>JACVVK020000076.1:1242500-1310000 GCA_018292915.2 Batillaria attramentaria
GGATCACCGACAATCCGATGCTCATTGACAAGACCAGCAACACCCACAACCACCTGTAATTTACACACAGTTTGACAGTTGGATTAAAGGTCAGCTTTCAAGGAGGAGTTAACGCACAGGGTAGAAGACAGTTGCAAAGCTCGCACACTATAAAATGAGTCCATCGTTTTTCATCAGTGTTAGAGTCGAAGTTTTGACACTTTATCTCGAGTAGTTTTAGGGTTTTCGTTCGCCTGCACTTCCTTTCCAGAAACGCACAAAAAAGGGTGGGTGGGTGGTTAGGGGTTTAACGTCCTTTTCCACCATATAGGGTGATATCAAAGACGGGGCAACGACGAAAAAGCCAGCACAATATTTGGCCCCAGCCGTAATCGACCTCACGACCCGAGCACTAGAAGTCCAACGCTCTACCATTCGATCACCCCGGCTTCCCGCACAAAAAAGGGAGACCAGCAAACATTAGAACAAGCCATACAAGGAAATGAGGAGGCAGACAGAATGGCAACACTTGGTGCAGGAGACCAGCAGGAAGAAAATACAATCAGCCTCACAGAGATGAAGACCATCATAAAAGTCTCTTCTCAGATCTCCTAAAGCCCATGACAGTTACCAGTTGACAGTTAATTTAACCCACGTCTACTGGCCTAACCCAGATGAGGACAAAAGAAACCAAAAACCAAAATTATATATAAAAAAGGAGGCGAAGAAAGGAAGAAATAAATCCTTCTATAACGGCTTAGGCATCTTGCTGGAATGGACCCGCTTCCTGATTTAAAACAAACAACAAGAACAACAACAACAACAAAAACCAGAAAATTTAACCCTAGAGCTAGTTTAGTTCGAGGTTAGACTCTAACCCGGGGCTAAAATCCCTAACCTCCACTTTTACATGCAGAGCCTGGTGATTATCTTCCACTTCAGGACCCGACACGACAGGCTGAGACACCACGTGCACAGGACGATGCGCCGCGTGCCGTCCCCTATGTGTTCCTGTAGAGAGGTAGTGCATAACAGAGAACACATCCTACTAGACTCGAGGAACTTCAAGACTCCGAGGGAAGCGACATGGCCACAACCAGTTCCCCTGCAACAGAAGCTGTACAGGCCTGTGGAAGACCTCCTTGAGACCACCAGTTTCATCTCAAGCTCCTGGCGTTAGACTTCTAATGCTCGGGTCGTGAGTTCGTATCCCAGCTGGGGCCAAATATTTGTGCTGGCGTTTTCATCGTAGCCCCGTCTTTGATATCACCCGTATGTGGTGGAAAAGGACGTTAAACCCCAAACATCCCCCACCCCACCCCTCAAACACCTCTCTCCAAGTGCGATAAGGCTATCGAGGAGAAGAAGAAGAAGAAGAAGATTAGAATAAGTTGTCACGTACCTCCGATAACCGTACAGTGCTGGTCCACCTATTTGAGACATGCCGTGTATACTGGCCGAATTTCCGTACAGAGCAAGGAGCCTCTTCACTCCATCTTCTTCTTTCGTCCTGTTCGCTTCTCCCCCCTTAGCACTATTGGGCATAGGGGGTGATGTTCTCACCATGGCAACAGTATCTGTTGTTGCCAAGTGACCGGGTGTGTCAAGGTCATAAAGTTCGAATCGGATGTTGCCGCTCATGTTACTTTATGCTGCCGGAAACAATCTGAAAAAAAGAAAGTTGTTAGGATTCGTTAGAATAAACAACAACAACAACAAAACTTCTTTTTTTTTGTCGTCGGTGTTGTTGTTGTTTAGGGGTTTTCCTTGTTTTGTTGTTGTTGTTGTTATTACCGGTTTTTTGTATGTGTTTTTAAAGTTGTTTCTCATAGACACATTACGTGCAGCTGTGCTGCAGCGTTTCTTTTAACTTTAATTGTTTCTCTATAGAGAAACAACTTTATGGGATGGGGCAGATTTCGCTGCCCGCAGCAGCAAGTTTCAGTGATACAAAACAAGACTGTGACGTTTCTCCAGACAATACATCTTTCGCGCACACAGTGACGTAACAAAATCTGCGTCATAGACACACCACGTGCACACTATGCTGCTACGTTCTTTTCGGCGGGAGTTGTGAGACGTGTGTGTGTGTGTGTGTGTGTGTGTGTGTGTGTGTGTGTGTGTGTGTGTGTGTGTGTGTGTGTGTGTGTGTGTGTGTGTGTGCGTGCGCGCGGATGAAACCACGGCTATCGCCTAAACCACCTCGTTCTCTGGTAGGACTTGAAGAGGAGAACCGGCAACAATAACAACAAAACAGACAAAATAACATGAAATTTGGAGAAACAACTCTGTAGGACGGGGCCGTTCCTCCTTGTTTGCGGGAGTTGTGAGACGTGTGTGTGTGTGTGTGTGTGTGTGTGTGTGTGTGTGTGTGTGTGTGTGTGTGTGTGTGTGTGTGTGTGTGTGTGTGTGTGTGTGTGTGTGTGTGGACGTATGTAATCATGTACTAAACCACCACGTTCGAGGGCTTTTTACTTTGAGATGAAATGCGAATTCACCTTCTCCAGAGGTACCTTTCACGATTTTTCTCTTGTCGCATGCTTAGAAGAGTTATCGCCCATATAAAGAAATCAGCCATCGACGAAAACGTTGTTCAAATGCCTTCATTTTCTAGACTTTGGAAGTTCGTCCAATTATACTGAATGGGTTTGCGAGAAAAATAATCTAAGGTAGGGTTGGTTTGCATTTAAGGCCGACTATGAAAAGAATGCTTCAAATTACTCATCATCCCGGCGTTGTTGTCAAGTGTGACAACTCCACGTATGGCATGAATTGCTGCACTGTTATATCTTAAATGTTAAGAATAACACAAATTTTAGCTAAGTATATTTGTTTCAAGTTTCTGCGAGAAGCTCCGGTTCAAAGAGTTCCAAGTTTGCGATTTCGCAAGTACATGCAAAGGTATTCATCTCCGCTTTTCACCAGCCCTCTATTTTTTTATTTATTTTTTTTTGTTTTTTTGTGGGTAAAAACTGATTCAGCCAGGGAAGTCATAACAGCAACAGGGAAATCACAAGACATGAACACGCATCGTCTCTCCGATGACATGCTTAAAGCTGTCAAATGTTCAGTTCACAGACAAAATCATCACTGCAAGCGAAATGTTACCAGCCCGCTAGATCGTCCAGGTTTTATGAAAAATTAATTCAGTGGCAGAAGTCACAACACCAACAGGGAAACCACGGAATTGACGTCATCTCTCTCGCTCTCCTACGATTCTAGATCCGTTACAGCGTAGCGGGTCTAGTGTCTTTGGTAGGTATTACAGACTTGAAGAGCGGGAACACACACACACACACACACACACACACACACACACACACACACACACACACACACACACACACACACACACACACACACACACAAACAAACAACAACGACTGACAACAACAACAACAACTGACAACAACAACAACAAACAACAAAACACAGAAAATATCAAGAAATCTGGAGAAACAACTTGATGGGATAGGACCATTCCTACTTGTTTATTCTTCTTCTTGTTGTTTTGTTTATTTTTTGATTATTATTTATTTTTATTTATTTATTTTTTTTTTTTTTTGGGGGGGGGGGAGTATGTGTTGTTGTTAGTGTTGTTTTTGGTGACGATGTTTTGTTGTTACTGTTTTGTTTCTCTGTTTTAACTATGCTCCAAATGAGTATTTTTTTAAAACGTAAATAGCGTTAGATAACTGGCTAGGGCAACACCAATGTTCGCATCAGTTACGGATGAGGTCTAAACAGCTGTCGGATCTGTCTCTGAAAAGCAAGGGTGGTGTCGTATTTGAAACAGTCCACTTCATACGAACAACCTACTGCAGACTCTAGTCACCCTATCTTGTATTGTATGAATAATCATTCGGTCGAAAAACAATTATTGATAAACTGGAATAAATAACGTAACCAATTTTTGTCATCAGAATATCTGCATGATGAAACAAAGAGTCAAAATCGAAGATACTCACCTGGCGAGAGGCAGAGAGTAACGCCCCTCACAAACAAGATGACAGTCTGCGGCGAAGCCCGCTCATTTTGCAGGTTCTAGCAACTCATTCCCACAATGCCTCGGAATCATCCACACAGATTTATGACATCCTCTCTACGGAGCTGTGAGCAATAACCCAAATGGATGTAGCGGTATTACTGTGTTCCTTGCAGCCTCAAAAACTCAAAGTGACGCTGGAATAATGGCATGATCAACCCCGAGGGAACACCATTTGCGACTGGCCGGAATGCCGTTTCTCTCTCATCAGTTGAACCATTATTGTTACATTGATAGACGATAGCCACAGGTGGCCGAGCTGTTATGATGAGTAACTCTGTCGCCAACGTGAGCGGATGTCGGGATTATCTTCCCTCATCTGACGTATGCTAGACAGCTGGACGTCTGGTGTTGTCTGCCGGTTCCCTGATTGCTTATGAATACTCTGGATGGTCCATGTCGGTCGGTACGCTAGGTCATGTGCCAATGGTAATGGAGACACGAGTGAACTTATCCGAGCTCACAAATCGATCAGGGCCCGCATGTAAGAGTCGAGGTTAGGGATTTTAGCCCCGGTTTAAAGTCTAACCTCGAACTAAATTAGCTCTAGGGTTAAATTTTCTGTTGCTTTTATTTCAATCAGGAAGCGGGTCCATTCCACAATATACCTAAGCCGTTAGAGAAAGATTTTTTCTTCCTTTCTTCGCTTCCTTTTTCTATTCAGTTTTGTTTTGGGGTTTCTTTTGTCCTAGTCTGGGTTAGGCCCGTAGCCATGGGTTAAATTAACCTCGAGTTTTACATACGGGCCCTGGCCTGTTGACATAGAGTTTTCACAAATACACCACACGAATTTGTTGCGAGTTTTAACGAGATCTTTCGGTCGAAATCAGCATCGGCCTTAACAGTCCACCATTTAATAATAATAATAATAATAATTGTGTTTTGTGTGGGGGCTTTTTGCCAATTCCTTGAACTGGCTCAAAGCGCCGCGAGCTGAACCCAACAAGAACGCTCACGTGAATCACACGCATTCTCTCACACACTGTACATGAACACATTACAATCACGTGGTGCGAAGGGTCAGCTCCGCTATTTAAGTTTCGGAATTTAGTATTGCATTTATTTCAAATTTTGTGGGCTGAACACTTCCAAAGCAGAGGTGGAGGAAGCCGGAGTACCCGGAGAGAACCCCCGAATGAACGGTACCACGTACGAGAAGGAAAAAATCTTTGCCCGAGTGGGACTCGAACCTAGGTGGCCTCTTGCATTGGTGGCAAAGTCTTTTTGCCATTAGACCATCGACCATCCCCATTTGACATCCGTTCTGCGTTTGTCCGAAAGGCTTGGTAATTATATCGACATCACTGCAGCTGATAATCGTTCAACGAGCAACATAGTGCAATTAACAGAACAGTTGTGATGCATCATTAATGAACCTCTAACTGTATGCATCTTTCAAAAGCTGGTTACAACCCGAGCGCTATGCTGACCTTCAACAGTTGAGATGTTTTCGTGAAGCCTATATCAAATTAAGATGTAAACACCCCCCCCCCCCCCCGAAGTTTGGTGTCTCCGATGTGCAAGACCGAAATTGAAGATGAAGAACATACTCTTCTTTTGTACAGCATATGCTGAGTTTAGGCGCGATGTTCCACTGCTACGGGGAGTCAGCCCAGTACATGCAAATGTAGTTTTATTTGTTCAAGATGACTCGGACGAACACATCAAGCAGATTTCAAGGTACCTATACAGAGTGTTTTCCCTCCGAGGGACTTGCTGAAAGTGTACTGCTTTTGTATTGCTGTTTCTGACTGATGTTGGGACGACTAGCTCTATACTGTGAAACTGTTGTTGTTGTGGTGGTGTCATTTTCTATTCATTCTGCATGTATATTTTCAGCTGTCCATGTTACCCGTGTCAGATCATCATGGCTGTACGAAGGACCAGCCATGTATTGTAACGAAAGCAAAAAAAAAATAAAATAATAATAATAATAATAAATAAATATTAAAAAAACCCTCACTCGACTGATATGGCCCAATGGGCTAATCAATAAAATGTCGAAGTCGAAGTCTCTCTCTCTCTCTCTGTGCGTGCATGCGGGAGTTCCCCAAGGAATGTCAACATAACGTCAATCAAATTTGACGTCGACAAAATGACGCCGCTCATTCTGGCTTTGCACAAATGTGCGTGCTTCCTTTCTTTGATCTTTGTTAGGCGTGTGGTTTGTGGAGGAAATGTGCTCAGAGCAGAAAATAACAACTGATGATAACGGCTGCATTGATTTAAAAAAAAAATGAAATCAGAGACACATTCTCTACACACAGTATGACTGAGCGATTTTGAGATCAGAGACACATTGACTACTTACAGTATGAGCGATTTTGCGATCTAAACTGGGTTCACCTGCGATGTCAAATGAGGTACGTCAAATGGCAGTTTACCTCAAAAGTATTAGAGCGACTATCTCCAAACTTCACTCTGTTCAGATTAAGTATTCGTGCTAACAACATCCCCAAAATGCAGTGATTTGAATGAATTTTACATCTGTAAACGCCAGACAACCAACTTTTCTTAAAAGGGCGATAACTCACAAACCATCTGTGCAATCATACCTGGATCGGGTCCCTTAATTCAAAGATATTGATTTATTGGGACACCCAAAATTTGAAGTCAATCGGTTGAGTATTTTCGGAGATACAGGCCTGGACACACACACACACACACACACACACACACACACACACACAGACGGCACTCAGTGCAGCGGAGAAGTGCGTTCAGCCGCACCATGCCCGCCAGTAACGACGACGCCATTCTCAGAGTTACACTTGCATCACGTCTGTGCAAAGAATGCAAGCGGCGTGCGTTTGTGGCATCAAACTTGCCTTTGAACGTGGAAAATGTTTGGCTCGTCTTATAATGTTGTTTCCATTACTATGGAAACAGCATAAAAAATGGAAACAAATTAATAAATGCAATGTTCCGAGACTTACGGCACGCCTACCAACAATTACAGTGTCTAAATACAAACAATCAAATCAGAAGCCTCCAAGGCTCGCTTGTGACATGGGTCTAGGTCATTCAGAAGGTTGTCAAAAAGACGAGCCACCATGAGTTTACACCACAGAAAAACAAACCATCTGCTATTTCATGATATCTAACAGGGAATCGGTCAACACTATGTACACATCCGAGCAGCTGAAAACAATGACTTTGATTTATGGTTTGGTAAGATATTGGTTTGTTAATGAATAGGATCATGACAAAATGTCATTTTTGCGGTATATTATCACTGTGTCAGTTAGGCAGACTCCATATAGCTTATTAACTAGGACTGGACAAATGTTCGCATGTCACTACTACTATATATTCGAGACTGGGAAGAAACATGTGTATTTCGCAGATGTACCGTGAAGTAATGTTTAATGTTTAGTGCCAGTTAACGTGAGTGAATGAATGAATGAATGAATGAATGTATGTATGTATGTATGCATGTATGCATGTATGTATGCATGTATGTATGTGCTGGCGTGAATAAATGTGTGTGCACATACTCTGTGTGTGTGTGTGTGTGTGTGTGTGTGTGTGTGTGTGTGTGTGTGTGTGTGTGTGTGTGTGTGTGTGTGTGTGTGTGTGTGTGTGTGTGTGTGTGTGTGTGTTCGAACACGCACTCGAACTGTTTACTAGCTTAATTCTCTCTGTCATATCAAAAGCAGCAAACAAATGACCAATCCACACACACACTGCAATCTCGACAGACAACCCTTGTAAAGATAAGTCCAGAGAAAAACTGACTATATTTATGCCAGACGCTGTGTCGATGTCTCTCGCTCACTGGCCAAAAGCACAATGAAGTCACTGCAAACTCACGCTCTGGTTTTATAAGGGTATCCGAAGCGCTGAAAACTCTGCAACTGTGACAGTTGCATGCATTATGCACAGTCGCAGGAGTCGAAGTTAAAAAAGAACAAAGAAACACAATGTTTGCGGCTTTTTGTTGAGATGCAGACCTTTAATAAGCTGTATGAATTTTGCCTGCAGGACAAGAAAAATATATCGCACAAATGACGTTCAGTCATGATCCTTTTCATTAACTGCAATTATAAACGAACATCATGCTAAACCTGATATTGCACATACATCAAAGTGATTGTTTTCAGCTGCTCGGGTGTGTATGTAGTGTTGTTCTGATTCCCTGTTAGATATCGTGAAATAGCAGATGGTTTGTGTTTCTGTAGGGTTGATTCAAGGTTGCTCGTCCCTTTGACTATACATATGAGTAGATTTTGACAAGAGCAGATTTGAAAGTAGAATAGGCATCTGACAACACTATGTACTATGTGTCATCAACGGATATAAGCTGTGTTCTGGCAAAAAAAAGAAGTATTTTTTTAAAACAAACTGTTTGGGTTACCCCATGAAGATATATGGATTGGTGGGTGGGTGTTTGGGAATGTATCATCTTTTTCCACCAGGTATCGAGTGATATTAAAGACGAGGCAAGGAGAAAAAGACCAGCACACATACTTGGCCCCAGCTGGGATTCGAACTCACGACCCGAGCATTGAAAGTCTAACGCTCTACCACTCGGCTATCCCAGCCCACCCCTCCCTCCCCACTCCCCTATTGTTTCACGTAAATAGTGAGGCTGAAGATTATTTCCATTTTCTATTTTGATCTGCTGTATTTCAACACTGTAATTGTTGATAAGCATGCCTTAAGTTTGGGTACATTGCATTTCTTATTCGTTTTCTTCAGAAATTTTTTTCCATGTGAGTAGAGGTTTTTATATTCATATCTTTGTGCTTTTTACATGACATACACATAGTAGAGTGAGTAGATGCACCTTTTTTATTTCGAATAAGCAAACACGTTCTACATCACAATTAATGATGTTCCTCAATAGTGGCTAAATAGTGGCTAAAAGCTGAGAACAGTGAAATCTGATATTTCTAACATCACCTCAAAGAATTACACCGAAAGGGTTTGTTAGAATCGAGTCCTAAGGAATACGAGGCAGGGTGAGGTATGTAGATGTCACGACGCAGAACGAATGTCAAATGGATATTGTTACGAGTGTGGCTGTGTGTTTTGTTTGTGTGTTTTATACTGTGTTGATAGACAATATCTGTGGTTTTTCTCTATTGAGAAACAACTTTATAGGATGGGGCAGATTTCGCTGCGAGCAGCAGCAAGTTTGAGTGGTTTCAGTGATAAAAAGCAAGACTGTGACGTTTCTCCAGACAAAACATACTTTCGCGCACACAGTGACGTGACCAAATCTGCGTCAAAGACACCTTACGTGCACACTATGCTGCTACCTTCTTTTTAGCGGGAGTTGTGAGACGTGTGCGTGCGTGCGTGCGTGTGTGTGTGTGTGTGTGTGTGTGTGTGTGTGTGCGTGCGCGCGCGTTTGGGTGCAATTGTGGCTAGGCCCTAAACCACCTCGTTGAAGAGAGGGGGGGGGGGGTGCAGACATGAGTAGTTAGGAATTGCCATTTCAGTGCAGAGAAACTGTACACATACGCTTTGGAAAACTATTCATTTTGTAGGTTTGTAAGTCTCTGGTGAAGTGTTCCTGTGTTCACTGGAAGTAATCAGTTGTGTGCTATACCTTTTATTATGCTTTGCAAAACTTCTTGTCCTGTTAGCGTGGTAAATTCGGGGCTAATTGTGGTAAAAGTAAATAAAGTAATTATCGGTTTCAAGAGTTCTGTGCTTGTATTTACCAATGTATCAAAAGTGGGCCATCAAAGAACTGTGCAATACAGGATCTGATTTTCTTTTTTAAGATGGAGAAGGTCGTTGTGTTCCATGCATGGGCCAACACCAACCCCGTCACCACTGTCGCTTAGGGCACCGTCATCCTGAAACACCTGCAGACCTACATAGGCCACGCTTACGATCCCAACACTGACTGGTTTCTTTACCGCACCGGTGTCTGGAGTCTACCACTTTTCCTGCCACTTTTCATGAATTACGACCACAATGACTATGTGCAGGCCGGAATATATGTCGGTGGTACTCAGGTGGTACAGAGCATGTCTGACGAAAGGCATGGCGACAGGGATGCTCCAGCAATGGCTGCAACTGTCCACGTGACCGCGGGGCAGACAGTACAGGTGCGCAGTAACAGGAACGAAGTTGACAGGTTTTACGGTAGTAGTTACACCACCTTCTCTGGTTTCCTCATTCGTGCGGACTGAGACACTTTTGGCGATGAAACTCCACATGCATTATGGATTGAGACATCATGGTTGTAGCCGGGCCTAAAATTAATTATGCAAGTGGACGCGTCAGCACCACCAAATGTGAGTCGCTTGGAATTTGAGCAGTTTGAGATTTCCTAATCTCGCTAAAATCGGAAGTGACCTTCCGATCGTTAAGGTTCTGTTCGGGTTGTCGAAAAAATAATAACACTTTAAAATGCAAGGGTGGGTGGGTGTTTGGGAGTTTAACGTCCTTTTCCACCACATAAGGGTGATATCAAAGACGGGGCAACGAGAAAAAGGCCAGCACAAATATTTTGCCCCAGCCGGGATTCGAACCCACGACCCGAGCATTGAGAGTCCAATGCTTTTAAAATGCAAAGAAATGTAACATGTGCCGCACAAATGACTGTCAATCATACTTCCTCTGACTTTTTCGGCTTATGAAACAGACATTAAGGAGTTTGCGGACAGCCCGCACGTGTACTCACTACGGCAACGAGAGCCTGCGGGGCGTCGTTCGGTGTCGAGTGCACGCACCGTCTATAACAGCGCTTGCGGGCAGAACGGCGCGCAAGCCGTCAGGGGAACAAACTCTTAAATACGTTTTGACAAAATTCATGAGTGAAGTGAACTCCCTTCTTTTGATTTCCGGTCACTTTCTTTACACGTGTCGATTGCGTTTACGTCTACCGATTGTCATGCAGATGTGTAAGAATATGCTGTTATTTGAAGAAGACGACAATGATATGGAAATGGCGTGAGAAAAGGGTTTATTGCTGCCACTTCAATCAAAAGGGCCCTGTCAAATTCTTTTTGGACATCTTTCTTGGTTTTGGATTCCGTCCATCTGCTGTCTGAAAATAATGTAAACAAACCCAAAACACACATCATGCGAGATAAATAGAAATTCGAAGTCGAGCTGTAAAATCAATAATGAAAGAAATACATGAAGTTATTTCACAAGAGCCCTCTTTTACACGAGTTACGCCCTACATAACGCAACCTACACGCCATTGTGCTGATGTAAAAGATGTCCTAAAACTGGTCTCGAGACCATGAAAGAAATAATTATGTTTAGATCGCTTGAGAAAGAACACGGAACAATTAGGTGTTCCCCTCTGCATAAAAAATCCAGTAGGCCTGCGATGCTGAAAACCGCTGTGCCCCGATCGGCTTTCACCTGCGGCACCCAAATCTACACCCATACGCGCGGCCCTACAAACCAAAAAAATTGATAACATTGAAGACATCTTTCTTCACCTGACAATCGTAAAACCATAATTCTTGCTGCCATTCAGTAAAAGTGATTTAAAGTGCCCTTATAACAAGCAAAAAATGCGAGATACACTCACTCGTTCTGCGCACAACGTGAACTCGCCGCCATTTACCGTCGTAACGACTCGCGCACTACGCGGGCCGGCTGTGTGAGACGTGGCGAGTGACGTCATCGGCGTCTCGTTGTCGTGCTGAGTACACGTTCGGGCTGTCCGCAAACTCACTAATGGAAAACTCTGGAGACTAACTTGCGATGTTTCACTAAACGGACAATCTACGCCTGCTTTTACGTCAACATAAATTGTTGCTCTTGAAAATTTGGAACGGTGAATAATCTTGAATATTTCGAACATTCTTCGGACTTCTACTGTAAACGACATACCTCGTTTTGTATATTGGTACAGAGATTCTGTTTCAGTAAAAGGCCAGACAGTTTCTTCTGGGTGTTTTGCCCTTGAACTCTCGCGTGGTGTGTGTGTGTGTGTGTGTGTGTGTGTGTGTGTGTGTGTGTGTGTGTGTGTGTGTGTGTGTGTGTGTGTGTGTACCACTCTGTCACTGTGTGTGTGTGTGTGTGTGTGTGTGTGTGTGTGTGTGTGTGTGTGTGCGCGCGCGCGCGCGCTCTCGGTAAGACCTAATTTAGAGTTCTCAAATCGCGATAACTGAGATCTGATGGCTGTATTCAGCGTTTATTTTCTGTGTGTTATGTGCAAACCACTGACTCGACTGTATTTCTTTCAGGTTCGGTCGAACAGGTCGTAGCGTTACATGCATGGGCAAGCCGCGGTTCCGTCTGTCAGCACTGTTGCCGATGGCACCGTCATCCTGAAACACACACAGACCAACATCGGCAACGCCTACGATCCAAGTTCTGGCTTCTTTACTGCTCCTGTGTCTGGACTTTGTCACTTCTCCGCCTCCTTCATGAGTTACGACTTCAATAGCAATGTGCACGCCGTTCTACAGGTTGGTGGTACTAATGTGGTAGCGGCCATTTCGGACCAAAGGCATGGCTATCGCGATACACCGGCAATGGTCGCAACTTTCCCCGTGACCGCCGGGCAAAAAGTACAGCGGTGCGGTCAGTGACAACAACAAAGTTGACAGGTTTTACGGCGGTATTTACACTACTTTCTCTGGCTTCCTCATTCGTCCGGACTGAAAGAAAACTGATGCCCCGCTGTCGTGGATGTAACTTTGCATAATATACAAGTGGACACAAGCCGGTGTGGTTGTAGTTCGGGCAACCCATGAGTGATCGGGGAAGACACATCCGAGAGGGGAAACCATGACTAGTGTGGTTGCATCCCCGTACCGGGGGCCGAATCGTTAACACTAGGCTAGTGTGAACGATTCGGCCCCCGGTACGGGGATGGTGTGGTTGTAGCTTTGGAACGTGGATGATCGCCCTTCCTTCATCGACTTCACCTGGCATCTAGAATCATTTGTTTCTCCTTCATTTCGTTGCTTCACGTCCCCGTCACAAGAGTGATTGGGGAAACACTGTTAGTTTCTTGTTGTTCTTGCTAATTTTACTGTTGATATAGGGAGTGTTAGGGGGTGGAGGGGCTTGGGGTGAGAGCAGGGAGCGGGAGGGCCGGAACAGGGGGGTTTGGGGGTGGAAACTGAGGGATTGTTGGCGCGCGCTTGTGTGTGTGTGTGTGTGTGTGTGTGTGTGTGTGTGTGTGTGTGTGTGTGTGTGTGTGTGTGTGTGTTTCATCGGTTGGTCAGTTGATTCGTTGGTTACTTCGTTAGTTGGGTTTAACGTCCCCGCAACAAAAGTGATTGGAGACGGCCTTTATGCTTAAGTTATGGGGGGAAGAAACAGCTAGCCTAACCAGCTGAACATGATTCAGTCCAGCCAGACTGCGACGCCTCTCATTGTATGTATCCTTGACTGTGATGGACCATTTGCGCAAACAGATCCACTGTGACTTTGTACGGTCAGAGGAAACACTGATTGGACTGGTGAAGCGGTCGGTGGTCGAGTGGTTAAGAGACTTGTCGCCAATGCGAGAGGTCTTCGGTTCGAGTCCCACTCGGGGCAAAGAAATTTTCCTTCTCGTATGTGGCACCGTTCATTCGGGCCGATCGTCGGGGGTTCTCTCCGGGTAACCGGCTTCCTCCCCCTCTGCTTTGGAAATGTTCAGCTCACCAAACTTGAAAAATAAATGCAATTCCAGCTGAGCTGACCCTTCGCACCACGTGATTGTAATGTGTTTATGTCTAGTGTGTGAGAATATGCGTATGATTCATGTGAGCGTGCGTGTCGGGTTCAGTTCGCGGCGCTTTGAACCGATTCATGAAATTGGGTAAAGCGCCTATACCGGCAATGTGTATTATTATTATTAATAATTATTATTAAGCGCCCGAGGAGTGATGTGGAGGGTATGGGTGGGTGGGTGGGGAGTGGGGGGATATCAATCAACGTGTCACAATTCCTTGGTGCAAAGGAAATGTGTTTGGTTTCTTCTTGTTCTTGGCCACTTTTCTTGTGAGTTATCTCTTATCAACCTTGGGCTGCCCTAGTTGTGCAGCGTTAATGTTCACGCTTATTTCACACTGAAGTAACCACAAGAGGATCCTGTTGAAATGTCAACTTCAACAGTTCCGGCGCGGAAAGATGGTAGTCGGTAGAACTTAGTGCATGTGAGCTGAAGTTGCGGGCTGTAAAATGAATTATGTGGAGGGGGTAGTTCGGTTGTACTGTGCAACGCGGTATGTTGTGATGCCACGGCGGGTGCGGGATGTGTAATCAAGACTAACATGTCAAATTCATATGGGCGGGGCTTGTCTATAAACAGCACACGCACGTGGTGATGGAATGTAAACATGCCAAAGTTTTAACTTTCTTGTTAATAGTATTAATTTTCTGTCGCTCCTCCTCTATCTCGCAGAAAAAGAAAATCTTTCGTGTTGGAGATTTGTCACCCCGCAGCTCGGCCGCCGGCTCTCTAGTGTCTCAGTTTGACCGCCTCACTGAGTCACTGTAGTTAGTCTGCGTTGTCCGGCTTAGCCTGCTGACTTTGTCTTTGGAACGTCAGTTTGTGGTATTTCGCATGGTTGCAGAAACAGTACGTAAAGCACTCTTAGTTGACACACTGAAAATATGCACTGGCGACTGGTGAAAACAATGTTTGTTCAATAAATTTCATGTGGTTTGGAAAATATCCATTATTAATACTTTGATGAGAGATATCATGACAGCTGACCTGTCATTTTACTTCATATAATTAATTCTATCTCTGATTGACATCAGAGGGTGCACATTTCCTTTCATCGTTTTATGAAAACCGTATCATTACAACACATGACACTACATCTGCAGGTTAGAATCCCGGCTTTGTTCGTGTTATTGAACATGAGGCCATGACAAACTTAATAACATGTGATTTTTGTAGTGTTCGCCTTTGGACTCTGGTGTCGTTTTAGAGTGGGGCAGTTTCTAATACGAAAGTTTCACTAGGTTCAGCACGGTTACTCTAATTATGAAACATGCAAGGGTGGCTTTCGGTGCTGTTCTGTGTGCCATATGCTGAACACAGTGGCTCACAGTGGGAAGGGGCTAAAAAAAAAACAATAAAAAAACCAACACATTAACTGGCCAAGGGGTTTGGCTATACAAGAGAGATACAGACGGCCTAACGGGAAAATGGTGTTCTCTCTTCCCTTCTACACCGTCCTATACTGACTGTACCCACGTCATGTTATCCCTATCCACAAAAAAGAACTACTCACACGGATCATAAAATTCAAATTCGCTTCAATTGCATAAATGTATCTCTCGTCATTGAAAGGAAGGAGAGTTACTTTCATCGTGTTTCGTCAGTGAAATGTCAGGCTTGTTAATGTAACCTGGCCCTGTTGGGCTGTCCGTTTCTTGTCTTAATAATATGGTTTCTAAGAAAAAGCTGGAGATTCCTGAGGAGTAGCTAAACGCCGAATTAAAAAGCCACTCGTTGTTAATGTGGGAAGTGTGTCTAATGTACCTCGCGTTGTGTTTACTGAATTTCTTTCATCTATTTTCGTCTGTAAAATGTCAGGCTTGTTAATTAACATCAAACAAATCATGCAGTTTAGCTGGGGGATGAAGAAGTAGAATCAAACTCCAGGCTGTTTTGTTTTGTTTTTTTCACAGCTAGAGTCCATCACATGTAATAACTTTCTGACTGAACAAGAATTGAAATCTGAGTGCAATGCCAAACTGTCGTCATCCACTAACTTGCTGACTGAGTGCCCTGAAGTCGAAACCTTGAAGAAATCGTTCTGGGGATACAACCCAAACGATCTCTTCTCTTTTTGCGTTGTTTCTCTATAGGGAAACGACTTTATGGGATGGGGCAGATTTCGCTGGAGCAAGTTTCAGTGAGAAAAAGGAGGAATCCCATCAAGTTGTTTCTCCAAATTTCATGCTGTTTTGTTTGTTTTGTTGTTACATGTATTGTTGTCGTTTTCGTTTTGTTTGATTGTTTTTCCTCTCTTCATGTCTGTAAGACCTACCAAAGACAGTAGACCCGCTACGCTATAGCAGATCTAGAATCTTCGGTGGTGGTTGTGGGGGCAGATGACATCAATTCCGTAAACTACCACATTTGACGTCAGCCTCACGCAGGTCCTCTGACAGAGGATGCTTGTGTCTTGTGATTTCCCTGTTGATATTGTGACTTCCCCGACTTATTTAACTTTTACATAAAATCTGGAAGATCTAGAGGGCTGGTAAAATGGAGGAGGCAGTGACGACGATATTTACAGATCTTTTTTCTGTGAACCAAACATTTGACATCAGCCTTACACAGGTCGTCTCACAGAGGATGCTTTTTCATGTCTTGTGATTTCCCTGTTGGTGTTGTGACCACCGGCCAGTCACAGTTCACCACGCCACAGTGGCGTGACACAGTGCGTACTACTCACGCAGATACAGAAACAACAAGAGACATTTAAAGGCTCTATACGCAGAACGTGGCTATGACAAGCATACTATAGCGTGTGGAAAAAAAATCATCGAATGCGAGTAATTTGTGCATCAGAATCAGTCACTTGGGTCACAAAATAGCGTCTGAGACCGTTGTGGTGTCTCGGGTCGGCACATGTGTCGCTCTGGAAGCTTGTTTTGTCATCGCGTTCGAAGCAGACGCCAGTGAAGCTTTAGGCCGGGGACACCGAGACCACAGTGACGTCACATCCTTTAGCGCGCGCTGCCTGAAGGATTTTGTTGGTGGGCTGGCCGCCTACGTGCGATCACGGTAAGCTTTATTCCACATTTTCATAATTTTGATAACATTCACGCATTGATTTCCAATCTTTGACATTCCAGTTTGGATTTCTGTGACCATTGTTGTAAGTTTTGTAGGCTGCAATGGGTCAGCTAGCGCATCGTTGACTCGTTGACAGGATACCAAAGGCAAAGAATGAAAGATCAGTGTTGATCGATAACGCTTCCCATGATCTTCAAACTAGTTTACTTTATGAATCATCCTTCCTTTCCGTGGCTCAAAATAAGCGCACCAGTTGATAAATTCAATTTTGTGTGTGTGTGTGTGTGTGTGTGTGTGTGTGTGTGTGCCGGTGTGAGGAGAGGGATGTAGGGAGGAATACGAGGTTGATTTTATTTCCAGTCACACTCACACCATCAGAGCCCGGAGAGGGAGAGAACGAAATTAAAATTTTGCCTACTAGTAACTAAGTCCTTGTAGTCGGTGTCTGATTCACCATAAAATGTGCTTCAGATTATACAAGCTGGTTGTTTTACAGTTTGCTTTTTGTTTTTGCTGTTGTACTTGTAGGAGAAGGGAGTGCATGTATCACCAGCATGCTTGCATGGGGCAGAGGTGCTGCAGCATTAGGAGCACGTACTGTGGCAGCAATGCTGGAGGAAAGACGAGAACAGTTGAAGATAAGACATTACACACTCGTCTTATTTTCAATATCCCTGAATAGCAAAAAGTAGGATACCATTACTCTTTTCTCTCTGCCAAACACATGCCCATGTGTGTGCACAGTGTAGTGTTTAATCACTGTGTTGAAGGTAAGCCATCCTGAAGTCCCAGTTTTAAGATGAAAAGGTTGGTATCTTGTAGCTGAGATTAAAAGGTTGAAATAATAACAGGACAACAGGTTAGAATTTTTGATTACTCTAATAGGAGAGAGAGAGAGAGCCCTCACCCAGTGACAACACATAACTAAAATGCTTGTGGATTGTATATATTTCACTATTTTCAGAAGACAATGGACAAGATGGAGACAAGAAGACTGAAGGGGATGACGGTAGACATGATTGAGGCACAGCCAGGCCTCATACCAGTATTCAGCCTTCTGGAGCTGTAGGAGGGGCAGCCAGGTGGCCACAGCCCTATGCCTCATTCTGGCCAGTCCTCCTGGTGCACTTTTGTCTCCTGCAGAAACATGCCATCCGATGCTGAACTTGGAACGTCTCTGCTGTGGTTATGGTCAATGCCAATTTTTGCTCCCAGTAGGTACTTCCTCTACCTACTTCCTCATTAAAAGTAAACTGGTATTATTAAACTATGAAACACGTAGAACTTTGCACCAGTGAAAATCTTACACCTGTCCCCTCATGCAAATGCATAATTATGCCTGAAATTTACGACCAAAACATAAAATTTACTTGTTGGTCCGTGTTATTCTGTTTCCTATCTCTTTTCACAGTTGAAAATAACAGACCTTACTCAGAAATACTCTTCTTATTTTAGGAAATCCAGTACCTGATTTTGGACAGGATGGTTCTGCAGCTGTCACAGATAATGAGGCGAGACATGCTTGTCTGCAATGGCAAAGATGACGAGCGCAAAGCTAACCACCATGCTGTGTACAGGCAGTTCCTCATGTGGAGGCATGGTCTAGGTGCAGGAGACAGGCGGGTCATCCCCACGTGTGTTGGTGATTCGGGATCACTATCCTCACCCTATCAACCACTACACAGGGTTTATCCCATCGAGGCTGAACTAGACTGTTGGTTTGAACACTAACTTCACTGATGTTGCTTGTTTCTGCCATTTCCATGCAGCTTACATGCTGCATATAGTGATATACACACCTTAGTAATGGAGCACCATGTTGGTAGCACTAATAATCACTCATGTTCATAGAAATGTAGTAAATGCTGACCACGGGTGGTATTGTTGTGGTTTGTTTTTTGTTTTTCTCTCTTTCTCTGTCTTCAAGAAGCTAAAAGGAGAGTGCTGACTGTAGACTTTCTGCATCAATCATGAGCAATGTATGTAGATGAACTTTATATCAAAAGCCTTGTGTCCTTGTAAAAGTGGACCAGAAGAATAATGGACAAAAAGAGCGAACACTTTTCTTTCATGTGTACGTTTTTTATTTATGTAACACTAAAAGTGAGAAAATACCCCTTTTTGTCTTTGAGTTCCTCAGACTTGCGAAGAAAAAAAGATGTGTATGACTTTGGTTATTTGATTATGTATTTTTTTAGAAGCAAAAACAAACAATTTTGAGTCGTAGATGCACTGGAACTGCCGAAAATTGACAGAAGCAATGCATGTTTGGTACATGTTCACAATACACCTTGGCTGAAGATGCTGAAGCTATTCTTGTGCATTCGTGTTTGTGATACAGCGAGAGATGTATTGAACTGAGTCAAAAGGTAGTATTACATAGTAATAATAATAAAATTAATACAGTAACAGAGGGTTTTTACAAAAGGCCTCCCTTCTACAGCAGCTCTGGATGCTTTACAAGCATTGAGTGCTAAGAATTGTTGTGATCTGATCTACACTGATTGCTTTCAACACACCATCAAAATAGGCCTTCTGTAACTAGACAAAAACAACAAACAAACAAAAAGAACTCAACTGTCAAAGTGAGGTGAACCCACAGGAAGGGCATGAGAAAGAAGTATTGAAATTGACAAAAATGACCACATAAAAAAGCAGTTTTCCATAATATTGTAAACTTCTCCCTTCTTCGCTGTCGGTGTTGTTTGGCTCACCTACACGCCATCGGTCTTTCTCATGCAACCCACACACACACCACACACCAATTCAATGTTTAGTTGTTCAGGATGGCCATTATTATTCACTCGATTTCCTCTTTTTGTCCGGATGCAACAGTTACAATTTCAATGTCAGAGTACAATACATAGTTGTTAGAATGACAGCAAAGTAATTACAATATGTATAAGTCATGCACAAGCACAGAAGTAGATTTTAGGAAGTAGCACAGCTGTATGATGACAGTACTGATGTACAGCACAACTATGCACAACTGTAAGGCTTTGAAAATGAGCAAAAGCAGAATGCACAAATTCATTTCTCAAAGCGTGATATTTCGGACTGAACAAGTTGTTTTGATGGGTGGATATTCTACAGGCGCCAGCGTAGTTGAAATCCTCCAAAGGTCTGAGGCTTTGCCACATGCCCTGTCTGTCAGCTAGCCTCATTTTCACAGCTGAAAGTTCACGGTCCCGAATGTGTGGGTACATCTTCCTCTCCTTCTCTGGGAAGACCATCTCCCTGTCTTCTTGCTGAAGCATCTGTGGTATCTGAAAAACCGTAGAAATCATTTCTTGTCAACTGCTAGTGCTATCATGATGAAATTCAGTTGGATACTCTAGCTGTATGTGCTAATATAAAGCTCGATATCTATCAGTGTCACTGAAACGTGAACTTTGTGACAAAACAACAGCTATGCCAGTTTCAATGGACACACGTATACATCATTGCTGGGGTGAAACTGATGAAAATGTCTTTAAAAAAAAAAGAAGAAAAAAAGGGGGGGGGGGGGCGACGACAACATGTTAACATGCTCCAGAAATATGGGGGAGGGTCCTGAACTGTCAATATTATCCAACCTCACCTCACATGTCAATAACCTAAGCACACAACTGCCCTTTTTTTTTTTTTTTTTTTTTGGGGGGGGGGGGGGGGTTGATTTCCCCAAAATTATTGGGCAGAAATCTGCCCTGAGGTGGAAGAGTGCCATCCATGTCTTTGTGCAGACAACTGAATCATGCAACGCTACTTACACTGGCTCCCCTTTCCTGTTGGTCCATATATGCCCCCGTCACTGTGGATGTTGTGGTCCAGAGCAGTTAGCAGGTTTCGCACACGACACACCCATTTGCACAATACATCAGTGTGTGCTGATGAAACACCTCCAGTGCAGCCGTGCGCCTGTTCAAAAATGAATGGATAATGCACTGGCTTTTGTACATGTGTATAGTATGCTATTTTCTATCCACTACCACCACCCCCACCCCTGAATCCACCCCCCTTTCTTCGCTTGTGACTTGCAGCAAAGAGAAAACAGGTGATACCCACTCAAACACATGCCTATGATTTTCATAAAATTAAGCATAGTCCAGCGTACTGTTCCAGTACTGTCTCATACAAGAAGGTGGATGAAAATGCACATTCCAGAAATTAAAAACAAAACCAGATGAAAATGCCTGATGCCAATATTTACTCTTATAGTGAGCATGGATGAAATCACACACACACACACACACACGCTGAAGCCTTTACCTAGAATGATAGGTGATTGTCCCGGGAAAGAGTTCAGTACACTATGCTGGTGGTCAGCCCAGTGGCCACCTATGGTAGATTCCAGATAGGTGCGCTGGATCCCATGGAAAACACAGTCCAGGGAACTTTAGACTTAGCGTCCATGCCCACAGCCCCAGCGTACAGTAGTCATTTCCTGACAGTAAATAAAATCATTCAAGCAAGACTCTCATCTACTGAATATCCACAGTGCTATAAACTAAAAATAATACTAGTAACAATGATTAAAAAAAAGTCATCTGAAGACAGGTCAGTACATGTAGCACATGAAGTAAAACTAAAAGGCGAGGGAGTTTTAGTTTAGTTTAATCCTCTTTATTCCCTGGGGAACATAGGGCTGCAACCACACTCCGCCAGCGCACTCGGTTCTGGGACGCCCTCTTTAGTTCGGCCCACGTCGTTCCGGCGGCCTTGGCTTCAGCGTCCGTACTCCTCCGCCAGGTCTGCTTCGGTCGGCCCACTTTGCGCTTTCCCTGGGGGTTCCAATCAAGGGACTGCCTGGTGACATTTGATGTTGACTTTCGCAGAGTGTGTCCGATCCATCCCCATTTCCTTTTCTTGATCTCCTGCTCGATGGGGACCTGTCTTGTTCCCTCCCAGAGGTCTTGGTTGGTGATCACCAGTGGGTATCTGATGTTGAGAATGTTGCGGAGGCATCTGTTGATGAAGGTTTGCAGCTTGTGGGAGCTTGTCTTGGTGGTGCGCCATGTCTCCGAGCCATAGAGTAGGACCGACTTCACATTTGAGTTGAAGATCCGGATCTTGTTTCGCAGGGATAGGGCTGTGGATCTCCAGATGGGGCGCAGAGTGCGAAAGGCATGTCTGGCTTTGTTGGTGCGGCTCTTGATGTCCTCGTCCGTTCCTCCATCCTTGCTGACAATGCTGCCGAGGTAGATGAACTTGTCCACCTCTTTGATGTCTTCCTGGTGCAGCTGGATGGGGTCGTGCTGTTTGTGGTTGACTCTCATGACTTCGGTCTTGCTGATGTTGATCTTGAGGCCGGTCTTCTCAGCTTCTTCGGCGACTCTGTTCAGCTTCTCCTGCGCATCTTGTTGTTTGTGGGAGAGGAGGGCGATATTGTCCGCGAAATCCAGGTCCTCGAGCTGTTTGCTGAAGGTCCACTGGATCCCTGTCCTCTTGCTGTCGGTGGCTTGCCTCATGACCCAGTCGACCACCATCAGGAAGATTGTGGGTGACAGAATGCAGCCTTGACGAACGCCGGTCCGTACTGTGAATGGTTCTGTCAGTTTCCCGTCGTGGATTACCTGGCAGGTGGCATCTTCGTACAGCTGTCGGATGATGTTGACAAACTTTGGTGGAAAACCGTAGTGAGACATCAGCTTCCAGATGACCTCCCTGTCAACACTGTCGAACGCCTTCTGGAAGTCAACGAAGGTGCTGTACAGGGGGGTCTGCCACTCCAGGGACTGCTCGATGATGATCCTCATCGTGGCGATGTGATCAGTGCAGGATCGGTCGTTGCGGAATCCTGCCTGTTCCTCCCGGAGTGTCTTATCCAGCGCGGTCTTCAGTCTCTCCAGGATGATCCTGGTGAGAACCTTCCCTGGTATGGACAGGAGCATGATGCCTCGCCAGTTGCTACAGGATGAGAGGTCCCCTTTCTTTGGCAGCTTTACCAGGTGTCCCTTCTTCCAGTCTTGTGGCATGCTCTCGCTCTCCCAGATCTTCCTCAGGAGCGGGTGCAGCATGTCGGTGGAGGTCTGGATGTCGGCCTTGAGGGCTTCTGGTGGTATGCCGTCGGGGCCTGCTGCTTTGCCAGACTTGAGGGACTTGATGGCTTTGATGATCTCTGTCTTGGTAGGGGGGTTGGTGCTGATGTCGAGTAGCTGGGCTGCCGGTGGTATGTCAGGTGGGACTGGTGGTGGAGGCCTGTTGAGCGTTTCCTTAAAGTGTTCAGCCCACCTTGTCCTTTGGTCTTCCTCTTTGGTGATGATTTGTCCGTTCTTGTCTTTGACTGGTCTGGTGGGGTTGTTATTTTTCCCAGAGAGTGTCCTTGTTATTTCGTAGAGCCGTTTCATGTTCCGTTGTCCTGCTGCTGTTTCTGCTTCTTCTGTGAGGTCGTTGATGAAGTTCCTCTTGTCGTTCCTTGCGCTCCTCTTGACCTGCCGGTTGACGTCCCAGTATTGAGCCTGCAGGTCGCGCTTGTGGTCTTGGTCGTCAGTGTGGTTGATCAGGTCTTTCAGGCGTTTCCTCTCTGTGATGAGGTCCCAGGTGTCAGATGTAAGCCACTCTTTGTGTTGTCTCGTCTTCTTTCCCAGCACTTCCCTGCATGTTGCTGTCCAGGTTTCTCGCAGGTCATGCCAGTGCTCCTCGATTGTCTCTTCAGGTAGTGTGTCGAGAGCGCTGAATCTGTTCCTCAGCTCACATCTGAAGGCGTTGGTCTTGACGCTCTCCTTCAGACTGTGCACGTTGTACTTGTGGGATGGTCTGTCCGCCTGGTCTCTGTAGGCCTTCAGCTTGATCTTGATCGCTGCAATGACGAGGTGATGGTCTGAGGCTGCATCAGCTCCCCGCTTTGCTCGGACGTCCAGCAAGCTTCTTCACCACTTCCTGCCGATGGTGATGTGGTCGATCTGGTTTACAGTTCTTCCGTCCGGTGATGTCCAGGTGGTTTTGTGGATGGTCTTGTGGGGGAAGATGGTGCCTCCGATGACCAGGTCGTTGGTGGTGCAGAATTCTGTGAAGAGCTCTCCGTTCTCGTTCTGTGTCCCTGTTCCGTGTTTGCCCATGATGAGTTCTCTGTCTGTGTTGTCGGTGCCCACTTTGGCGTTGAGGTCTCCCATGAGGATCTTCAGGTCTCTTCTCGGTGCTTTGTCGAGGACGGCTTGGAGCTGCTCGTAGAAGTTCTCCTTTTCTTCCTCGTCCGCCACGTTGGTGGGGGCGTAGCACTGGAGGATGGTGACTTTCCTGCCCT
The DNA here is from genome assembly GCA_018292915.2 of Batillaria attramentaria. Lineage (NCBI taxonomy): Eukaryota > Metazoa > Mollusca > Gastropoda > Batillariidae > Batillaria > Batillaria attramentaria. The sequence continues at coordinate 1,266,429 of JACVVK020000076.1, forward strand.
TAGAGTTGAATCTGGCGCTCAGGATCCTTGGTGACACTGGTTCCCAGGACAGTAGTGCTTGTGTTGCTTCAGGTGTCATCAGCAACGCTACTCCGTGCATGTGTGGCTGGCCGTCTTCGTGTCCGGAGTAGAGGATGGTGTCTCCGGAGGTGAGTCGTGTGCGTCCTGTTCCTGTCCATCTTGTCTCGCATAGGCCGAGCAGCTTCAGATTGTATCTATGCATTTCTTGACTCACTTGTGCTGTCTTTCCTGTTTCATATAGGGTTCGGATGTTCCAGGTCCCTATCCTGGCTTTGGTCTTGGCCGTCAGAAGAGTAGTCGGCGCACTGGCTTCCCGAGGGCTTTCACCAGCTCGCGTCATGGGCTCTACTAGAGAGGACTCTTCCTGGACCAAGTTGCGTTGTAGATCTGTGGTTGTAGTTTCTGTAACGTGTTCTTTTTTAAAGAGTTGGGTTGTTAGCCCTACTCAAACCCCCAACCTGGAGGACCAGTGAGTGCGCTTCGTCTGGCCTCTACCCTTCGACCTGTCCAGCATGGGTGGCCCTACCAGGAGACGAATCTCCCGCCGGCATAGCTCTCGGGGTCATGGAGACACGCAAGCCCCATCTCCAACGGCAAGGATGCACTCATCGATGGGGAAAAAAAAAAAGGCGAGGGAGCTCCATCTAAAAAATCAACAAGCTAGTTCCCAGTTCTGGTGTCTAATTAAATGGTGTCGAGTAGTCTACATGCAACTGAGAGCACACGTGAACAAGGGTAATTCATCTTCCTCCTCAACACTTTTCAAGCGTACTTTTCATATAACTTGATGACAAAACACCAGTTTACCATTTACAGTAGAAAGAAAAGGTTTTGTGCAAGTTATTAGTTATTAAAAATTTAATGCAAGTTGTTGGTGACAGGGGATGGTATGGTTGTATTTCATAATAAGCAAACTCATTACTTCATTATTTGCTTTATCATTCATTATAATGATTCAAGAACTGAATAACAACTTACAGTATAGCTGTCAAGTGGAAGTAAGGCTCATAGTCAGGATCATCAACATCACATGGATCTTCTTTCTCCTCCTTTCTTCTACTGTCACCTAAGTGGAATGCCTATGATGAAAGAAGGCATTCATCAACTGAAACTGAAAAAAACTGCCATGTAAAGAACCTACACACAATGGGCATAGTGAGTGAAAAAAAACCCCAATGATCTCTTAGTGAAACTTGGGCTAAGTCGCTCGTAACTGTTCTGAGCTAGACCAGCAACAAGGTCACTGGGTACACAAACTGACCCCCCACCCCCCTCAGTCAACTATCACAATGACAACTATATGCTGTTGTTTTCTTTTCATTTTTCGACTTGTGCTCCTGGAAAGACAATCTGAATGTTCCACAAAAGGGATAACCCCAAAGTGATATTTTGACAATCTTTACAAATTACATGCTTCGTCTATGTAGAAAATGCATGTACAAGAATGCACACACACAGTACTGTAACTCTCCTTCAGTTATGATTCACATATATGACTTCATTCTAACAGACCTCTTTCTTCGGCCCTGCTTATTAACATAAACAAAAATATGCACCAGCATCTTGCTCACTCAAATGGGTCCATGAATGAATCTTGACAGGAGATTCTTCCTTGCTGTCCTCCCAGACTTGGTAGTCACAGGCTCTGGAGGCAGTATCTACCTTCTGTAAAGAACCACACACAAACATGTATTGCTTCAACTTACAGACGTCAGTGTACATGTACTGCATGAACACATCTCACAGTAAACATGATCAGTTGAAGTAAAATGAAACAAAAAAAAAAATGTAGGGTAGGTGAGGCTGTTGTTTTTGTTTTCTTTTTCTGTAAATCACTAAATGTTTGTGTCACTGTTGTGGTGGTAAGGCCAACCTCCCACAAACACACACTTGAATGAAATTTAAAAACGAAAACACACACACACACACACACACACACACACACACACACACACACATATGATTATGTGACGTGATGAGAATACAATTACATGTAGTAACACTGAAAACCTTAGAAACCCTAATCCAAAGAAACACCATAGAAGATATCACTTACTTGTGACATGTTGACTTGCCCTCTTTTTTACCCAAAGTTGGCTGATTTCTTGCTGTCTGCTTGTGAGTGTGACTGCAAGCACAAAGGTGTTTATCATCAAGCAACTAAGAGACTTGGTACACTACAGTGCACTAACACAAGCACACCTTGCCTCACTGAGCTTATCACAGCTGAGAGAGTTCTGTCAGCAACTGACAGTGGCTCAAAACCTGCACTAGTTCCCAACCAAAGTAAACCAACCTCATAAAACTAACATGTACAGTAAGATTAGACAAGAAATTCAGAACACAGCCCTTCACTTACATTGATGCCACTGGCATTTCTTCCTCACTCTGTTGGTTCCACGCCAGACATCTGACTACCAACACTGGCAGTGGCACTGTCAAAAGGGAAAGAGACAACTTATTGCAACAAACATGATCATACATGTGTTCACTGTTGTCTGAGAGGATTTCTTGGAATAATACATGTGGCTACAAAGCATAAGCATGCATAACTCTACAATAAAATTAAAAAAACCCAGTATAAAAGCATACTGTAGCACGCAAGTAGTCACCACTACCAGTGTCACTATTATAGTGCGTCATGATAAATACAACTTCACAGTATCTGATGAAGTACATGTACCTGTCAGAATTTGCTGAGATTTCTGAAATTGCAGGAGTAAACACCTACCCTTGCAAAGATGCTTCCAGCTGCAGCTAGGGTTGATGTGCTGCGTCTAGCTGTGGAACCAGAAGTTCCTGCCACTTCAGGTGGATCCGTCCAAACTGGAACTATAAACATCCCCCCACCTATCAATACTGAATAAATCATCATTTACAAAAAACAACAACAACAAAAAAAAAACAAGAAGAAAACATGAAAAGCAGCCAATTTATACTATGACATTTAATTTTCATCTGTACATTAATTGGTATACAAGCTTGGTGGAATTAAAAGCACACACACACACACACACACATTATATGTATATATTTTTTTGCAATTTGACCTGTGCAATTCGACGACAAACTACTGAAACAAAAAGTGTGCTAACCTGCATGGGTGGCGGCTGTAGAGATCTTGACGAAAAGTACCTGCACACACACACACACACACACACACACACACACACACACACACACACACACACACAATAAATAAAAATAATTTTTAAAATGATGGGCATGACATTACCAGAATAAAAAAAAGCAGATGCCACTGGCTAGGGCCTGTCACTGGTGACTGGGTGGTTCAATTATCAGTAACACACTGTGTGAAAAATACTTCTTATCTCATAATTGTTCCCTTTTCATTCTCCCTAAATGAGAAAACCATTGGAACAGTATTACTCGGTGTTACACACTTGCTTCTGTTTCATATCAAGTTGCACTGTTTCTGCCAGTACACCTATATTCTTGTCTTGCCACACAAACCACTGTATGGCCGGGGTGACTCGGTGCGAAACCACTGTCCGCCATAACACTGCTGTTCGGATACTTAGTCGGCACGAAACTTTCTTCAGACACAAAAGTCAGGTTATCTAGTCACACTAACAGGTATACGGCTACAGTGATTACTTACGTATTCATCAGCATGGAGTGAATGCCAAACGTCCGTGAGCCTTTGGTCCCGACGTGAGAGGCCAAGCGCGTATCAATCAGTCCCTCAGCTTCAGTCTGCCACCGCGGCAGTTTCTATTCCTCGGGAAACTTTAGACTGCATACTCGCGCTCTTGCGTATGTCGGCGCAGCTTCTTCGATGAACTCGTGAATTTTGTTTTTACGGGAGTGGGTTGTCGGGTTGTCTTAGGAATCACACCTCGTACTCACTTTTTCGGGAGCAATATGTTTACACTTGCACTGACTGTGACGTCATAGTTTGCAGTCTCGGCCAGCAGCTTGAGGCGCTGGTTGGTGGCTATTTTTAGACTCGTGTTGCCGGACAGCCGGTAAGAAAAGGAGGGTAGGCTCAAAGAAAGTCGTATTTCTCAAATATTAAAAGCCGCAAAGTCACAGAAACGGTCGCGATGGTCAAATGAAACCTCCTTCTACTTGGCAAATAGCCTGAAACCTTCGTAAGCGGCAGTTTTTCCCTGAGCGCCCGTTACGAATATAGGGCCTTTTAACGTGCAAACAGTTTATTCGTGACTTTAGCTACAGGCCTACGTCTGTTGCTTGACAAAACACAGCCTACAGGTCTTTAATTCCATACGTACAATACTACCCCACTCTTACCCAGTCTGTTTTAGTGCCAGTTTTGACAGGCCCATTTTCATTAACTGCAGTGATAAAGACTATCATACCAAACCTGATATTGCACATAAATCAAAGTGATTGTTTTCAGCTGCTCGCAAGTGTACATAGTGTCAGGCGATTCCCTGTTTCATATTAGAAAATAGCGGATGGATTCTGTGGTTTTTGTTTCTGTAGGATTAAGTTTGTCACACTTTCTCCATCTGTTTGTGTCTAATGAATCATCGTGCCCCCCCCCCCCCCCCCACACACACACTTTCCTGTCTGCAATACAAAAAACGACGATGTTAGGTGTGTGTGTGTGTGTGTGTGTGTGTGTGTGTGTGTGTGTGTGTGGAACTCCTACTCCAAAACGGATAAGTCAAACTTCGGTTATGTCAAACACAATTTACGTGTACACATTTGAGGCGGTTGCGTGGCCTAAAAGCTAGTTACCTGGGATGATAGAACACAAAACTGGCGAGACACACGTGCAAGAACAGAGCTAGTATGAAATCTGACTCTGTGCCCCTGATCTCTGGGGTTTCTGCTGCCAGAGTTCAAAAGGGGAATCGCCGTCCTGGGGTATGCATTGGGTTGTTTCAGTTGCATGAGATGTGTGTGTGTGTGTGTGTGTGTGTGTGTGTGTGTGTGTGTGTGTGTGTGTGTGAGAGAGAGAGAGAGAGAGAGAGAGTTTTGAGAACCTCTATAGTGTAGGACACTTTATCGCCGTATGTGTGTGTGTGTGTGTGTGTGTGTGTGTGTGTGTGTGTGTGTCCTATAACCTGTCTCCGCTACCAGTGCACACACACACACACACACACACTGGACATGCTCAGCTCAGAAATGTAAGTTTCAGAATTTTAGAATTGCATTTGTGGCCTAAATATTGATTCCTGAAGTATCACTACTGACTCCTGTTGTATTTTTGTCTTCGTGTATCCCGATCCAAACAAGTTTTCTTCTACCTATTGTCAATCCAAATGGATATGCTTTAGAATGAACCCAAACTGAAGTCTCCCATCAGAATAGAAGCAGAATTTTCATGAAAAATCATGTTTTACCATAGAACCTGACCTTACGTGTCTGACACACAGCTTGTTGCGTGGATATGGACTGAGTCATACTCGACGGCCTGTCTGTTTATTGTTCCCTTGTGTGTAAATCATGTTTTACCATAGAACCTGACCTTACGTGTCTGACACACAGCTTGTTGCGTGGATATGGACTGAGTCATACTCGACGGCCTGTCTGTTTATTGTTCCCTTGTGTGTAAATCATGTTTTACCATAGAACCTGACCTTACGTGTCTGACACACAGCTTGTTGCGTGGATATGGACTGAGTCATACTCGACGGCCTGTCTGTTTATTGTTCCCTTGTGTTTCAATAACAAGCTGACAGTGTTGATATCATAAACATAATAATAATTATACACGTACTGCAGCACACCATTTCCCCCTTGTACACACGGCATACACTTGTTTCGAATTCCTTTTTGGCCTTTTCCGGACGACGTGGGATTGTTGACTTGATATTTGTTTGTCATGTGTGCTTGTTCACAAAGCCGAGACAGCACCGTAAACGAGTGTGCATATGAACGAGTCTCTATGTGAACTCAGGGAATTTGAACCCGGTGCAGTGATGCCGTAACCACTATTCCAAATCCCCTTGATAAAATGATTGCAGCAAACACAGTGTGCACGGATGGTTTGAAGGTGTCCAATGAGACAGCGATTTTCGATGAGAAAGTATACACGGTTATTGAAACCTGACAAAAGAGCTGTTCTGCCGAAAAATGGACACTCCTGTTTTTCTTGAAAAATGACAAGATCAAGAAAAAGTAGGTTTTCTGCAGAAAGATGGAAACCGTTTCTGCAAACAAACAAACAAAACCCCGATATTTCTGAAAACCTATTATTTTTGTTATTTTGTCATTCCTTGCCAGTGTTCTCTGCAGATAATTCGGGTTTTCTACGGAAACAAAGGGGGTGGGGGGGGGGGGTAAATGTATACCAGTCATGCTCAGGAGGGGGAAATTACTGTATACCAGTCGTCCACTGGGAGGGGCGATCGTATCCCCGCTGCACGAGTCGGGTTGCGATTGTATACTAGGATTGGGTCTCGCGTGGTGAAGTCACGTGATCGCGGAATTTATTTTACGACTTTGATTTAAGCGACTTATTATTAGAATGTGGCCATAAGATGGTTGAAATTCATAAGCATTAAGTTTAATATCCGTTTTTATTGCGAGAGTTTCATTTCGATCACGCAACTCGTCGTGCACGACACATCAGAACGGTGTGCGATTATCGCTTGGCTGCCGCGGCGAGCGGCGTCATTTTGCAACCGGACGATGTCCGATAAAACCCAAGAAGCCCGTTTTCAATTTCAACTAAGTCTTTTCCAAGCACTCTCCTTTCCGTCTTCAGCAGGTTCAATGGCCATTCGGATGGTATCCATAGTCTTCAAAATTAATACTCGATCAATTTGCCCTAGGGCACTTCTACCCAACGATTTATCCGCCATTTTACTCAGGTCGAGAATTGCCGGAAACGCGTCAGTTGCCGAGTTGGCAGATCCGGCTGTTGTTCTAGCTGCAGGACACTAATAGCTTCCGGGTCATGTAGTAACAAATTACGCTAAATATTTGCCCCTTTTTAAGTTGTTTCTCTATAGAGAAACAACTTTATAGGATGGAGGCAGATTTCGCTGCGTGCAGCAGCAAGTTTCAGTGATGCAAAACAAGATGGCCACCAGCCCAATATGTTGTTTCCATTCAATGACCTGCTGTCGTCGTGCCCGCGCGCACACGCGCGCGCGCGCACGCGCGCGCGTGTGTGTGTGTGTGTGTGTGTGTGTGTGTGTGTGTGTGTGTGTTGGGGGAGGGGGGAATATAATGCGATCTACCTCTGTCTTTGAGCATGTATATGTTACGCCTAATACATGTAATTGCCTATTTCATGAAATCTGCAAAATTATTTGCCTGTTACGTGAATTCAGCAAAACACTTGCCTATTTCATGAAATAGGCAACAAGACTTTGCCGATTACATGTAATAGGCAAAGTGCAAATTCTCAGTTTAACTGAGAATTTGCATTTTGCCTATTTCATGAAATAGGCAAGTGCTGTTGGTGCACACACACACACACACACACACACACACCTTGTGGATTTATCCACCAACATGTGGAACCCACTGACATTGGCTCTGACTGCAAAGTTTTGAGAGTGAGTTTTATTTGCCTTTGTTATGACATTACCTCAGAGCCTCACGGATGTGTGGCTGACTTGTTCGTGACTGCATAAAACACACACACACACACACACACACACACACACACACACACACACACACACACACACACAGTGCATTTTTTTTTTAAATTTAAAATATAATTTAAAATATTCTTTGAAGTTCACACATATGAGATCAACAGCATAAAAGTGCAAGTGAAAAAGAGTGAAAAAAAAGGCTTCAAACGCTTGGTTGTTCGCTAATTGTTTTTGCAAGCCCGTCTGGGAAAGGCAGGCACTATTACAACGCATGCCTGCTTTCAAACATAACCACCTCCTGGTAAGGCATGTTGACTGGCAAGGACATTTCCGAAAACCCTGACCATGACCAACAGACATCATACGAACAGCTGATCTAATAGTTGTTTCGCTTTGAGGAATCATTTCCTTCGCAATGTCTTTGTAAGTAGTTAGTTCTAACTGGTTTCTGGAAAATTTCCCACTCCGTATTCCAACTTTAGTTCCGACCCTAAATCCATCTACTCCGTTGTCCAAGATGACTCCAAGCAAATCTGCAGGATCCCCTCTACCTCTGTCAAATTCTGGTAGGGGTACAAGGACATTGTCTCCAATTTCAATTGGCTTCATAGGAGCCGTTGAACGGCTGACCATTCGGTTTTAAAAGTTTTTTGGCAGCCTCTTTTCTTAGCATGTTGGCAAAGGATGGCGTAGTACATGTACCACCTTGTCCCTCCTCTCCACTCGAATCCATGCTCTGTGCATCACCCCTCCCGTCGTCCACGCTCTGTGCATCACCCCTCACGTCGCGCGCTGTGCATCACCCCTCGCGTCGTCCACGCTCTGTGCATCCTCTCTCCCGTCGTCCACACTCTGGGCATCCTCTCTCCCGTCGTCCACACTCTGTGCATCCTCTCTCCCGTCGTCCACACTCTGGGCATCCTCTCTCCCGTCGTCCACGCTCTGTGCATCCTCTCTCCCGTCGTCCACACTCTGGGCATCCTCTCTCCCGTCGTCCACGCTCTGTGCATCCTCTCTCCCGTCGTCCACACTCTGTGCATCCTCTCTCCCGTCGTCCACGCTCTGTGCATCCTCTCTCCCGTCGTCCACACTCTGTGCATCCTCTCTCCCGTCGTCCACGCTCTGTGCATGACACACGTGAAAACAAGCAAGCGCGCGTCTAAGGCGAGAGAGAGAGAGAGAGAGGGTCCCGCTACGGACATGTTGACTGAGCGGATACGGGAAGGTGTCACTTGACACTCCGTACGGCGGCTTTCATTGGTTGAAACACAAAACATGTTTTCGGATTTTAGGGCAGGCTCTAAAACTGAAAACACGATCAAAACATGTTGAAAACATTGTTGTGAAGTATGTCACACGACAAAACACGTTGTTTCGCAGCGAAACATCTGAAAACAATGTTTTCAAGTGTTTTTGCCCTCTCGTGTGACATGGCCATAACTCTGTGTTGTTCTCAGTCTTCCTGTCGATCAATCTTACCGGCCGTTTAGTTCTGCGTTAGCTGTGCCAGTACTTCACGCGTGTTCTAGGCGAGCAAAATCGCTGCTAAGAAAATTGTCCATGGGTTTTTCGAGATGCACGTTACAAAGCGGGGCAAGCGCCTTAAGTAGGTCAGATTGACTGTATGCGCGTGGGTCTTTCACTGACTTGTGGCTACTATGTGCTTACGGGTGGGTGTGGGTGGGTCTTTTGGTGTTTAACGTCATTTTCCACCACATACGGGGGATATCAAAGACTGACGGGCCAACGATGAAAAAGCCAGCACAAATATTTGGCCTCAGCCAGGATGCGAACTCACGACCCCAGCATTAGAAGTCCAACTCTCTTCCATTCGGCCACCCCGACTCCCCACTATGTGCTTACATTTGTAGGGTCATTAATAATAATAATAATAATAATAATAAAGAAGGGTATTTGTGGCACCCCATCTCACAAGAGCTCAGGGCGCGTACATAAACTACACATAACATACAAAAAAACCCCCACATAAACGTATATATAACGTACAACACACACACACACACACACACACACACACACACACACACACTGATGTTTTCCAGGTGACATGCAGAGATGGAGAGCGGGGAGAGGAGGGGCATTAAGTGTCACGTGATACCAATGACCGTATATGGCTCTATACTTTTCACTGTTACGCGTAGTAGGGGAATCCGGGATAGCCGAATGGTAGAGCGTTGGACTCCCAATCATACGGTCAGATATTTGTGCTGGCCTTTTTCTCGTTGCCCCGTCTTTGATATCACCGATACGTGGTGGAAAAGGACGTAAAACTCCTGAACACCCCCCCCCCCTCCCCGGCCGTCCCGTTACGCGTATTAGCCGATAGACTCACATGCAAACTCATAATCTTAGCAACGACGGCCCCAGAATGGGCTCAGATTTTGCTCACATCTAAATGAGACTGTATTCTTTGCAACATAATAAGCTGAGGTCGATGTGTGAGCTTAAACAAGCTGCGGTATGTATCTTTAAGGTTCAAGAGTTGAAGTGAAGTCTGCTAGACCTCTTCTCGTTGAGGCTTAAAGATCTAAGCTCCCAACAAAAAGCTTTCCGAAGTGTGAAAATATTTTACAGAGTCGACCGTGCAAGCACAGTCAACTCTGTCACAGTTGGAGAGTTAACAGTGTCCAGAAACCGCGACAAAACCGTGCCGAAAAACTGCCCCCACTTCCTGTCGGGGTCCGTCTACGTTGTCGCCGTCAGAATGGCGCAACAAATGGATAAGACCGTATACTTGTTCTAGTAATTAGTTTGCCCTACCGACCTCCTTTAGCCACATGCCCCAAGTCATGAACTTCAGCGCAGGGTAAGGCACTGTCGGCGGACTTTTCAGGGAAGGATGGTAGTTGCCAGCACTCGATGTAATTATAATCAGGCTGACTTAGTGTAGTTTTCAGTTTTCGATTCGGACTTAGTAACGTTTTCTCTAGTAAACAGTCGCCTGAAAGATATACTTTCTCTTAAACGAATTCACGTTAGTGTTGATTTTCTTTGTGAAGTTTTCGCCACTATCTTTGTAATGTTTGATACAACTCGAAACCTGACTTACTAACTTTCTTCACTGTGGTGTCCGTTTGAGTAAATGGCACGAGTGTGTGAGTTTTTGGTCAGTTGTGCTGTCTGTCCGACTACATATTCAGCGTGTGCCTGAGCGTGAATGTGTGTGTGTGACAGAAGTATTGCAAGGAAAGAGCACCTAACTTCGCTACCACTGCACCAACACTCTGACACTCTAAAACGACACCAGAGCCCACAGGCGAACACTACAAAATCACATGTTATTAAGTTTGTCACGGCCTCATGTTCAATAACACGAACAAAGCCGGGATTCTAACCTGCAGATGTAGTGTCATGTGTTGTAATGATAAGGTTTTCTGAATACGATGAAAGGAAATGTGCACCCTCTGATGTCAATCAGAGATAGAATTTATTATATGAAGTAAAATGACAGGTCAGCTGTCATGATATCTCTCATCAAAGTATTAATAATGGATATATACCAAACCACATGAAATTTATTGAACAAACATTGTTTTCACCAGTCGCCAGTGCATATTTTCAGTGTGTCAACTAAGAGTGCTTTACGTGCGAAAATAGTTAGAATCAGATAGCGACAGTGTGGGCTATGACTTTTCATAAACAAAGAAGGTCAGTCTTTCATGAATGGTTTCAGTGTTGACATGAGACAGCTTTGACAACACGAAAGCAATACTGTACCATACAAAACAATGAGATCTGTGGTGGGCTTGTCATTGGGGAGGAGGGAGGGAGGGGAGGGGAGGGGGGGGGTGAATTGTCGAATGGTAGAGCGGTGGACTTTCAATGCTTGCGCCGCCTAGGAGAGGTATCCGGGATAGCCGAATAGTAGAGCGTTGGACTCCCAATGCTCGGGTCGTGAGTTCGAATCCCGGCAAGGGCCAGATCTTGTGCTTGACTTTTTTTCGTTGCCCCTTCTTTGATATCACACGTCACGACCTTAATTTCCACCCCCACCCCCCCCCCCCCACACACACCCTTGTGATTTGTAGGTTTTGTTGTTGTTGTTGTTTTGGGGTTTTTTTTCGGGCGTAGGGTGTTTAGAACCTGACCTTACGTGTCTGACACACAGCTTGTTGCATGGGTATGGACTGAGTCATACTCGTCGGCCGATCTGTTTATTCTTGCCTTGTGTTTTATCAACAAGTGACAGTGTTGACATCATAAACATAATAATAATTATATACGTACTTCAGTTTGACAGCGATGACAAGTAAAATCAACAAGAAATGGCTGACTAGCGTGTATAAAAGCGGCAGGTATGGGATGGTAAGGCAGTCCTCGTCTTGGTGCCAGCACTCCGCTTATTGTGACTGTGAGTATAGGTGTCATTGTCTCTCTGCTACCTACACACTTTGTTATTTTGAACCGAACTGTATTATTTGCAATTTGTAATTGCATTGCCGTCCTAAGAAAACTTTGGGCTGCACCCCCCCCCCCCCGGCCTCCTTTCAGCAGCACACCGTTTCCCCCCTGTACACACGGCATGCACTTGTTTTGAATTCCATGGCCTCTCCCAGATGAAATAGGATTCTTGACTTGATATTTGTTTGTGTTTGTTCACAAAGCCGAGACAGCACCGTAAGCGAATCTGCATGTGAACAAGTATCTAGTTGAATTCTGGAAAATTGAACACAGTGCAGGGACGCCGTAACCACTATTCCAAATACCCTTGATAAAATGATTGCAGCAAACATATGCACGGATGGTTTGAAGGTGTCCAGTGAGACAGCGATTTCCGATGAGAAAGCATATATAATAATAATAATAATAATAATAATAATAAATTGTTCTTGTATGGCGCAGAAAGTCTGCCCAAGAGCCGGAGCACTCAATGCGCGCTACACACACACACACACACACACACACACACACACACAGACCGACGGACACACACACACACACACACACACACACACACACACACACACACACGGCGGACGTGGGATACAGGGGAGGATGCAGTAAAAAATTTAGTTGAAAGCTTGCCGAAACAGATAGGTTTTAAGGTGTGCCTTGAACTGTGACAGAGTAGGGAGATTCCTAAGTGAGACGGGCAGGGAGTTCCAGATTTGGGGAGCAGAGTAACTGAAGGAACGTTGGCCATAAGTTTTCAGACTGACACGGGGTATTTTTAATAGTTTCTCAGAAGACGAGCGAAGTGAACGGGATGTTTCATACGTAGTGAGCTTCTCTGTGAGGTACTGCGGGAGGGATTTGTCGAAATGACGGTAGGCTAGTGTTGCTGTTTTATACATGATACGGTATCGAACAGGTAGCCAGTGTAATTCCTTCAGAAGAGGTGTAACATGGTCACGTTTACGCTTTTTGAGAATAAGACGCGCTGCGCTGTTCTGTACACGTTGAAGGCGTTTGATTTGATCAGCTGGCAGGCCAACAAGGACAGAATTACAAAAGTCTAATCTAGATGTAACAGTTGCATTGATGAGTCGGGCAGTGGAGGATTCAGACAAGAGGGAACGAATAGAAGCGATTTTCCTGAGCGAAAAGAAGGCCGAACGACACACGGCACCGATGTGGCTTTCCATGGACAGAGTTTGGTCTACAGTTACACCGAGATATTTGACAGAGGGCTTGAGAGGGACGGTGGATCCAACAAGTGACAAGGAGTCTGATGAAATCTGAGACACCCGGGACTGAGTCCCAGCAACCATCACTTCCGTTTTGTCTGTGTTTAACTTAAGTTTGTTGCTGTTCATCCACAGTAAGATATCAGTAATACAAGAATCCAGGCTCAGCTGGAGAGAAACAAAGTTACTAGGACTGGCAGACTGGGAAACTTCAGTGTCATCAGCATACTTGTGAAATAAACACTGGTGCTTAAGTATGATGTCTGAGAGGGGCTGTGAATACAGGGTAAACAGAACTGGGCCTAAGACCGAGCCCTGAGGCACACCGTATTCAAGGAGGCTGGGAGATGAGGTGATACCATCAACAGTGACGGACTGGTAACGGTCCGAGAGGTAGGACACAAACCACTGGAGCACTGTGCCCCGAATGCCAAAGGTTATTTCTAATCTCTTGAGCAGTATAGAGTGATCGAGCGTATCGAAAGCAGCACTGAGGTCTAGCAGGGCGACAAGGGAGACAAGCTTCTCATCGGCCTTCATTAGGAGATCCCCGAGGACGCTCAGCACCGCTGTCTCCACGCCACGACCACTCCTGTAAGCCGACTGGTTTTCCTCTAGTAGGTTGTTGTCTACCAAATGCTCTTGAAGTTGCTTTAAAACAGCCTTCTCAAGGAGTTTGGAAACGAAAGGTAAGTTAGACACGGGTCTGTAGTGTTTTAGATTATTACAATCTAGGCCTGATTTCTTGAGAAGCGGGGTGACTACTGCTTGCTTAAACTGCTTCGGAACAGTGCCAGAAGAGAGTGACATGTTGATTATATCTGCAAGAAGGGGAACAACATCAGAAGAACACTGTTTCACTAAGCTAGTAGGTATAGGGTCAAGTATGCATGACTTAGGGGGAGACTTAGCGAGCATGTCACTAACGTCCTGCTGTGAAACGGGCACAAAGTCGCTAAACATAGGGCCGTCATATACAGCATACGACGGTTCAGGACAAGCACGGGAGTCAAGATCTTCTCGCAGAGTGCTGATCTTTGAGGTAAAGAAGTCACAGAAACGCTGTGGCAGTTCACTACGTGGGGTGTCTGTAGGGAGGGGTTTGGTTTTGGCTTTCCCCAGGAGTTCCTCAATCGCACGGAAGAGCTGTTTACCGCTGTCGGTGGCCGAGTCAATCTTACTGGCGTAAAACTGTCTCTTAGCTGCAGCAACACAGGCTCGTACTTGGTTCCTCTTGTGCACATAGATCTCCCTGAACACAGTCAGTCGAGTCTTTCTCCATCGGCGCTCGGCACGCCTCCTCTCACGCCGAGCCTGTCTCACGGATTCAGAGAGCCACGGCGCTGACGGACGATCGCGGACACGGCGAGTGACTAGTGGAGCGTGACGGTCGAGCGTACAACGAAGGCCTTCGTCGTAGGAAGCCGCAAGGCTGTCGACGTCGTCAGGCGGCGATTGTCTGGCGCGGGCGACCACAGATTTCACGTCGTTCTGGAACTCGACAGGGTCGACGCTACGCAGCTTCCGTGATGTCACCACGCGCGTACGAAGCGGGGGCCTGGAGATCGCAAGTCGGCAGACGACAACGAAATGGTCCGACGTTTCGGGGTACTCTCGAACTTCTTGCACGGACACGAGGCTGGTATCGGCACGTACCACCACCCAGTCAAGCGTGTGACCGCATCGTTGCGTTGGTTGATCGACCAGCTGACAGAAGCCGTGGTCGGATAACACTGTCTTCAGCTGATTCGCTTGGCCATCGGAAGGATCATCGAAGTGAAAGTTAGCATCACCGAAAATAGAAACATCTGAATGGAGGCTCGCATAGCAAGACAACAGTTCCGGGAATTCTCGTAAAAAGTCTGAGTTTCGGAGCTTGTTGCGACTGCTGGGTGGGGGGCGATAAACGCAGACACATGTGGCAGACAAAGGGCCGACTGACAGTTTCATTTCGACACATTCAAACGATCTGAAGGTATCAATGCGTGTGAAAGACACTGATGGGACAAGGTTGGCTCTGACAATGAAAGCAATACCCCCACCCCGGGAACCGAAGTGGGGGGCAGTGCGGGGGAAAGAGAAACACTCATAACCGGCAGGGGTCAGGGCTGAAATGTGCGCTTCATCGCCGTTAGGATAAAGCCAGGTTTCCGTCAACATCAACATATCGGCGTTGTTTTCCAGAATTATGTCATGGATATCAGTGGCTACTTCACGACAGGATTGAGCGTTCAAACTAAGCACTTTCAGTTCTTTTTGACGCCGACATTTTCGCTTGTAGCGCTTGCGGGGCAGGCCAACGCCTATGTCCAAAGAACGCAGGCGTGTCGTTAGATCTGCTGTCAGGCGTGACGGCAACACATCGAGTAGTTCAGCGCGATTGTACTGTATGGAAGGAAGAGAAGCACGCTCACCTCGAAAACTGCCAACACTGTCACTGGTCCTGGGCACGTGCGGCCAAGCGAATGACCGCGATGGCGAACTCACTGTGGTAAGCCTTGCTGAAATTACGATGGCCAGCAGAAGAAAACGAAGCTGTGTGGAGGCACAAAATGCCCACCATAAGAGAGAGTCCAGCACCATGGTGTTGTGGTACAAAATTTATCCACCGACACTCAGTCAATCACACACAAAAACGCACAAACGTTGGAGCTCAAGGTCGCTGCAGCCGGCTCGGCGAGTGACCCCTGACCCCTATGGTTGCCGAAACATGACAGATGAGCTGTTCTGCCGAAAAAGCTGTGTTTTCTTGTTTTTTGTTTTTTTGTTGGGTTTTTTTTTTTGGCAGAAAAATGGAAATAGTTTCTGCAAACAAACAAGCAAAGAAAACGCCGACATTTCTGAAAATCTGTTATTTTATCATTCCTTGCCAGTGTTTTCTGCAGAATAATCTTTTTTTTTTTTTTTTTTTTTTTACGGAATATTCAGTTTTCTGCAGGGAAAATAAATGTCGTTTCCGTTTTCTGTCGAAATTTCTTCAGGAAATCTTTTTTTCTGTACTAAAGCGCCTTTTCCTGCAGGAAATAAAATCTGCAGAAAACATTTTTATTGTCGATTTTTCTGTAGAAAACTCTTTTGTCAAATTTCGTCAACCATATATGGTTTATCATAAATGGCTGTCTCACTGGACACCTTCAAACCACCAGTTAGGTTACACCCTATCATGTGTGGCCATTCTAAACTGTAGTGCTGAACAGGACGGACGAGAAAGTTGCTAATACAGTATTCTTCATTGCTGTAAACCTTGATATTTGTGTGTTTGTTCACAAAGCCGAGACAGCACAGTAAACAAGCCTGCTGATGGACGTGCCTCTAGGTGAATCCAAAGAATTTGAACCCAGTGCAGGGATCTGTAGGCGGACCCCTTTACCACTATTCCAACCCCCCTTGATAAAATGATGGCAGCAAACATGGGCACAGGGTGTACTGTGGTGGTGTGAACGTGTTATTTGTCATCCCTCGCCTGTGTTTTCTGCAGAAAAGTCGGATTTTCTGGAAGGAAAAAAAATACTATTTTCTCATTTCCGTTTTTTATTGGCTTTTTTTTTCAGTGCAATTTTTTTTTCTGCAGGAAACAAATTTTGCAGACAAAAAAAAATAAAAAAAAATCCGTTCATCTTATTGGCGATTGTTTTGTAGGAAAACTGATATTTTGTCAGATTTCGCCAACCATATACGGTTTTTCATCGTACATGGCTCAGTGTCTCATTGGACACCTTCAAACCACCAAGTTAGACCCCATGATGTGAGGCCATTCTAAACTGTAGTGCTGAACAGAACGGACGAGAAAGTTGCTAATACAGTATTCTTCATTGTTGTCAACCTTGCAGACAGCTTCACCTCTTTTTGCGAGAAGAAAACGGAACAAACGCCGACATGATGGTCGACATCCGAATCTTTCTGCTGCTTTTGTGTCACGCCGTCGCCCTAGAAGGTACGTCATCGTACAGGCAAATAATACCTCACTGTTTGAACGCTGACTTTATGAGAGTAAATCATTTCAGTGACACTTACAGCATCGTTGTTAACAGTCACATGACATGAACAGTTTCATCTGCCTCAAGACACTGCAGAATGCCATCTACATTCTACGTGCTCTCTCTCTCTCCCCCTCTGTCTCTCCCCTCTCTTTCTCTCACTCCCCCCCCCCCTCTCTCTCTCTCTGTCTCACCCTCTCTCTCTCTCTCTGTTCTTAAATTATCCCTTCCATACATCGTTGAGTCCCTAACTTACATCTATAACTTATGCATTCAACACAAAACCTTTCCAGTTTCGTGGAAAGCTGCGAAAGTTATACCGTTACCTAACACGAGGGATCTTAATGATGTTAATAATTATAGACCAATTTCACTTCTTTCCGCCTTGTCAAAGCCTCTTGAGCGGCATGTTCACAAACACCTTCTCCACTACCTAGAAAACCGTTCTCTTCTCTATGCACACCAGTCTGGCTTCCGCCCGAAATATTCCTGCCATACAGCTCTGACGCGCTTGGTAGATACCTGGCTAACGGCCATGAATAATTCTGAAATGACTGGTGCCATATTTTCAGACTTTCGAAAATCCTTTGATTTAGTAAATCACGACATTCTCCTAGAAAAACGTCAGATATATATATCTATCTCATTCCGATGCATGGTCATTTTTTTTTTAAATCCTACCTGTCAGACAGACAACAAAAGGTTCTGTTAAACGGACAGCACTCATCTGCAGGTATTGTGAAACATGGCGTTCCTCAGGGCTCTGTCCTCGGGCCATTACCCTTTTGTTTGTTTATTAATGACGTGCCTCTACAGTTTACTGACAAACAGGTTGCGTGCGATTTGTTTGTGGATGACGCAACTGTCCACACACCTAGTAAAAATTTAACAGCTGTTAACTCACGTCTTTAGCAAAGTTTACATGAGGTCTCAGATTGGTGCTTCTCCAACTCCATGATTTTAAACCCACCAAAAACCAAATGTATGATTATAGCAACTCGCCAGAAGCATCAGCTCCCCCCCCCCCCCCCCCGTCCCTCGGCCTGTCCCTGAACGACACCACCATAGAGCAGGTGACTGAACAACGCCTACTAGGACTCACTGTTGACAATCAGCTTAGATGCACGGACAATGTTTTATAATGCCCATATCAAGTCTCACTGGGTGAAGCCGAGGACGGCGACACGCGTGTAGCGGAGCCTGTGTCAAGCGATGCAGACATGGAAGATGGTGCTTGCTGTTTGTCGCCTACAGATGTTGAGGATCTTGGAGACAGCGATAGTGAAGCAAATTACATCGAAGAGCTTGCAGTTGAAGGTGGATTTGACATTTTTGAAATGAAAGACCGTGTTAGTAAAATTACTGGTCGTTCCCAACAATCTTTGCTGCGCGATGAGAGAAGAAATTCGAAGTTCCAGAAAGTGGTACTTGACATACATTTGAACAGGGAAAAACTTTTCTGTGATAGTGATGATATTGTGATGACCTTTGGCTAGCTGACAAAAGAACGCTACTGGTTTGTGAAGCAAAAACCCTGGCGATTGACACGATGAACTTCATCCTCAGGTGGGCGCCGGTTGACACAGCACCGTTTTCAGAACTATGTGAAGGGTGGGTGGGTGTTTGGGGGTTTAACGCCTTTTTCCACCACATAGGGTGATATCAAAGACGGGGCAACGATGTAAAAGCCAGCACAAATATTTGGCCCCAACCGGGATCGAACTCACGACCCGAGCATTAGAAGTCCAATGCTCTACCGTTCGACCACCCCGGCTCAGAACTATATGAAGACTTTGAAAAAGACCTGGTTGTTTGTGCACTAATGGTGCGATATTTGTTAGGCTGATGGATGGGGAGGCGAGACAGTTTCTGACGGATTGTGACTGCAGGAGAGTAAGACACTGTGCGCTATAATGTGGCCTTACATTGTGCACTAAAATAACTTTGATTGGACAGACAATTTTCAAGTGCGCTGGTGTCCAAGTGCTTGGCGTGAACTGTTTTGTAAATTTCACATGATTTTGCTACCAGATGTTACTGTAATCCCCCCCCCCCCACAAGTGAATGGGCAAAAATGCCTGAACATTAAACTTCTTGAAGTCTCTCTCTCTCTCTCGAGTCTGATGTTCACCTCTTTACCGAGCCTATTGTCAGACAGGAGGTGAATGCAGGTTTTGCTAACCTCAAGTTTGGTAAAAGTGCCGGGCCGGATTGTATTCTGGGTGAGATGCTTAAGTGTGCAGGTGAGGATGTTGTTGACTTCCTCCTGGCCCTGTTTAACAAACTTTTTGATGAAGGAATATATCCCAAAGGGTGGGCAAAGTCAGTAATTGTTCTGATTTTCAAAAAAGGTGATCCTGAAATGCCAGATAACTATAGAGGAATTGCCCTGACTAGTATTGTTGGTAAAATTTACACATTTATCTTAAACAAAAGGCTTGCAGAGTGGGCAGATGACGAAAATAAAATTATTGAACAACAAGCTGGATTTAGGGCTGGGTACGGCACTGCGGACCACATTTACACTCTCTATGCTATTGTCCAGAAATATTTAGCAAAAAAATGCCAAGCTTTATGTGGCTTGGGGAGCCGGTTAGTTAGTTAGTTAGTTAGTTAGTTAGTTAGTTTTTTAGGGCTTTACGCCGCGCAAGCAATTGGGGAGCCGGGGTGGTCGAATGGCAGAGCGTTGGACTTCTAATGCTCGGGTCGTGAGTTCGATCCCGGCAGGGGCCAAATATTTGTGCTGGCTTTTTCATCGTTGCCCCGTCTTTGATATCACCCTATGTGGTGGAAAAGGACGTTAAACCCCCAAACACCCACCCACCCTTATGTGGCTTTCGTTGGTTTTAAAAAAGCCTTCGATTCTGTGAACAGGAACATCCTGTGGGCGGTATTAAGACGGGCTGGTGTGGGGGGTAAAATGCTTAGTGCTCTTCGAGCCATTTACAAGTCTGTGCTCGCTTGTGTGCGGGACAAGGGGAGAACATCAGCCTCCTTCAGCTGCCCAATCGGGGTGAAGCAGGGGTGTCTGCTCAGCCGCTTGATATTTTCATTTCTGATAAATGAGCTGGCGATAGAAATGTCCAAACAAGGTAAGCATGGAATACAATTAATACCTGGTGCTACAGAACTTGTTTTGTTGCTTTTCGCAGACGACGTTATCTTGCTCTCTGATTCTCCAGTTGGCTTACAAAACCAGTTGGACTGCCTAAAAAAGGAAGCTGACCGCTTACACCTCGAAGTTAATCTTGAAAAAACCAGTGTCATGGTCTTCAGAAATGGTGGTTATTTGGGAAAAACTGAAAAGTGGTTCTATGGTGGAACTAGAGTAGTAGTAACAAATTTTTACAAATACCTAGGTTTAACATTTACCACAAGACTTAGTATTTTAAGTGCAGTCACAGATTTTTGCAACAAAGGCAGAAAAGGCGTCGTGCAAATTAGCAAATGTCTACGACAACTGAATGCTTCCAACAAATCGCTATTTTGGAAACTTTTTGATACCCAGGTAGAACCTATTTTAACCTACGCTACCGAAGTTTGGGGACTTGAAAGTGTTGACCAGTTAGAAAAGGTACATACGTTTGCCATAAAGAAATTCCTTGGGTTACTTACCATTACACTCCTCAAATAAAATGGCTTACGGCGAGGTAGGTAGGTACCCGCTATTCATCAGGACTGCCCTGAAATGCATCAGGTACTGGTTGAAATTAACAAGGCTCCCTGACTCAAGGATATGTAAACAGGCGTACAAGATGCTTGTCAAGCAGGACGAACTAGGAAAATTGAACTGGGTCTCCAAGGTGAAGGCGTTCCTTTCTGAACATGGCTTTGGGTTTGTCTGGGTATCTGAAGGCGTTGGGAACTGTTCATTGTTTTTATCAGAGTTTAAAGAGAGACTCTTGTTGTGCAACAGACAGAACTGGCACTCTGAGCTAGAAGGTAATGATAAGTATCAATGGTATCATCTGTCTTTCAAATCTGACCTGGTTGCCGAAAATTATTTGTCCTGTGTCAAAATAAAAAAGCTTACAATAAATCTAACAAGATTCAGGGTCGCGTTTCTTAAGGCGATCGTTCCGAAACGTTCCGGGGCGCTTTGCTATGAAACCGTTTGCAAGCAGCTTGCCCGCGGCGTGCGAAAAAAGCGCTCGCGTGCGCAGTCTGAAGCAAGTTCGCCGCGAACAAAAGGTCACGTGGTCAGTTTCTATGTAAACAAAGATGGCGGCGCCCACCGAAGGCCTCGTTGAAGTGGAACTAAGAAATGGCTTAAAATGAATTTGCGGGTGGATGGAGACCTTCTGTCCCAACTTGTAATTGTGCAGAATAGTATACGAAACTAATTTGAGCCAATTGCACCGGGCCGTGGTCGCCAGTCATTCAGGGATATGTTGTGCGTGTTTGTGGGGAAGGAGTGGTCAAAGTGAGTACGTAATGGTGCCTTACGTCTCTGTTTTGCATCGAGCAGAACATGCATACTAGCGGTATATCATGCTCCAAGCCAGTAATTATTGCTCCTCCTCAAAAACGCCATCTTCTGCGCTCAAAAGATGACTGATAGCTGCGAGCACTAGAGTTTTCTTCTTCCTTTTCAGCCTTGCCAACAACCGTGTTCGTGATTCCGCCGCCATTTTGAAAGCGCCTTGGTTCTAATTGGCCGTTTCCCAACGAGGCAAAGCGACCTCCGCAAGCGCCCGCGAGCGCATTTGCGTAAGAAACGTGGCCCAGGTTACGTGTGTCCCCTCTTAAGGTCCACGATCGCTGGTACGAACATCCCAGCGGCGGCGTAGAAAGTTTGTGCCCGTCGTGTAAACAGGGGCAAGAAGACGAACTCCACTTTCTACTAGTCTGCCCCGTCTATTCAGAAATTAGAAATGCCTGTATAAAACAGCATTACATCAACAACCCCTGTTGGCTAAAAGTTGCTGCTCTCTTGGCATCCGTATGGCCTCGGTCACAACCGGCCGCACGATTTTTTTTATGCTTGCGATCTCCACGAAATGTCTGCGGCCTGCGGCTTCTACGATCTGAAAAAAAAAATTAAGGTTGCAAATCGTGCGTACGATATACGTGCGATGGCGTACGTTCCCCGCAAGTCTCGCACGGGTAACGTCTTGCGATTTCAGTTGGTCAAAAATCGTACGACGGCCGTACGGATCGTACGTTGTCCTCGCAGTTATCGTACGGAGGTCGTACGCCTTCGTACGACGTTCGTCCGATGTTGACGATGTTTGCACGGGCTATACGGGTGTCGTGCGTGCGCCGTACGGCTATCGTAAGTGCTCTGTACGCGTGGTGTGCGTCGGTCGTTCGACGGCCATGGCCGACGCGCGTTTTTCATGCATATAGGGACCAGCCTACATATATATATATACACATGTAGTTTGTTTATGGAAAGAGGACATCAGAGGATTTGGATATTATTAACAGAGAGTTTGACAAACCTATGGACACGTACACAACTTGACAGACACTGACACAGCACTGCAACACTTCTACGTTGCACACCAACATCCCCCGGGCCCGCACCTGCGTCTTGCGTCCGCCTTGCGGAGCAGGCACGGAGGACGTGCATGCATCGTGGAAACATCGTACTACCGACTTGCGGTCTGTGATCACGTGCGGCCATCGTGCGGTCCTCGTGGGGAGCACGCAAGACAACCGTGCGTCACTCGTGCGGTCATCGTGCGGCCATCGTGCGGCCATCGTGACCTATTTTTCTCGCCCGGAGATGTCAAAGGCCGCGTTGCTTACGCAAATGCGCTCGCGGGCGCTTGCGGAGGTCGCTTTGCCTCGTTGGGAAACGGCCAATTAGAAAAAGGCGCTTTCAAAATGGCGGCGGAATCACGAACACGGTTGTTGGCAAGGCTGAAAAGGAAGAAGAAAACTCTAGTGCTCGCAGCTATCAGTCATCTTTTGAGCGCAGAAGACGACGTTTTTGAGGAGGAGCAATAATTACTGGCTTGGAGCATGACTATACCTCTAGTATGCATGTTCTGCTCGATGCAAAACGGAGACGTAAGGCACCCCTACGTACTCACTTTGACCACTCCTTCCCCACAAACACGCACAACATATCCCTGAATGACTGGCGACCACGGCCCGGTGCAATTAGCTCAAATTATTTTCATATACTATTCTGCACAATTACAAGTTGGGACAGAAGGTCTCCATCCACCCGCAAATTCATTTTAAGCCATTTCTTAGTTCCACTTCAACGAGGCCTTCGGTGGGCGCCGCCATCTTTGTTTACATAGAAACTGACCACGTGACCTTTTGCTCGCGGCGAACTACCTTCCCGGGCCGCTCGCTTACGTTCGCTTACGCTCTTCGCGAGCGGTCACGGAAACCGGATAACTACGCGCAGCGATCGCGGACGCACGCGGACGTTTTCGCTAGGAAACCCCCCGCAGGTCGTACGATGCACTTGCGGCAATCGTGCGTTGGCCGTACAGTGGCCGTGCGGCCAACGCAAGTGTGTAAAAAATCGCAGGTGATCGTCGAGTTTGTTGATTTTGTCGAAAACCGGCCGCAGCGCTCTGCGGCATCCTTGCGGCCTCGAAACTTCGCAGGACGCCCGTGCGCCGTTCGCAAGATTTGCCACGATTTTTGGCCGTAGACCCGCCGTAGGAGCCCGTACGGCCGGTTGTGACCGTAGCAATAACGAGTGGGAGATTAGAGGCTTGGCTCGATATATCTCTTCAGCCCTAGACGCTAGACAAGACGGGCTCAACAGAATGCATAAATTGCCATCGTGACCTCCGGTAATTTTTGTTGTTGTTCGTTTTTAAAGAGGCTCTACATTACCTGCCCTGAATTGGCTCTCTATGTATGATACATTGGGCGTTAAGCAGGCATACTAGTAACCTGCTTACCTGCTTTAGATATTGTTTACCTTTTTTTACTAAGCATGTTAGATATCTGATATTACTGGGAGTGGACAGTCCCATACGTTCTAATCCTCTTTCGCACCTAAACGGAAAATGTGTGTGTGTGTGTGTGTGTGTGTGTGTGTGTGTGTGTGTGTGTGTGTGTGTGTGTGTGTGTGTTACAGCTTTAATTGTTGGCCCGGGTGATCGTATTGACATATCTGCGTGCAGCATCATTGTTCAGGGCGTGAGACCTTCAACAATAAACTGTTCGAGTTCGAGTTCTCTCTGTCTCTCTCTCGCGCGCGCGCGGCGCCGGGATAGCCGAGTGGTAGAGCGATGGGCTTTCAATGCTTTCGATGGTCGGGTCGTTTCTCGGCTGGGGCCAAATATTTGTTCTGGCCTTTTTCTCCTTGCCTGTCTTTGATATCACCCATCCGTGTTGGAGAAAGAAGGACGTAATACACCCCCTTCCCCTTCTCTCCCTCTCTCTCTGCAACAGTATATACAGAAAAGGAAAGCGTGTGGCCACTGTGCAGATTTTCAAGGGTTTTGCTGGATCAGGAAAGCCATAGGACCCTGCGAAAACCCCCGATGTGAAGCCTGGGGGATAGGAAAAATCGGTATCACATATCATAGCTCGACCGGGGATCGTACCCACGCTTTAGTTGGTTATTTAAGGTTTAACGTCGCACAAGCAACAAAACCTAATGTCCTTTAAAACATAATGGACTATTGCAATGCCCTCCTGGCTCCACGGATCCTCCAAACCAAACTTCAAAACGCTTAGTTCTTAAAGCGAAGAAATCAGACCACGTCACACCCCTCCTCCGCACTCTGCACTGGTTGCCTGTGTCCTCTAGCACTCAATATAATTTTCATCCCTTACGTACAACTGCGTCACCTCCTTCTGTCCACCTTGCCGCGAATTAGCCTCTGTTGCTTGCGCGGCGTTAAGCCCTAAATAACTAACTAACTCCTTCTGTCCACCATATCTGTGTTCTTTACTTCAGCTTTACACTCCCTCTAGGCAGATTCGTTCTGCCGCTGACATTCGGAAACTCCATATCCCTCATGTCAAAATAACGACCTTTGGTCAGCGTAGTTATTCATACCAGGGTCCGACATGTTGGAATGATCTCGCAGCATCAATCAGCATACAAAACCATCCTTCAAAATAAATCTGAAAACCCCTATCTTCCAGCCCTCAACCAATAACTGTTGCTACATCATCATCTTGGTGGTTGTGTGTGTGTGTGTGTGTGTGTGTGTGTGCGTGTGTGTGTGTGTGTGTGTGTACAAGCCGGGGGCAAAACGTGTATGATACCTCACATCATGTGTTTTTTTTTGTTTTTTTTTTATTCGTTTTTTTTGGTATATCTGACATACATATAGAACAAACATTCATACTTTGGGGCTTTCAAACATACACAGTCATATCATTACATGCAACCATCCCTGGATACGTGGATGTATCATAACTACCATCGGAAAATACTTGAAAAATAAAAAAATAAATAATAGTAATATTACAATTGCAAGCAACAAACAAACCAACAAACAAACAAAAACCCAAAACAAAACAAAAAACAAACAAACAGCCAGATGCGAAAACCGCACACACACAAAAGCCAGCAAAATCAAACAAATAAAACAAAGCACCATGCAAGCATAGACAGTAGTGGGTACATACACGTAAGTATTCATACATGTATGTGTACAGGATACATGTATATTTAAGACTACTCCTAGTAATAGGTTATTTCTCTCTCTTTCTCTCTCTCAGTCTCTCTCAACCACTTCCACACATACAATTGCCCCTCTACACACACACACACACACACACACACACACACACACACACACACACACACACACACACACGCAAGAAACCCCCCCCCCCTCCCAAGAAAACACACACACACACACACACACACACACTGGGTTAACATGTGTTTTAGTTAAATGTATGTGTGGAGGCATGTTGTGTGCATTTCTGAGTGGGTGAGTGTGTATTCATTGTAGGGCACCCTGAGCTCCCGCGAGAGGGAGGGCGTCCCTTAAATACCCATGTTATTATCATTGTTGTGAATCCCCTGGCAAACAGGAATTTGAACTGGGTGTGTTCAACTAACTAATGATGCGCTTTGTTGGATGCTCCAGGTGCGCAGAACGTGGCTTTGCGGAAGCCTACAAAACAAAGCTCTACAGGCTTCTCGGGATCCCCTGCACGCGCAGTCGACGGTAATACTGACAGTAATTATGACCACAATTCCTGCACCCACACCGACGCAGGTGACAACAGCCCATGGTGGAGAGTGGACTTGGGCGCTCAGTACGACATACAAGGAGTGGTCATCACAAATCGCGGAGACTGCTGTGGTGAGAACAGACCCCCCCCCCCCCCCCCCCCCCCGTTTTTCGCTTTTTTTTTTTTTTTTTTTGGACACATCCGATAACAGATAGCATACTTATTTCCGATCAAATAAAAGGCGAAATTATACAGCTTCTACTTCTTAACACACACACGCACACACACACACACACACACACACACACACACACACACACACACACACACACACACACACGCGCTTGATCACTGACAGAACTATATTTGCCAAATAGATTCGCAATGACTTAAACTATGGATGGGTATCTTATTATCGGTCCGCTTTCGATCACTACTTCATGTTTTTTCAGAAATCTGGAAATTCCCTCGCGTGTATGTTTCCAGTTTCATCTGATTTTGATCACTTTAGCATCTCTCTTGGGTATCGCCTCATGCACCCATGATGAGGGTCCCATACCCGAAACCATGGTTGTGAGTGGCTAAAATCATCTGTTCACATGGCCTAGGTTGTACCGATCATACCGAGGGGGAATGGGGGTCCTGTGAATGGTGAGATACCCTTAGATCTGTTTTGATGCTTCAGCAGTAGGATGGTAGGTCCCCCCCCCCTCTACTGTGGCTCAATGTAGGGCAAGAGAGACTTGTCCAGTGACGTACAAAGCACACCACCTACATCTAGGTAGCGCTCTCAGCATTACTCACTTCCCCTACTTTAATTGATTGGTGGTGGCTATTATGGAGGGGGTGGTGGCTATTATGGAGGGAACTCGTACAGGTCTATTTTTAGACGGACGTCACCTGAGGTCACGGGATTCCGGAAACGCCCGATAGCGCGTTCAAACCCTAACCAAACCCTAAACTTAACCCTAAGCCTAAGCATAACCGTCTAAAAATAGACCTGTACGAGTTCCCTCCATAATAGCCTCCCCCGACCTGATTCAGCGCATGCTGTCGGCCTTTAGGGACGCCTTGTTATCAGCCTAAATTACTGTATACATGTTCTTTTCACTCGTTGTCTTCCCCAAGGGGACAGACTGAGGGACTTCAAGGTGGAGGTGTTTGAGAATGATCCCGAGTCATCCCCAAGCACCGGACAGACCTGTTTGACCTATACTGGTTACATGCCTCTGGGGAATACGGAGAGGCTGGACTGCGAAGGGTGTGCTCTGACGGGGCGTTACGTACGAATATCTAAACCCACTCCGAACCTGCATATGTGTGAGGTCCAGGTTCTTGGAGACCCAGGTTTGATTTTATCTGGTGTCGCCAGTCTGTTGGTTTTTAATTTTTGCATGTATGTTCTTTTTATGCTGTTTCTATAGTAATGGAAACATCATAGAACGGGCTAAATTTTCCTGTATATTTTACTCAGTTCGGGAATTTCCGGAAACGCTAAACACAGCACAGAAATCTCGCGACAGTTGTCCACTTTGTAGAATGCGCTCCCGGCCACGGCTGTGTGTGTGGTGGGGGGGGGGCTGTGTGTGTGGTGGGGGTGGGGGTCCCACTTTATCTAGATTTTGGAATAGAACCCCTGAGCGATTTTCGATTGCTACGGTACTGTTGGAGTTATCGCCCTTTCAGGAAAAGTTGATTGTCTGGCGTTTAAAGCCGTAAACTTTATTTAAATCACTCAATATTTTGGCTGCTGATAGAATAAAACGGACTCTGAAGAGATTAAATTCTGGAAGATGTCACCCTCATACGTTTTGACGTAAACTGTACTTCATTTGAAAGCGCGTGTGAACCCAGTTTAAATCTCAATATCACTCGTATAGTGGATAATGTGTCTTTGATTTCATAAAATATAATTATACCCCCCCCCCCCCAAAAAAAAAAAAAAATAAATAAAATAAAATAAAATAAAAAAATAAATAAATAAAAAAATTAAAAAATAAAAATAAATAAATAAAATAAAATAAATAAATAAAATAAATAAATAAATAAATAAATAAATAATAAATAAATATTTTTTTAAAAAAAATCACTGCTGCCGTCATCGTGAGTTGAAAATTTGTACCCCAAGCGCATTTCCTCTACAGACCACACGCCTCACAAAGATCGAGGAGGAAAAGCCGGCGCCGGTGCATTTATGTAAAGTTTTTTTTTTTTAAATGTTGTTTCCATAGTAATGGAAACAACATCATAAGACGGGCCCAAATTTCCACGTTCAAAGGCAAGTTTTGTGTGATAAAAACACTCGTCACTGCCGTTCTAAGCAAAAACGATGGCGTAAGTCTAACTCTGACAATGACGTAAGAACACATACGTCATCAACACAGACATGTATGTGCACCAAAACGCACTCTCAGCCGGAAGTGATTTGCCGTCTGGATGGATGGATGTGTGTGTGTGTGTGTGTGTGTGTGTGTGTGTGTGTGTGTGTGTGTGTGTGTGTGTGTGTGTGTGTACGTGTGTCCAGGCTTGTATATCTGAATGGCTTCAAACTTGGGGTCTCCAAATATATAAAGCTGTTTGAATAGAGCAACTGAGATAGTTGTGATGGCGTAAATGATTTGGGAGTTATCGCCCTTTTGAGAAAAGTTGGTTGTCTGGCGTTTTCAGGCGTATAATTTATTTAAATCACTCCATTGTTTGGAAGTAGATAGCATGAATACGGACCCTGACAAGCCGTTTTCATTCACAGAGAGAGAGAGAGAGAGAGAGTGTGTGTGTGTGTGTGTGTGTGTGTGTGTGTGTGTGTGTGTGTGTGTGTGTGTGTGTGTGTGTGTGTGTGTCCTCTCGGATACATGGCATTAAAAAAGAACGACCGTGAGGACAGCAGGCGATTAAATGCCATGGAAACAATATACTGGGCTGGTGACCATCTTGTTTAAGGGTCATTTTGCCGACATTTGATTGGCGTAACACTGGCATTCGTCTAAGATGTCTCACCCTTTGTTTTGCCTAGAAAGGTTACTTACGCATCCTTACTAGAGATAACCGTTTCACCTATCTTTGGAACACCTGTTCGACTTATCCGTGGAAAATTTTGTCGCACAAAGAATACGTCCGGCTGGGAATAGTTTGGCTTAAACGTGTTTGCGATAAACCTACGTTTCTGTATATCTTTGGTTCGATTTCTTAACCATTTCTCTGAAATTTTTTTTTCTCAAAGAAGGTTAATAATGCTCCAATGGCCTGAACACTTAGACTACTGTTTGTTTGGCTTTTTCCCCCTCCAGTGTAAACCACTTCCAGCATTCCAAGTTCACGTGGACGGAAAGATGGCTTCCAGACCTTTGATAAGCATCGTCGGCACGCAGTGACACCTTCAGCAGAATGTTTCGTCGTCTGTATCCCAGCTGGAGCTGATACTGCTGGGACGATGTGGCTTTTCATATTTCAAATCAGAACAGAATTTTGAACGTCAGAACTACATCTCTAATTTCTGCTAATACACGGAATTAGATGAAGTCCAAATATTCAGAATGACGCGTCCTGTGCATTCGATTTTTGTCAGCTGTAAACGACGCGTATTGATACGGAACGTATTAGAAACTTAAGAATTTTAGCACCCGACTGACTGTTTTGTCATCTGCCTGGAACCCAAAAATAAATTTCAAGTATAGATATAGTCAGTTTTCTCCGGACTTGTCGTAAGAAGGTCTGTTAGTCGAGAGTGCAGTGTGTGTGTGTGTGTGTGTGTGTGTGTGTGTGTGTGTGTGTGTGTGTGTGTGTGTGTGTGTGTGTGTGTGAGCACTAAGCTGTGACGAAAACATTGGCCAAATGTACTACTTGCTAAAAGCAAAATAAATTTCTCCCCCCCCCCCCTCTCTCTCTCTCTCTCTCTCCCTGTCTCTGTCTGTCTGCCTGTCTGTCTGTCTGTCTCTCTCTCTCTCTTTTTAACACACACACACACACACACACACACACACACACACACACACACACACACATATGCAAGAAGCCTCTTTTTCATTGTTCACAATGCAAAGTCAGGTTGAACATGTTTAGCTTATGCCGATTTGAGTAACACGTTAAGGTATAGGCTGTGACGAGGAGTGGTTTCAAGTATTTAATTAACCATCGGTATTAGCATCGGCCATAACAGTCCATCATTTGAGACTCGTTCTGCGTTTGTACGAAAGGCCTGGTAATCATATCGACATCACTGCAGCTGATAATCGTTTAACGAGCAACAGAGAGCAACAGTTGTGATACATCATTAATGAGTACACCCTGCTCGGTCGCAGTTGCAGGTGTTTTTTTTAAGTTTTTTTTCTCTCTCTCCTTTGTTGTTGTTGTTGTTGTTGGGGGGGGGGGGGGGTGAGGGGGGGCTCTGGAATCTGTCAAGCATTACAAAAGGGATGCTACAAACACATTTCAGTGCCAGATCATCGCACTGCTCACTAGTCACTAGTGATAAAATACGTGTTCTTTTACTTTCAAGTGCCCGTACTTGAATTTAAAAACAACAACAACAACAACAACAAAACACCAGTTTTTGATGAGGGCAACGGACAGGGTGGACGGGTGGGTGTTTGGGAGTTTAACGTCCTTTTTCCACCGCTTATGGGTGATATCAAAGACGGAGCAACGAAAACTAGAGAGGCAGAAGCCTCCATGGCTCCCTTGTGACACAGGTCAAGGTCATTCACAAGAGTATATTTGTAATTAATGTAAAAGCCTTATGATATATTATCGTGCCAGTAAATTGTTTCTGGCGTTCTGAGTTCCTGGCAATATTACAATTTTCCCTGAACAGCTTGTATGGCCTTGACCTTTGGTCAAGGTCATTCAAATGAGATCTTGTCAATGTCTATCATTATGCCAAGTTTGACGCCTCTAGTATTTGTAGTTCCTCCGAAAACGGTAATGTTAACATCCACAACAGACAGCTTTCGTGACCTTGACCTTCAGTCAAGGTCATTCAAAAGAGTAGGTCTTATTGTTGTCTATCATCATGCCTCGTTTGGTGCCTCTACTGTTTGTTGTTTTGGAGAAAATGCCAAGGTTACAGTTGCCCCAAAACAGGTTGCATGGCCTTGACCTTGACTAAAAGTCACTGAACACAGGTATGTCTGTAAAGATGTTGCCAATGTCAATCGCGCAGAAGGTTTGATGCTTCTGATTGTTCTAGATTCTGAGAAAATGCAAATGTAAAATTTCCCAACAGACTGCTTTAATGGCCTTGACCTTGACACAAGGTCACTGAAAATGGTATGAGAGTATAGGTCTTATCAGCACGCCAGGTTTGGCGCCTCTGCTGTTTGTTAGTTCTGAGAAAATGCCAATGTTAAGGTTTCACAAAAATAGCTTGTTTGGCCTTGACCTTGACACAAGGCCATTGACTACATGTATATCTGTAAAGTTCTTATCAATGTCTATCGTCATGCAAAGTTTCAAACCTCTGGTGTCTGTAGATTCCGAGAAAATGCCAATGATAAATTTTCAAACAGAGAGCTTTAGTGACCTTGACCTTGAGTCAAAAAAGGACGGGCTAAATTTTCCACGTTCATAGGCAAGCATCTGTAGTACAAACGCACGTCACTGCCGATCTCCCGCAGAGACGATTTTGCAAGTGTAACACTGACAATGACGTAAGAAAACGTGCGTCATCGATGCTGACATGTATGGTGCGCCGAACGCACTTCTCCTCCTCAGTGAGTGCCGTCTGTGTGTGTGTGTGTGTGTGTGTGTGTGTGTGTGTGTGTGTGTGTGTGTGTGTGTGTGTTTGCGGCTGTGTGTGTGTGAATTGTGTCCAGGCCTGTTTCTCCGAAAATACTCAACCGAATGGCTTCAAATTTGGGGTATCCGAATATATCGAAACGTTAGATTAGAGCAACCGAGCGTGTGATGATTGCTAAAGTGATTTGGGAGTTATCGCCCTTTTGAGACAAGTTGGTTGTCTGGCGTTTACAGGCGTAATAGTTATTTAAATCACTCAAGTTTTTGGCAGTAGATAGTTTGAATACGGACTCTGAACAGAGTCACTACTGGAATATGGTCGCTCTTATAGTTTTCATGTAACCGAACCTGAGTTGACATTGCGTGTGAACCCAGTTCAGATGCCTTTATCTCCGAAAGTACTCAACCGATCGATTTCAAATTTGGGGTTTCTAAATAAATCAAGATGGTTGAACAGAAGTCCCGATCCAGGTACGATTGGACACATGATTTGCGAGTTATCGCCCTTTTCAGAAAAAGTGACTTTCTGGCGTTTAAAAGCGTAATATTTATCTAAATCACTCCATTTTTTTTTTACATAGCATGAATACGGACTCTCAACAGAGTGAATTTTGGAGGTTGTCGCTGTTCTACTTTTGACGTAAGCCGTACCTCATGAAAGTGCTGATGAACCCATTTTAGATCTCAAAATTGCTCCTACTATATATAGATAATGTGTCTGGGGTGCCATAAAAAATACAAAAAAAAAAAAGAAAAAAAAAAGAAGAAAAATTCACTGCAGCCGTTATTGTCAGGTGAATCAAGAATTTGTACTCAAAGCACATTTCCTCTACACAAGCCACACGCCTCACAAACATCGCAGAAAAGGCACACGCGCACTGACGCAAAACTATATCACTGTCAGTTTGCCGACGTCATGTTTGATTGACGTGATGCTGGCATTTCTTGGGGGTGTGCACAGTGTCAGACCTAAAAAAAATAGTCCCCCTGCGGTGCTAGAAGTGTGACGCCGCCGCACGCCATGTTGCGAGTACCTGGAAGTGCCAGACGCTATCAGCTGTTTACATAGCGCGCATAGCATTGGCCAGCCGCTATCAGCTGTTTACATAGCGCGCATAGCATTGGTCCGCTTTATCTTACGTCACATTTCTTATGACGTCTTTCTAAAGAACTTTGTACATGTATTTCGAACGAGGCGTCCTGTACACAGAGCCTCTTGAGATCTGGTATTCGCAAGATGGCCGCGATAGCGACACTCGCAAGCAGCGGTGGCAGCGTGGTCTATCTTTTTTATGTCTGTGG
This sequence comes from Batillaria attramentaria, assembly GCA_018292915.2. Classification (NCBI taxonomy): domain Eukaryota; kingdom Metazoa; phylum Mollusca; class Gastropoda; family Batillariidae; genus Batillaria; species Batillaria attramentaria. The sequence goes on from JACVVK020000076.1 coordinate 1,299,777, forward strand.
GGGTGTGTCGCCACTTTTCGGAAGTTCTGAATTTTAGACGGGGAAAGCGGGAGTTTCATTGATGTAGTGAGCTTTGTTTTTCCCACTGACTCTCACTCAATACAGGGCCGTAGCACAGCTCCTAAATGTGCTCCGGCCATAAGAAATAAATAAAAAGGATTTTTTTGCGATGCACAAAGGAAGGACTTGGCCCGAAGAAAGTGAAAAGCGGGAGGGGGGTGGGGGGGGGGGTCGACGGCGGAAGAAAGGACTTTACCCGAAGAAAGTGAAAAGCGGGGTGGGGCGACGGCGGAAAAAAGGACTTTAGCCGAAGAAAGTGAAAAGCCGGGGGGTGGGGGGGGGGGGAAGAAAGGACGTTACCCGAAGAAAGTGAGAAGGGGGGGGGGGGGGGGGGGGGGCCGACGGCGGAAATAAAGACTTTCCCCGAAGAAAGTGAAAAGCGGGGGGGGGGGGGGGGGGGGGGACGACTGCAGGAAGAGTGGCAGCCGTGCATGTCTGCATATCCCCTCAATAACCCAATGTTACTTAAGCAAACAATCTTACTTGGGTTTGGGTTTTTTGTTGTTGTTTTTTTTTCGCTTCCGGAGTGGCCGGTAGGGCTGCTACGGCCCTGCAATAGCATAGTAGAGTGAGAGAACACCACATAGGTCTCAATGGAGCACATGCACAAACTCGGCTCGCGCGAGTCTCTCTGTGTGTGTGTGTGTGTGTGTGTGTGTGTGTGTGTGTGTGTGTGTGTGTGTGTGTGTGTGTGTGTGTGTGAACCAAAGCGCCTCGATCTAAACCTAACGTGCACGCTCATGTGAATCACACGCGTTCTCTCAGACACTGGACATGAACACACAACAATCGCGGGCTAGCTCAGCAATTGAAAATTCAGAATTGCATTTATTTCGTTTTATTCACGTGTTTGACATTATAGCTGTGTCTGTGTGTTAAGGGTCGTGAGTTCGAATCTCGGCTGGGGCCAAATATTTGTGCTGGCTTTTTCATCGTTGTCTTTGATATCACCCTTACGTGCTGGAAAAAGGACGTTAAACTCCTAATCACCCACCCCAACCCTGTGTGTTGAGGGTGATTTGTGTTTGAAACTGTTTATTGATCTGTTTTTATTACAGTACCCCCGTCCCTTCCTTCCTTTTTTTCCCCTCAAGATAGTCTTTGTTGCTTGGATGGCTGTACTATCTTTGCCTAGCTGCAAGATAGTCTCTGTTGCTTGGATGGCTGTACTATCTTTGCCTAGCTGCAAGATAGTCTCTGTTGCTTGGATGGCTGTACTATCTTTGCCTAGCTGCAAGATAGTCTTTGTTGCTTGGATGGCTGTACTATCTTTGCCTAGCTGCAAGATAGTCTCTGTTGCTTGCGCGGTTCTCGCCCTTTCCACCCTTTGTAAGGCGCATCGTCAGCATAATTATTATTTAACAAGCGTTTGCATTGTGGGCACTTGATCAATGCAACGCCTACTGTATTGTATATTAAGAATTGAAATTTTTCCTATTTGAAATGCTATGTGCTTGCAACCATAGCTGATTTTTTACCAGTACTCAGCAGGGGCGCCGGAACCGGGGGGGGGGGGCAGCTCCCCCCCCTGTACCCAAGCAGGGGGGTGGGGGGGCAAGAATATCTTTTTGACCCCCCCCCCCCCTGGAAAATCAGGTGACTATGGCATGAAGGGGGGGGGGGAAGCCATGGTCTTGCCCCCCCCCCTCCCTTCCCCTCCCCCTCTTCCTGCTCTCTCCCTGATGCCACCCAACAGAGAGTTTAGCCGTTGCATGAAATATCAAAACGACTTGGTAGAAATTCGTCTGATAATCAACCCCCCCCCCCCCCCCCCCCCCTGCTTTTCACTTTCTTTGGGCAACGTCCTTCCTTTCAGTGGCTCCCTGGTTCGGAAAGGTTTTTGTCTGTGCAGCATCTGAACGAGACATAGAATTTCATAGCTTCTTCTTGTTCGCTTTTTTTTTTTTTTTTTTTTTTTGAGGGAGAGTCGACTCCCTGCTGACATGTCCCCAGTCAGAAAATTCAATCCAATTCAATGATAAACTTCAGACGTTCTTCTTTGGTTTGTTTAAGCAGGGAATTATAAAAACACTTTCTTAACCTTCAATTCCTCATTACCCAAAGTGTATACTGTATGACTGTGGTGGTGTTTTCGAACTAACTGACAAATATTTCTGTGTCATCGTTTTCACGAGTCTGTGTTTAGCATGGGGAGAAACAAACCATGCTTATTTTGCGAAATCGCCTGCTGCTTACGTTCAGTAAATTGTAAAACATAAAGACCGACTTTCTCGAGTTGTGTGTTCGCGTTGAGAGAGAGAGAGAGAGAGAGAGAGAGAGAGAGTTTATTTTCCCAGCATAAAAAGCTTAGGTACAGAATTCTTTCTCCGATCTTGTCCTTGCACACACACACACACACACACACACACACACACACACATGCGCGCACGCACATATGACACCGAACAAGACCGAATCTACTTAAATTCCCTTTATTATTCCACTGCTTCACAGCTCGCCCTGTACTTATATCTTCTCGATAGTTCGATTCAGGGAAACCATAGTTCCAGAGAGGCAAGGGAAAATCTGCTCAACGGCCCAGTACGTTTCTATAGCCGGAAGGACTCTGCTTACCGGAAACGCATTTCAGCTGCAGTACAAAAGTATACTACAAACACACAGCTGAAAGAAAAACTGCACTAATGACAAGACAGTGTCGATAAAATCACGTAGGGCGGGGCTGGAGGTGTCGACACTGCCTAAAATTTGCTTCAGTTAGCGGCATTCTAAGCAAACTCGTAACCCTCAACTGCTACATGGTAGGTACTCCCTGGACCGTAAGGTTCTATCTGCCACGCCACCGCGATGCCGGTAGGGGTGACAGCAACCGCTGTCGCCATTCTGTAAAAGTTAATTCCGTACAGCAGCACCCTGATTTGGCCGTCAGGAGCGATCACCAGAACGCAGTGAGCAGAGGGCGCCCTGTCAGCACCATTGAAGCAGGCTCCGCCATTGACAGCAAAGTACAGGTTTCCCGCGCTGTCTACGTCACCTTGGAAGAACGTGTCGTCAGTAATGGTGGAGAGATTTAGCGCTCCGATGTTAGAGATGGACTCTCCCGTGACGAGGTCAACGCGGTAGAGGGATTGGTAATTATTCAAATCTGTGGCAGAGATGAACAGGTCGTTTCCGTTCTGCACGACGTGCTCTGGGAGAACCTGGTCCCAATTCTCCTTGATGTTCCGAATGACGTCGCCCTCTCTAGACAGGACATCAACGTATCCAATATAGGAAAGCGTCCAGCCGGCGACAATGAGTTCGTCCCCAGTCCCGCCAGCAACAGCGGTCTCAACGTACTCGCGAGGAGGGGAGACAGTTTTGGAAATAACTGGATCAGCCCCACTGACGTCAACCAGCAAAATGTCCGAGAACGTGTGCTTACACGAGACAGCAACCAATCCGTCGCCCCGCAACGCCATGTCAAAAGGAACCTGCATAAGTCCGAGCTCGATTTCCTTGACCTCGTCAACGTTGTCAAGAGATACGACCTTGAGCTTGTTCATATCAATACCTCCCTGACCAATGACAAGTTTGTTGTTTGTGACCAGAAGACTGTGGATCTCGATGTCGCCTGTGCCATTTTCCGGAAACGGGACATGGAAAGTCTTCCTCAGGGTCGCCGTCATGGGACTAAAAGACTCTACGCCTGCAATAAGACGACGTCTTTATATTAGGAATAATTTTCATAACCTTGAAACCAAGCAGAGCTACAAGAACGAACTGTTCGGGAAGAGAAAAGCAGCACACCGACCGTTTTAGCATCTCTTGAGTGTTATGCGCGAGGTAGCATAACTGCATGGCGGAGTACAAAAGGGACATAATCGAGACCAGGTCTTTTCGGCAAGATAGCTGCCATTGCGCGCGAACGGTACTGATCGCCAGATTTGGTATTGTTTTCATCTCATTTAACCAAAACCAAGTCATCCGACTAACTTTTGGGGGCTACATTTATACATGGTGTAATATTATGCAGGTAAGCCAACACAGTGCTTTAACTGGGTCTGAAACTAGATTAATTTCTTGGTGTGTCCCTGTAAGTTGTACTGTGGTCCCGGCGGACTTCAGTTTCATGTCAGTTTTGGGTCCCGAAAATGTTAAATGCGGGGTAGACATGCCTGTTGTTTAAATAAAGTGTGCTGCTTGTTGTCTTGTCTTTGATATCACCCTTACGTCAGTGGTGCGAAACACGCAAACAACCAAGCCGCTAATGACTTCCAGAAATGTTAATACAGAAACAACATAAACACTTACCGCAACTAGAGGCATCCAGAAATGTTAATACAGAAACAACAAAAACACTTACCAGAACTAGAGGCATCCAGAAATGTTGATACAGAAACAACAAAAACACTTACCGCAAATAGAGGCTTCCAGAAATGTTGATACAGAAACAACAAAAACACTTACCGCAACTAGAGGCATCCAGAAATGTTAATACAGAAACAACATAAACACTTACCGCAACTAGAGGCATCCAGAAATGTTAATACAGAAACAACATAAACACTTACCGCAACTAGAGGCATCCAGAAATGTTAATACAGAAACAACAAAAACACTTACCGCAACTAGAGGCATCCAGAAATGTTAATACAGAAACAACAAAAACACTTACCGCAACTAGAGGCATCCAGAAATGTTAATACAGAAACAACATAAACACTTACCGCAACTAGAGGCATCCAGAAATGTTAATACAGAAACAACAAAAACACTTACCGCAACTAGAGGTATCCAGAAATGTTAATACAGAAACAACATAAACACTTACCGCAACTAGAGGCATCCAGAAATGTTAATACAGAAACAACATAAACACTTACCGCAACTAGAGGCATCCAGAAATGTTAATACAGAAACAACAAAAACACTTACCGCAACTAGAGGCGTACAGAAATGCTCATACAGAAACAACAAAAACACTTAACGCAACTGACTAGAGGCACCCAGAAATGTTAATACAGAAACAACAAAAACACTTACCACAACTAGAAGCATCCAGAAATGTTAATACAAAAACAACAAGAACACTTACCGCAACTAGAGGCATCCAGAAATGTTAATACAGAAACAACAAAAACACTTACCACAACTAGAAGCATCCAGAAATGTTGATACAGAAACACTTACCGTAACTAGAGGCTTCAGAAATGCTAATACAGAAACAACAAAAACACTTACCACAACTAGAAGCATCCAGAAATGTTGATACAGAAACACTTACCGTCACGAGAGGCTTCAGAAATGCTAATACAGAAACAACAAAAACACTTACCGCAACTAGAGGCATCCAGAAATGTTAATACAGAAACAACAAAAACACTTACCGCAACTAGAGGCATCCAGAAATGTTAATACAGAAACAACAAAAACACTTACCGCAACTAGAGGAATCCAGAAATGTTGATACAGAAACAACAAAAACACTTACCGCAACTAGAAGCATCCAGAAATGTTGATACAGAAACAACAAAATCACTTACCGTAACTACAGGCATCCAGAAATGTTAATACAGAAACAACAAGAACACTTACCGCAACTAGAGGAATCCAGAAATGTTAATACAGAAACAACAAAAACACTTACCGCAACTAGAGGCATCCAGAAATGTTAATACAGAAACAACAAAAACACTTACCGCAACTAGAGGCATCCAGAAATGTTAATACAGAAACAACAAAAACACTTACCGTAACTAGAGGCATCCAGAAATGTTAATATAGAAACAACAAAAACACTTACCGTAACTAGAGGCTTACAGAAATGCTAATACAGAAACAACAAAATCACTTACTGCAAGTACAGGCTTACAGAAATGCTGATACAGAAACAAACAAAAAAAAATCACTTACCGCAACTAGAGGCTTACAGAAATGCTAATATAGAAACAACAAAACACTTCCCGTAACTAGAGGCTTACAGAAATGCTAATACAGAAAAGAAAAAAAAAACTTACCGCAACTACAGGATTACAAATATGCTGATACAGACAGAACAAAAACACTTACCGTAACTAGAGGCTTACAGAAATGCTGATACAGAAACAAAAATAACACTTACCGTAAAGCGTTGCTGATACCAGCAGAAGAAGACCTGTGCACACCATTGTCGCTTTTTCTACAGCCGACTGTATGGATGAGAGGGGTTGCATCCAGTGTGTCTACGAAGTAAAGAGTGAGGTTTATATCGACTGGACGCTGAGGGACGCTTACAAAAACAAATGAAATCTAGCTGCCAGTTGGGATAATCGCCATATTTATGAAAGGTCATAGACAGAAATTGGCTGAAATGAACATGTATACTGTTGAAGTATGGTCAGCCAGACATTCGACGTCAAACGACGCTGCTCAGTCGTGTAACTGCTGGTTTGGCATGAAAATTGCTCCTGATTATCCCGACTAGCTCCCCGCCCTGACAATTGAGAGTTCTCTGCCAATTTGTGTATAATGAGATATGCAAAGGTCACAGGCTGGCGTTCCGGTACATAATGCACACTGCTGAAGGAGGATACGAAACGACGGATTTACAAACGTGGTTTTCCTTCTTTAACTCTTTCAACACGGGGTGCCAGGAGCAGCAGCTTCAGGGGATGGTGATGTGTTGGGACTGTAGGCGGTAGTAGAGATTTCCCAGCGTACCTCTCCCCTACATTCCCCTATATCTAGTGCTTGTGCTTGTGTGTTACTCCCCCCCCCACCCCCCAAGAAAGAAAGAAAGAAACAAACAAACAACCCCCCCCCCCCCAAAAAAAAAAAAAAAAAAAAACTAACAAAAAAGAAAACAACAACAACAACAACAGCAACAACACGCAAACACAACAACAACAACAAACCGCACCCTGTCCACGCCATCTGACCTCTTGGCCTTGAACTGCTGGGATGTGCAGCTCCTACACGGACAGGTGGAGCTCGTCAGCCTTGATCAATCATTCACCTACGAGAAGGAAAACTCGGACAAGGAAACCAAGCCCCGGGATGGGATCCCCGGCCACAACTCCCTCCCGTGTTTCCAGGACATGTGATAGACCAGGAACTAAGCGGAAGGTAACCCTGGCAGAAACCCCAAGTGCTGAAGTCGGAGGTTTTGCGCCGCACGGCGCACTTTTAACACACCACAACAACACGTGTTACTGCCAACATGACACTCGTTCAACACTAAAGATCGCGTATCCGGCCCGGCTCTGCACAAAGCTGAGCCCGAGGGACCGCATACACCTTCCGAGGTCGCACTATCTACGTGGCCAATGCACCACGACAATGAATTTCAAACGCCCGGACCTCATGTGGTCCTTCGTGTTGACATTGTGCAGGGTGGGATCGGATACGGGGCCCTTTGTGTGAAAAGAGATGTCACTCATATAGTTTTGCAGTTTTGTTTTGTTTTGTTTTTTTGCTGCCCCAACTCTTTGCCAGCTCCAGTGGTGTTCCTCCCAGGTCATGGGTGGAACCCACGGAGGACTCGGAAGCTGGGACAATTTTTATTATGCATGATGATGGAGATGAGGATGATAGTAAGATGATGCTATGGAGGTCCACGTGGTTTGGGACTGCGGGACAGGGCCGCATTCCACGCTTCCTGTCATAAATATCCCGGCATTAACCAGGCTCGGGAACTACGGCACCTGCGGTGCCGGCCGTGTAATCATCCACATCATAAGACGTGTCATACCAAGGGAAGCACCCCCAAAGTCGCACCCGCGAAGTGGGTGAAGCTCGGCTGTGTGGCAACAGCCTCCCCATTGGGCGCATAGCACACCCGCTCTGGGCAGGAGCCGACCTAGGTATGAAAAATCCCGCTTGCCTCGGCTGGGATTCGAACCCGGGTCTCCCGGTCCATGATCCGAAGTGCTAACCACTACACTACGGGGGCCGGTAGCTTAGCAGTTTTTGTTTGTTTGTTTGTTGTTTTTTTCACTAACCTCTCCAAACGCCTAATTTCCATGGCCCGCATGTAAAAGTCGGGGGTAGGGAGTTTAGCCCCGGGTTAGAGTCTAACCTCGAACTAAACTAGCTCTTGGGTTAAATGTTTTGTTGGGTTTTTTTGTATTAAATCAGGAAGCGGGTCCATTCCAGCAAGGTGCCTCTGCCGTTATAGAAGGATTTTTGTCTTTCTTTCTTCGCTTCCTTTTTTTATTTAATTTTGTTTTGGGGTTTCTTTTGTCCTGGTCTGGGTTAGGTCCGTAGCCGAGGGTTAAAGTAACCTCGAGTTCTACATACGGGCCCTGGGAATGTCAAGGGAGAAAACTGCCAGTGTTGAATGAGTCAAAAGTATTAGGGTGAGTTTGCACGCATAATGCGTGCATGTTTCCTTCGGGTAAGGGGAGGGAGCTGCTGGCTTGTTATAAAAATTGTTCGTCGTCATCCCAACTTGCACTCAGCTGCCCCCTTCTCGCTGTACGACTTATCCTTCGAAAATTTTGTCAGACGAAGAATAAGTCTGGCTGTCAAAATGATATCTTCCATAGGCTTTTCCGAAGTTTGGCGTAAACGTGTTTGAGATAAGCGTATGTTTCTGTATATGTAATGTATGACTGTTTCCTTGGTTAAGTTTTTAGCCAGTTCTGCAAGACAATTTTTCTCGCTAGAGGTTAATAATGATCTAATACCGCGGTTGCCGGTTACGCAGAGTCGGGTGCTCTCCATCGCCGGAAACGCAAACGGTCCCCCATGATGTGGGCTATGCATGCGATGGCGAGCAACGTGAGCGTTTCGACCGGCAAAGACGTTCGCGATAAAATTAAATCAATGAAAGTTCCTGAACTGAAAAAAATATCTGAAAGACAGGGGCGTGCCTTTTAGTGGCTACACAAAAGCACAGCTTATCACTTGAGCCCTTGAAGCAGATCGGCAGTCGCTTCAACCGAGAGACTCGGTCTTGCGGAGAAGTTCTGCCTTCGAATCGCTTTTATCCACAAATTTCTGAGTCTCGGCTCTGAAACTTTTGAAGGAAAGGGCTCAAACTGAACGATCTCACCATTAGGTAAGACCCTCTCTGGAAATTTCTCCAGCTTATCTGATTTTCTCGAGCCATTTTGGCAGCCGATCGCAACGCAGTGGTAGTGCGGCATCGTGTGTGACTCGAGCAGCCCACATGCCGAGTCTATCAAGCCCAGTCTCGGTCCAAAACCGCGCACGTTCACGCATGTTCACGCGCTATAACGAGAATCGGCAACGGCAGTATTGCCTGCACACTTAGACTGTTTTTTGTTTGACTGTTTTTTCCTCCCAGTGTAAACCACGTCCAGCGATTCAAGTTCATGTGGACGGAAAGATGGCTTCCAGACCTTTGATAAGCATCGTCGGCACGCAGAAACACCTTCAACAGAATGTTTACACCTTTGTATTCCAACCACAGTTATTGGTGATAATGACGGGACGATGTGGCATATCATGTAATATTATATTTCAAATTAGAATATAGTTCTGAACGTCTAAACTACATCTCTAATTTCTGCTAATACGTCTAATAGCGTCTAATAACGTCTAAACTACATCTCTAATTTCTGCTAATACACGAAGTAAGATTAAGTCCTAAATATTCAGAATTACACGTATTTTGCATTTGATTTTCGTCAGCTGTAAATGACGCGCCTGGATAAGAAACGTATAAGAAACTTAAGCACCTGACTGACTGGTTTGTCATCTGCCTGGAACCCCAAAATAAATTACAAGCATAAATATAGTCAGTTTTCTCCGGACTTGTCTTTGCAAGGGCTGTCAGTCGAGATTGCAGTGTGTGTGTGTGTGTGTGTGTGTGTGTGTGTGTGTGTGTGTGTGTGTGTGTGTGTGTGTGTGTGTGTGTGTGTGTGTGTGAGCGCTAAGCTGTGACGAAAACATTGGCCAAGTGCACTACTTGTTAAAAGCGAAATAAATTCTTCCCCCATCCCCACCTTCTCTCTCTCTCTCTTTCTCTCTCTTTAACACACACACACACACACACACACACACACACACACACACACACACACACACACACACATACATGCAACATACTGTAGCTACGGTCAACTGGCCGTCTCAGTGCAATTCGCACGTGCACACTGGCGACAATGTAATAATAATAATAATTATTATAGGGCGCCTATCCCCGGGGAGCGAGCTCTAGGCGCCTTACATTCTAAAACTGAAGTTAAAAAAAAAAAGTTTACAAAGCTCTAAAATACA
>JACVVK020000076.1:1315000-1317500 GCA_018292915.2 Batillaria attramentaria
TAGGGCGCCTATCCCCGGGGAGCGAGCTCTAGGCGCCTTACATTCTAAAACTGAAGTTAAAAAAAAAAAGTTTACAAAGCTCTAAAATACACTTTGGGATTTAACTCTGCAATTATGTGCACATGGAGACTGCAAGATTCCTGTCTGTAAAATGAAAGAGAAATTGCGTGTGAAAAGCAAATGCCGTACGTGAAGCTTTGACCTTACAGTTCAAGGATGAGCATAATCACACTAAAGAAGACTTGAAAACTGTGACTGTCCACAAGTATACAGACGACACGAAAACCATGTTTGTGATAATGTACCTATAATAAGAAGAAGAAGAAGAATCGATTTAATATAGACGCTTTAACCCAAACATTTGAACCAAAGCGCCTCGAGCTCAACATAACGTGCACGCTCACGTGAATCACACGCATTCTCTCAGACACTGGACATGAACACACAACAATCGCGGGCTAGCTCAGCAATTTAAGTTTCAGAATCTCAGAACTGCATTTATTTTTGAATTCTTGATTTTCAAAGCACATTTTTTAAAGCGGTACGTTTTTGTAAACACAACATCAGTCTCAAGAGGAAACAGTAACAGACTGTACGTGACACTGGAAGCCTCGCTACTGGGTATTGAAATATGGCTCTGTCCAAACTGCGTGCAGTGGCATTATGTTTCGGTGGTTGCGATATTAAAATCCAGTGTTGCACATAACTTCAGTGGCTGTTGGCATACAACAAAAAATAAGTATGCTCTTATTTTTTGTTTGCTCTCGGGGTTGAAGGGAGGTGTGTGTGTGTGTGTGTGTGTGTGTGTGTGTGTGTGTGTGTGTGTGTGTGTGTGTGTGTGTGTGTGTGTGTGTGTGTGTGTGTGTGTGTGTGTGTCCGTCCGTCTGTCTATTTGTCTGTTTGTGTCCGCAGTAAACCTTAACATTGGCATTTTCTCAGAATCCAAAAAAAGCACAGGCACCAAACATGGCATGTTTACAGACAGTCAAAAGATCTTTTAAATCAGATCATTTTGATAGACCTGGACTCAAGGTCAATGTCATGAAAGCTGTCTGTCTGGAAACTTTTACATTGACATTTCTCGGTATCTACAAATACCAGAGGTTTCAAACTTTGCAAGATGATAGACATTGATAAGTCCTTTACAGACATGTATTCAATGACCTTGTGTCAAGGTAAAGGCCATACAACCTGTCTTTGGGAAACTTTAACGTTGGCAATTTCTCGGAAACAACAAATAGCAGAATCACCAAACCTGGCGTGCTGATAGACAGTGATAATACCTAAGTAGTCTTACCATCTTAAATGACCTTGACTCAAGGTCAAAGTAACGACAGCAGTCTGTTTGGAAATTTCACATTTGGATTTTGCATTTTGTAAGTTTCGCTTGGTGCACATTGTGAAGGTCATATCTTCGTATTTTTATTACGTTAGGCAGAAAAACAGTAGTTCGTCTGTTAGGTTCAGTCTCGTGTGTCGTGCGTGTGCTCGACTCGTCTCCTTCCCGGCGTTTTGTGGCGATGTTGGTGGCTATCTGTCTTGTTTACACGTTTCTAGGTAGCGTTTGGTTTATTGTTTTGCTGTTCTTTGCGTTTCTTTCCAGATGCAATCACATCACGTCACTTTTCATCCATCTTCAGCGTTTTTAGCAGAAGGTCAGAAATCTCCATTTCAAGGCCGATGACGTAACTGGAGTGTGTTTTTGTGAACTCGTAAACCTTATGGAAAGTCATAACTCGCACTTTCGCTCCCTGTTTCCTTATATTTTCGGACGTAAAACACTTAAGTTAACTGATTGAAGATTTGCACGGGCGATTGGTGTAAAGGGCTTTATTCGTGCATGTGCCAGTGTGTAGCCAGTGTGATGCCTGACATCACCAGAAGAGCTTAGAACGATTTGTAAGCCTTTAAAACACCCCCCCCCAAAAAAAAAAAAAAAAAAAACAAACAAACAAACAAACAAACAAACAAACAAACAAAAACACAATCATAAAAATTGATGGTACGGTATGGTATGGTAGACTTCTCCTCGGCGCACATATCCATCTCTTCTGAAATGCTCATGGCGCCGCAGGGCTGGAGGACGAAGCAGTGAAAGCCTGCTGCCGCTAAGCGCTACGTTATGTGCAAACCTTCATCCTGCTATTCACTCTGGTGCGTGCTACAGTATTTCTGTTTGCCACGCCATCGGCCACAGCCTACTCTTCTTCGACAGATGGACGTGGGATTTTTGCGTGTACGCTTGACATTTGTGCGCGTGTGTGTGTGTGTGTGTGTGTGTGTGTGTGTGTGTGTGTGTGTGTGTGTGTGTGTGTGTGTGTGTGTGTGTGTGTGTGTGTGTGTGTGTGTGTACACGTAGGCGGGACAGGCACCGTAAACAAGCCTACACGTAATTTTGACGCTATTCGGAAAGGGAAAAACACATCCAAACTCCTGCCCACCAGGGAACCGAAGTGGGATACCTTAACCACTAGACCAAGTGGTCAAGTTGAGTCAAGAT
>JACVVK020000076.1:1325000-1500000 GCA_018292915.2 Batillaria attramentaria
AACTGCTGCACTATTATAGCTTTAGTATTAAGAATAGCAGAGCTTTAGATAAACACATTTTTCACGTTTCTGCGAGAAGCGCCGGTCAAAAAAGTTCTAATTTTGCAATTTCGTAAGTACAAACCAAGGCACTTAAGTCCACGTTTCATCAGCTCTCTAGATCTTCCAAATTTTATGTCAAAATTAATTCAGTCACGGAAGTCACAAAAGCAACAAGGAAATCACAAGATATGTAGAAGTATCATCTGTCAGACGAGCAGCGTGAGGCTGACGTCAAATGTTTGGTTCACAGACAAAATCTGCAAGTATCGCCACTGCTTCCGACATTTCATCAGCCCTCTAGATCCTCCAGATTTCATGTGAAAAATAATTCAGTCGGAAAAGTCACAAAGCCAACAGGGAAATCACAAGACATGAACAAGCATCCTCAGACGATCTCAGTGCTAGAGGCTGACGTCGAAAGTTTACTTCACGGAATTGACGTCATCTCTCTCTCTCTGTATGACGACCTGCCTGAGGCTGACGTCAAATGTTTAGATCACGGAACTGAGTCTCTCTCTCTCCTCTCTCTCTCTCTCTGGGGAGCCAGGGTGGCCGAATGGTAGAGCGTTGGACTTTCAATGCTTGGGCCGAGAGTTCGAATCCTGGCCGCTGGGGCCAAATATTTGTGCTGGCCTTTTTCTCGTTGCCCCGTCTTTGATATCACCCGTATGTGGGGGAAAAGGACGTGAAACTCCTAAACACGCACCCACCCACCCACCCTCTCTCTCTGCCTCTCTCTCTCTCCCTCCCTTCTTCCTCCACCCGGCCCTACCCCCAGTCACGTGGCTAATCGGTCGAGGTCGTAGAGGATCTAGTGTCATTGGTAGAACTTGGAGAGGGGAGAACCGGCAACAATAACAACAAAGACAAAATAAAATGAAGTTTGGAGAAACAACTTTGTAGGACGGGGCCGTTCCTCCTTGTTTGCTGTTGTTGTTTACTTCTTAATCTTTATCAGGAGGTGTGTGTGAGAGAGAGAGAGAGAGTGGGGGGTGGGAGGGGGGCTGGAAGGGAGGGGGGGGGGGGGTCGGGGGTCGGGCTGAAGACAATGCTGTTTTTTTCTCAATCACTTTATATTATCACTCTGTGTGTGTGTGTGTGTGTGTGTGTGTGTGTGTGTGTGTGTGTGTGTGTGTGTGTGTGTGTGTGTGTGTGTGTGTGTGTGTGATTCTTTACCGTTGTTTAAACTGGTGGGTGGTGATGGTGGTATTTCCAAGCTAAAATCTGGAGTAGTGCATTTCCTGAAAACATCAAGCATACTTCACCTGACATAGTGTCTGTCGCTAACAAGGCTGGACCGGAACATTTCTTTGATGATAAACTTGGAAGCGAAGTCTGTGAAGGACAGGGAGGTGAGATAACGCACCTCGGAGCAGGGGGCAGGGCAGTGGCAGTGAAGCATGTCCTCCATAGAGACTGATTCTGTACAAAGCGATGATAATAATATATAATAAAATATGGTTTGTATAGAGCGCTGCTCTCCAAGTACCAAAGACTCGCTGCGCTTAAAACGCGTGCGCGCGCGCACACACACACACACATACACACACACACACACACACACACACACACACACACACACACACACACACACACACACACACACACACACACACAGAGTCTTTTTGCACCCACTCTAACATCCATTTTTGCAGGTGCAGCGACATCTGGCGACTCATGGTACACACAAACAGAATCAACAGAAGTTAAGTATCAAAACTTGACGGAAGAGATTGGTCTTCAGATGGGATTTAAACAGGGGCAGCGAGGGCTGAAGGTTCGATTGGCAAGGAGTTCCAGACAGGCGGGGCCAAAAAGCTGAACGAGCGCTCTACGGCGGTTTTCACATTACGCTTCGGAGCCAGTGGATATTCTTCAGCAGATAAAAATATGTTGCTTTACGTATGCAGCGAGAGAGAGAGAGAGAGAGAGGAGAGAGCGGGGAAACTCTCTCTCTCTCTCTCTCTCTCTCTCTCTCACACACACACACACACACACACACACACACACACACACACACACACACACACACACACTTTTGTGAGAAAGGTTGTGGGGAGGGGGGGGGGGCACGGTGAATTACGAAAAATGAAAAAATAATATACACACAAGTTGTAGGACTCACTTCAAACACAAAAGAGTAAACTGGTTCACAACTCCAGTACAACAAAAACTACGTTGACTACAACAATACAAAAGAGAACGCCTACAAATTGTCGTTTCAACAATAAAACGAATAATACAACACTAAAGGCCGTTCTTCACTGGGCGAACCACGACTCCGGCGAACTTTTTCGGCGAACTGTGTATTGTATACGAACAGGGGGAGCGCGCACACGTACGTAGTTCCAGAGGTTCGGCCGAACTAGTAGTGCATTTAACCGACCGTTAATGATATGCATACGTCATCGCCCGAGCAAGGCGGAAGTTGAGACAATCGTAAACAACCAAAATGGCCGCCTTCGTAGATCGAGACGACGAGGCATTTGCTGTAGTTATCGTTTTGAGTGAACTCTTGGAAGCCGAGGAAGAGGAGAAAAGAGGAAAAGAGCGCAAGAGAGGGAAATGTCAAGTGAGTCGATAGCCGCCATGCCGTTGGCCATTTTCCTCAACTTCAGTTGTACATGCGCACAACAGCTCTCCCCGAGCAACCAATCAGAGCGCAGGATCGGCCAAAGGATCGCGAGGGTTCCCACGACACGCTGTGCAGACCTCAAACCTACTTCGGCGTACCTTTCGAACCAGGGTTTGGGAAGAAGTGTTCGGTTGGTTAAGTTACAACGTGCGCGAATCTAGTTCGCCGTACTCTTCGAACCTAGTTCGCGAACCAAAAGTTCGCCCGGTTAAGAACGGCCTTAAGACAGACACCTCCACCCCCCACCTACCCCAGCCCCAACCCCCAACCCCAACATGACAACACCTATACTAATCAAACGTACGGAATAATGTACCCTGATAAGGTAGGTAGCAGTTTTGTAGCTGTTCCACAGAGCAAAAATCCTCGGTTCCTGTAAGAGAAGAGAAGACAATATCAGATAAGATCATGATTATTAAAGATGTGTGACATAACTGCATCTGTATTAAGTACAAAGCAAGTTGCTTCCCTTGATGATTATTATGATTGTCTGTGATGTGCAGATATTATTCAGATGGAATGTTTGTGTACAGGGGCGCCGGAACCGGGGGGGGGGGCAGGGGGGGGCAGCTGCCCCCCTTGTACCCAAGCAGGGGGGGGGGCAAGAGTATCTCCCCCCCCCCTGGAAAATCAGGTGACTATGGCAAGGGGGGGAGGGGCAAAGCCATGGTCTTGCCCCCCTCCCTCCCCTACCCCCCCCCCTTCCCCTACCCCTCTTCCTGCTCTCTCCCTCATCCCACCCAACAGAGAACTCAGTTTAGCCGTTGCGTGAAATATCAAAACGACTTGGCAGAAAGTCGTCTGATAATCACTTTCGCCTCCCCCTCCTCCTCCCCCCCCCCCCCCCCCGCTTTTCACTTTCTTCGGGGGCAGCGTCCTTCCTTTCACTGGCTCTGGCCTCCCCCCCGCCCTCCCCCACAGCATCTGAACGCCACCGCCCCTCCCCCCCCCCCCCCCCCCCGCTTTTCACTTTCTCCGGGCAACGTCCTTCCTTTCACTGGCTCTGGCCTTCCCCCCCTCTGAGATTCTGCCCCCCCCCCCTCCCACCAACATCTTCCGGCGCCCCTGGTGTATGTCAGTTGTGAGTGTGTGCTTTGTTGATTATTTGTGTCTATTATTTTCTTTAATTACTGGTCCCTTCTTTACACTGTTTGTATTGTTATCACTATTTGGATTGCTATTTGGATCAGTGTGTGTGTGTGTGTGTGTGTGTGTGTGTGTGTTATGTGTTGTATATGTTTGTTCTACATGATATTCTTTAGAGTAATATGATATGTCCATCTATGTAGGTCTGTTATCCATAAATGTTTGTGGCATGTATATGTATATGTCCCTAAAAACAGAAATTTAAAAAAAAATTATTGCAGATAAGATATCTATAATTCCAAATGATAAATTGCAGTGTCTGTTTCGCTGGAACTAAATAGCGTAATTGTGTACAATAAAACAGAACTTTCTTTACAGAAAGTAACCGGTTCGGCTCTGATCATTATGTATGGTAATGTAAACTGAAAACAGAAAAGGAGGTGACGGGGCAGCTCTTTCTGTCCGCTCCCATTCGGGATAGAAAATAGTGTCTTTTCTTCAACTATTTGAAAGCCTTCGTGTGCAGGAAATGGGGAGCCGGGACAGCCGAATGGTAGAGCATTGGACTCTCAATGCTCGGGTCGTGAGTTCGAGTTCGGGCTAGGGCCAAATATTTGTGCTGGCCTTTTTCTCGTTGTCCCGTCCTTGATATCACCCCTTACGTGGTGGAAAAGGACGTTAAACTCCCAAACTCCCACCCACCCTGCCGGAAATGATTTTTGTTTAAATTAAAAAAATGAAAGCGCACCATATTCGTAGAAATGCCTGCAGCCACATTTTTCGACAAGCCGTCCCACAAAGCAGTCACGAAGACAGGTTATTCCCGAGTACGAGAAATTCTGGTACCGGGTCAAGGGTGTTTCGAAGTCGGCAGCCTCCGTGTCGACACAGTATGAATGACCAAACGCCTTGTACGGGTAGGCTAAACGGAAGGTCTGAAATGTAAATAATCGGAGAAATGATTTGTGTTTGAGCAAAGACAGGTCCCCCCCCCCAACCCCCACCCCACTCCATCCCGCACGCCATAAGTTTGTCTGTTACTGGTCTGGGCAGTGAGCCAGACGTTCGCGGGTCACGTGATGCGTTCGCATCTTTCTTACGTCCTTTGTTCAAATTGCCGTTTTGGTCGGCAGCTGGTAGAAAAACAACCCTGCACCCCCCCCCCCCCCCTTTCTCAGCACTGATTCTTTTCCTATCGATTTTTTTTTATCACAATTTTGCTACTAACTACCCATAGTTAGCTACTACCCCCCCCCCTCCCCCGGCAAAAAAGTGCCTCATAATCATTTTCACAGTCTGATCAGAGACATTCTTAAAGACTTGATCTTGCACACGTTTAGATAGGACGAGATTAGGACTAAACCCAGCAGTTTCCCCTCTTACCATGAAAACACGTACGGGCTTTAAAATTGTGGTGGTTGTGTTGCTATGCGACGAGAAAGAAAGAGCCTTGGACTTGGAGAAGGGGAATAACGCTCTTTGCTAATAATTAACTAGCTAAAACTGAAACCGGCTTCAACCTGGATCCGAACCCCTGACTTCCATTAAAAAAAGTTACAACATGGCAGCACACACCAAGAGAGTAGCTGACTATACCTGTTCCCGACGGATTGCAACGTCAGTGCACGTGCCAGGCCGGACGAAGAAGCCCCGGTTGAGCATTATAGGAGCCTCGTCTGGTTCGTGTAGCACAACCTGCAGAGTGCAGTAAAGGAGATCTCATTTCTCTGGCAGTCTGTATTGTCGCCTTAAAGGAGTCGATTCTATGTTGTTGTTGTTGCTTTATTTGTCGTCGTCGTCGTCGTCGTTGTTGTTGTTGTTGTTTAAACAGTTGCGGTGGTCATCAACTGTTTCAGGATTTTAGGTCATCATTTTCGAAATACTCAGATAGAGAACTACAGATATTTCAGGACTTCAGGCTTTAAAGATGATAAACTGTTTTGGAAGACTTGTGCTTGTGCTTGAGCTTTTAACGGTGTTGATCAGCAGAGCTCTCAATGCAACACACAGACGTTTCCTGGCCCTGCGAAAGGCCAGAAGCTCTATTAGTCAGCCGTGACTGTGGCAAGCGCTGTCCTTTTCGGATTGCGTTTTTGTTTCTTTTTGCTCTGTGTCAACCTGTGAAAGACTGCAGCTTCGTCAAGGTGACCCTCTCGAGGAGATGGAGTTCATGTAGACGCATGGGTAGCCCAGACTAACTGCAGCTGTGCATGTGTGAGTGGGATGGGGTGGGTGGGATGGGTGTTTGGGAGTTTAACGTCCTTTTCCACCACATACGGGTGATATCAAAGACCAGGCAACGATGAAAAAGCCAACACAAACATTTGGCATCAGCCGGGATACGAACTCAACACCCGAGCAGTAGAAGTCCAACGCTCTACCATTCGGCCACCCCGGTTCCCCGCATGTGTGAGTTGTGCCATGCAGGACACCACCCACACAGCTCCGGAGCACAACTTGTTAGAGGACGTGCCGTTGAATGGACGACTCCACTCCTGTCATAGAAAGGGCCGACCCCCCCGAATTCAACCAATCGCGTCCCGCGGCATAATGAGCACAACACATGGCATGGTCTGGCAAACTTTTTGCAAGACACTACAACGAGGGTATGATATGAGTTGAACATGAACACAAAACTTTAAGTCCACTGACGTCATTTAAGAAAAATGGTTATGACGTCAATCAATCTCTTTCATCTTGAAATCACCTCTTTTCCATAAAATGACATCATGAACGTACAGTGTTTTGCTGTATACTGCCAGTACACGGCAGAGAAAAGGAACGGGGCTTTAGCCTCAGTGTTTGCCGAGTGGAGCTGTCAATTGTTAAATCAGCAAGCGCTGACTCGATTTATTTTGAGAACGTCTTTCAAGCTCTATAGCCTCTAGGGCAAATTTTTCACCAAGTACGTCTTCGGTTGACCACTTCACGTCTCTTCGACTTCAAGTCAGATTGAAAGTGGAGAAGAAAATACACTGTGTTTGACGAAGTGGCATATTAAGGGTTTTGGAGAGCCGTTAAGGGCCTGATTTGTAACCCTTCGCTTCATCTGAAGACAAGAACTGAGAGGTACAAGATCTAGAGTTGCAGAGACGTGCAACAAGAGACTGATAGCAAGAGTTGTTGACAACAAGAGTTACTGACAACATGAGTTACCGATAACAAGAGTTACTGACAACAAGAGTTACCGATAACAAGAGTTACCGATAACAAGAGTTACTGACAACAAGAGTTACCGACAACAAGAGTTACTGACAACAAGAGTTACCGATAACAAGAGTTACCGACAACAAGAGTTACCGATAACAAGAGTTACCGACAACAAGAGTTACCGATAACAAGAGTTACTGACAACAAGAGTTACCGACAACAAGAGTTACTGACAACAAGAGTTACCGACAACAAGAGTTACTGACAACAAGAGTTACCGATAACAAGAGTTACCGACAACAAGAGTTACCGATAACAAGAGTTACCGACAACAAGAGTTACCGATAACAAGAGTTACTGACAACAACACTTACCGATAACAAGGGTTACGGACAACAAGAGTTACCGATAACAAGAGTTACTCATAAGACGAGTTACTGACAACACGAGTTACTCATACCAAGAGTCACTGATCACCTTTTGGGGGCTCTCAAAGTCCAGTGCAAATGAATTAGTATCAGAAAAGGTATTTGGCCTGGTGGACAGGGTGTCCGCCTGCCGAGCCTGAGTTACAATAATCATATTCAAAATTCGCTGGTTAGAGGAATTTGTTTCGAGACTTTCGCTACCAACTCAAGCTGGAACAAACGCTCAGATGTTGCCTGTGTAGCCTTCGTGCACACACACACACACACACACACACACACACACACACACACACACACACACACACGCACACACACACACACACACACACACACACACACAACAGCTGTGCACGTTAAACATCCCATTCTACCGGGGCGGGGCTGTGGAAGGGAAAACAAGCATTCCCTGCAGATCCCCCCCCCCCCCTTTCCGACTAACGATTTCATTCATTAGTGGAGTGTTTCCAGCTTGGGAGTACATGTGGCGTGAAAGGGTGGAGTATGTCTGGTTTAGAACAAAGGGAGAACATCCAGCTTTAAGCGGGAAGTGCCCCGGGGTGTATCAGTAGAGCGGTGGCGTCTATTAGACGACTCCACTCGGTGGGCCTCGAGGCCAAAGCCCCGACCCTTTACTCTGCCGTGTATTGGCAAGACACAGTACGTCCATGACGTCGTTTTATGGAAAAAGGGGTGATATGAAGATGAAAGAGACTGACGCAACAGTTTTTTTCCTCGAATGACGTCACTGGAGTTGCTGCTTTCTTCCCATGTTTCAGTCATATCAAACTACACGTGCTTCCCTCGTTGCAGTGTCTGGCAATAAAGTTTGCCAGACCATTGCAACGTGTTGTGCTCATCACGCCGCGGGACGCGATTGGCTGAATACAGGGGGGGGGGGGGGGGGCGACCCTTTTGACTGACAGGAGTGGAGTCGTCCATTTCCCACACTATGGTAACGGGACTACAAATACTACCAAAGCCCGGAAACGTCCTTGGTGTCCGGGGAGGTCACCTTGATTCCTGACTGGGAGTAGGTGGAGTAGTAATAGTTGTCCTGCTCAATGTTGAGGATGACTCGGAGCCCGTTGAGCGAGCCGGAGTCCGTAGTGTTACGTCGCTCCCGGTCTTTGTCCGCGTTGAACGTGTAGCACACTCCAAGATCAGTCACTGTCCGGGTGAACAGCTCGTCACACGGGTAGCTGGTGATTCTGTACACGCAAAACCTGCAAAAAACGCATCACGTTGCGTGTATTAAATGTTGTCTTTTGAACCCTACAGCACAATTACACTGTGTGCCTGTGTTCATATTGCAGGGTTTTTTTGTTTGTTTATCTGTTTCTTGTTTTTGGGGTTTTTTTTTTTTTTTTTTGGTTTTGTTTTGTGCTGATATTATTTGTATATTTGTTTCGTTTTTCTCTTTTCCCCCTCTTTTATATTATTTTATTTTCAATTCTTTTTACCTTTCTTTTTTTCCTTTTTTTTTTGGGGGGGGGGGGGGCGGCGGCGGCGGGGGTTAGACGGGTAGATGGTGCGTTTGGGGGCATAAATATCTTGTACACACAAACATAAAGAGAGACAGACAGACAGTGGCAGAGGCATATACAACAGAGAGGCACAGATCATTCTCTCCCTACTTGAGCATGTCCTGTAGTTTGTGAGAAGCGTTCATGGCAAACTCTCTCAGCTCATCCCCTGTGTCCACCTTGTCAGCATTACTCTCATTGCTAACGACTGCCTCACTCGTGATGTAATCTTTGATGTAGGCGTAATCGCTCATGCGGTACAAAAGCCTTCTCAGGTTTTCGTCACGGGGAATCCTGTTTCGGTGAAACTGGTTTAGGTTGCAGATGGTCACTGCCGGAAATGGAAGTATGTCCGTGACCTGCGCACTGACGACCGTTACCGTCGGATGCTCCGAGAAGCGTTGAAAATGCAGGAACATGAGAGTTGTGAGACCAATAACCATGATGAGAAGCAAGACAAGCCACACCTTCCTGAAATGAAATGATATTGTAATGATATTATAATTTCGGAATTTGTCTGTGCTATATTTGGGCCGATCAGTATTAATGTGATAGTGTGTGTGTGTGTGTGTGTGTGTGTGTGTGTGTGTGTGTGTGTGTGTGTGTGCGCGTGTGCGTGGTGTGAGTGTGTGTGTGTGTGTGTGTGTGTGTCACACTGTGTGTGTGTGTGTGTGTGCGTGTGCGTGGTGTGTGTGTGTGTGTGTGTGTGTGTGTGTGTGTGTGTGTGTGTGTGTGTGTGTGAGAGAGAGAGAGAGAGAGAGAGAGAGAGAGAGAGAGAGAGAGAGGTGTCTTGATAAAACAAATTTAGTATTTTCTTTCTGGAGTTCTATAAAACAGCATTCGTTAAAGGCCCCGTTGCTACCATTTTTTGGGGCTCAAAGATCGTTCTGAACTGTTCTGATGGCGTCTATCATCACGGCACTTAGATACATGTACAAATACATGCACAGACAGGTTTGCGTTCAGCTGACTGGAGCCCAATCGCAGTAGCCAGTGGCACTGTCACCCTCGACAATCGACTTCGTAAACCGACCGTTGAGTTTTCCCTCATCAGTTTTGCACCGTCATCAAAGGTCAATGTGTGTCATCCGAAACACTAGTAATCTCTAAAGGACAGGCGCAGTCACTTGTAAGCACAACTGTTCCACTTAAACAGAATTCTCCCTATATAAAATCTTGAAATGGTAGCAAAGGTTTCTTTAACTCTTCAAACCCCATTCAAAAAATCGCAGTTTTACTTGAAATCTTCCGATCAATAGGAGCCACTTCAAGCCACTTTTATGCAATCTGCAGTGGTCTCGGACCTAGCGTGGAAGGCCCACGCCTTGTGTAATAGTGGCTTGAAGTGGCTCTTAGCTACTGGTGTGCAGTGGTTCGTTCCTTTTAGCAAGTCTTAGCATGTAGTGAGCAGGAGGTGGTCGGGTTCGGGATCTTTTAACTCTTTCCGGACGAACGGCCGCATAATTATGCGGATTGTGATTTTTTAAAATTTTTATTTATTTATTTATTTATTTATTTATTTATTTTTGTTTTGTTTTTTGGGGGGGAGGGGTACAACATGACTAACAACAAAGATGTTTAAGTTTGAAAGTTGAAGTGTCAACAATAGCTGCATAAATAAGTTAGTAAACCACCCTGAACATTTCAAGTCTGTATCTTGTTTTTTTATGATGATTTTTTTTTTTCTGAACGTCACAAATCGGCCCGTCTACATGGGATGGCTGAGGAAAAATCTTCCCGTCTTGAGTGAGTTACAAGAGTGAATACCGATGGCCCAGTAGTGGTAGCGTCCGTGCGATTTTTTTTTTTTTAATTTTTTTTTGAGTGGGCTTTGTTCATCCTCAAGCAGACTTTTCTCATTAAAGGTCTGCAATCTCAGTAAAAAGCCGCAAACATTGCGTGTTTTAAAACTACGACTCCTGAGACTGTGCATGATCCAGGCAACTCTGTCACAGTTGCAGAGTTTTCAGCGCGGTTTCGGGGACCCTTATAAAACCAGAGCACGAGTTTGCCGTGACATTATATGGCTTTTGATCAGTGAGCGAGACACATCGCTACAGTGTCTAGCGAATGTTGAGTGCTGAACAATCTTTCTCGCTCAGTGTCAAAACGCAAACTGAGCTGTGAAATCAGGCTGCTCTTGGCTTTTATTGGGGTTTCAGGGACGCTGAAAACTCTGCAACTGTGACAGAGTTGACTATGCTTGTAGGGTCGACTCTGTAAAATTTTTTCACACTTCGGAAGGCTCTTTGTTGAGAGCCTAGATCTTTAATAACGAACACGTACCGTCTGAAGGAGTAAAGCCTTTTACCGCCGATTTGAGATACTCCGTGTATAGTGGCCGTATCCTTGTAGAAGGCCACCAGACCCAGCAGTTCCGAGCTGACGTCACTATCATCCGGGTCCCGCTGCTTTCTGTCCGGCGCGGTCATTGTCATGGTGATGACACCAAAATTGCTGTGACCACCACGAAGTGGGTTGGCTGTTGTCAGTGTTAAAGCATCTCAAAATACTTTGGAGTTAGCTGGGCCCGCTTCGCTGTGAAAGAAAGAGTGCTCAATAAAACTGTCATTCCAGTTTTGAGTAGAAATTGCGGGTTGCGGAAAACACGTACACAAGAACAAAACTTCACAAGCGAGCATTCGAGTCCAACGCCCCAGTGCCTGATAGTCTCGGTTCCCCAGAACTGAAACTACAGACTAGGCCAAGATTTCTGCAGGAATAGCTGGGATAGTTCTGCTGATAGACAGACCAGTGTTTACTGCTCGTGTCAGCGTTTGTTCTCTTGCTCTGTTGTTGGCCATGATGCTTATCCACAGACGCGAACTACAGCTGACTGTAAGAATGATTTATATAACGACTCGTAGAGAGCTTTTGTGCCTTAGTCAGTGTACAGTTGAAGCCGTGTACCTAGGATTCGAGCCTACACATCGCGTGAACACTGAACTGAGAAGTGCAAAAGAGCAAACGAAACTTTTGATTATGCGTGTCCAAGTCATTCCATTTTTAAAGGCCCATACCTCGAAAGGGGCTCGCTACATCTGGGATCTGGGATCTGGTATGGCACGTAGATGGTGTAATAATCACATGGGGAAAGTTTAGAGGTCGCTGACCTCGGGTCTAAACCAAACTGTCGACATAACGTAAACATACTACTACTACTACTTCTACTGCTACTACTACTATTACTGCTACTGCTGCTACTACTACTACTACTACGTACTACCATTACTCCTACTACTGCTGCTACTGCTACTACTACTACTACTACCACCACCACTACTACTACTACTGCTACTTCTACTACTACCTACTACTAATACTACTTCTACTACTACTACCCACTACAACTACTGACTACTACTACTGCTACTGCTGCTACTACTACTGACATTGACATATTGCCAAGTGAGTTCAGCCATTTCGTATTCGGAATTTAGAATTGCATCACTATTTTATTTTCGTCTCATTGTTTGCTTGTAATTTGGGGGTGGTTTTTATGTTGTTTCCATAGTAATGGAAACAACATAATAGGACGGGCTAAAATTTCCACGTTCATAGGCAAGCATCTGTGGTACAAACGCACGTCACTGCCGATCTCCCGCAGAGACGATTATGCAAGTGTAACTCTGACAATGACGTAAGAAAACTTGCGTCATCGATGCTGACGCGTATGGTGTTCCGAACGCAGTTCTCCTCCTCAGTGAGTGCCGTCTGTGCGGATGTGTGTGCGTGTGTGTGTGCGTGTGTGCGTGTGTGCGTGTGTGAATTGTGTCCGGGCCCGTTTCTTCGAAGATACTTAACCGAATGGCTTCAAATTTGGGGTATCCAAATTTATCAAAATGTTACATTAGACGATTCAAGCGTGTGATGATTGCTTAAGTGATTTGGGAGTTATCGCCCTTTTGAGACAAGTTGGTTGTCTTTCGTGTACAGGCGTAATATTTATTAAATCACTCAATTGTTTGGCAGTAGATAGCTTGAATACGGACTCTGAATTGACTCACTACTAGAAAATGGTCGCTCTTATAGTTTTCATGTAAACCGAGCCTGAGTTGACATTGCATGTGAACCCAGTTCAGATGCCTATTTCTCCGAAAATACTAAACCGATCGATTTCAAATTTGGGGTTTCTAAATGAATCAAGATTGTTGAATAGAAGGCCCGATCCAGGTACGATTGCACACATGATTTGCGAGTTATCGCCCTTTTCAAAAAAAGTGGCTTTCTGGCGTTTAAAGGCGTAATATTTACCTAAACCACTCCATTTTTGGGACATAGATAGCATGAATACGGACTCTCAACTGAGTGAATTTTGGAGGTTGTCGCTTTTATACTTTTGGCGTAAACCGTACCTGATGAAAGTGCTGGTGAACACACTTTAGATCTCAAAATCGCTCCTACTATACATAGATAATGAGCCTGGGGTGCCATAAAAAATATACAAAAAAAATTAGAAAAATTCACTGCAGCCGTTGTCGTCAGTTGACTCGAAAATTTGTACTCGAAGCACATTTCCTTTACACAAGCCACACGCCTCACAAACATCGCAGAAAAGGCACACGCGCACTGACGCAAAACTGTATCAGCGTCAGTTTGCCGACGTCATGTTTGATTGACGTGGGGGTGTGTCGTCACTTTTCGGAAGTTCTCTATTTGTAGACGGGGAAAGCGGGAGTTTCATTGATGTAGTGAGCTTTGTTTTTCCCACTGACTCTCACTCAATAGCATAGTAGAGTGAGAGAACACCACATAGGTCTCAATGGAGCACATGCACAAACGCGGCTCGCGCAAGTCTGCGTGCGTGCGTGCGTGCGTGCGTGCGTGCGTGCGTGCGCGCGCGCGTATGTCTGTGTGTGTCTGTGTGCGCGCGCGCGCAGCAGACATAACACATAGTGAAAAAACGTTCGCCGCGCAGACTTGTCTGTTAAACACATTGAGCCGGTATAAATTCGATCTTTACACTGCGCAGCAGCAACACTTCAATTTTCATGGGGCTGCTTTCATTGCAAGAATTGTATCCGAGTCAAAGTTATTACGTCAAATGTATTATGCGTCATCCCAATGAGGAAAACGTCATAGATTTCAAAGAAAACAACTTGACGTCTCTCCTCCAAAACCAAGATTGGTCTGACAAGCCCGGTCAGTTGTTTCCATTGAGAGAGAGAGAGAGAGAGAGAGAGAGAGAGAGAGAGTGTGTGTGTGTGTGTGTGTGTGGTGTGTGTGGTGTGTCCTCCCGTATACATGCATTACAAAAGTACGACCGTGACGACAGCAGGTGATTAATGGAAACAACATATGGGCTGGTCAGTGGCCATCTTGTTGTTTTTGCTTGTTGTTGTTTTTGTTGTTATTGCGTTCTTCTTTTGTTCGTTGCTTTCTTTTGTTTTTTGTTTGTTTGGGTTTTTGGTTGTTTGTTTGTTTGTTGTTGTTTTTCGGGGGGGGGGGGGGAGAAGGAGGATGCTTGTGATTTTGGTGTTTTTTGTTTGTTTGTTTCTTTGTTTTTCTTTTTCCTGAACATTTCCAAAACCATAATCAACAGACATA
The DNA here is from genome assembly GCA_018292915.2 of Batillaria attramentaria. NCBI lineage: Eukaryota > Metazoa > Mollusca > Gastropoda > Batillariidae > Batillaria > Batillaria attramentaria. Next base: position 1,339,412 of record JACVVK020000076.1, read on the forward strand.
TCAAGGCGTGTTACTGTGTACTCTAACAGACAACACACTTCAAACAAAAAGTAATTGTCAAGCAGCCACATACCTTTCACGTGAGAAGTGTTGTGTTAACATCATGTACACACGCTGGTAGTGCAACGGCGGCAAACTGTGCGGTCTGACAGTGCATGACTTTCACACTAATCAACAACCACGACCACACAGGTACCAATCTCTGTCGGACGTCAGTGTGCAGTCGGAAAGCTTCTCCACTACATTATTTACGGCAACGCTGCGTATGGGGCGAAAAATGCACGAACATCAGAAGCTGGCTGAAGCTTAGTCGGGACAGTGTTCATGCGTGTTGAGAAACTTCCGAGATGCATTTTGTCAGAATTGCTGTTTAAGCCGGCTATTTTCGTGTTAACTGATTACAAGCCAACTTATGTTTTGGAATGGTTTCGCTCGTGAGTGCGCCTGTACGCTCGAAATACTCTATCTAGATGATTGGTAGAGCTACTCATGCGAAACAATGTTGTATACACTTTGCTCGAGCGGTCCAACATTTTCCACCTTATTTTGAACATTCGTTACGCATGGTGTTAAATAATATTCAATGCCCCTAAGGGGAGTCCCGAATAAAATCTTGACATTACGAGTCGGGTCTACGACTGGTGATATAACAATCTCGCTAAGCGTATTCGCCGCGTCGGTGAGTAGTCTATGATTCTGTTGGCTCAGTGTCAGCATTTGAGATGCTGTCACTGTGCAGGTGTCTAAGTGGTGTGATGCTAGACACCACGAGAACAGCTCAGAATGATCTGCGGGCATAAAAATCATAAAGATAAGTATATTAGCTTAAATCGAAAATTAGAATGTTCGTATCTTAAGCCGGGTACTGCGGAGCGCCACAGTGCTGTCCACAGTTGTGACACAGTTGTGATTTTGGGGGTTTTCGCCGCTGTGGCGTCATCACAGCAACCTGGATTTCAAATAGCCACAACTGTGACTGTGGTTACCACAACAGATTCTGATTGGCTGTACTAAGTCACTCGGCGCGCAAACATGGCAGACAGTGCATCTTCACCGTGTCACCGAGCACAGCTGTGTTCAGTTTTGTAGATAGTAGACACACCGAGCGCAACGACTATGATGTGCACATGTGTGTTTCGCGCGCTGTGCCCAGTTAAGAGCAGGCTTTAGCTTATTCCACGTCTGTACATTTTTTTTTTCTGATGGTGCGAAGGGATGCAAAATCTACAATATCAAAAGCGCGCGAGCGCCTGTATGTGCGTGCGCGCTTGAGTGCGTGCAGTGTTTGGAGGAGGGGGGAGGGGATGAAGGGGGTAGAACCGCATACAACCAGTACTGTCAAGCCACTATTTCAGGTTTGTGCATCAGCTGCCCCATAGCAGTTTCATACCACCTGCTGCAGCAAAGATGAAAATCTCCCATGAAATATTACCCTGAAAGCCGTGGAAAATATCTCATTGGATGTCCAGTGGGAGGCAAGGCACTCTCCGCTGGGCCAAAAAAAAAAGTTTTGATCTCAACTGTCATAAATCGGATGTATCCTGTAACGGAGCTAGATGATATGTGGAGTTCAAAGTCAGTCTTGTTTCTCTACAGAGAAACAACTTTATAGGATGGGGCAGATTTTGCTACGCGCAGCAGCAAGTTTCAGTGATAAAAAACAAGACTGTGACGTTTCTCCAGACAATACATACTTTCACGTACACAGTGAAATCTGCGTCATAGACACCTTACGTGCACGCTATGCTGCTGCGTTCTTTTTGGCGGGAGTTGTGAGCGCGCGCGCGCGCGCGCGCGTGTGTGTGTGTGTGTGTGTGTGTGTGTGTGTGTGTGTGTGTGTGTGTGTGTGTGTGTGTGTGTGTGTGTGTGTGTGTGTGTGTGTGTGCGTGCGTGATGTAATTGTAGCTATGTCCTAAGCCATCTCCTTGAAACGCTTTTTACTTTGAGATTAAATGGGAAGTCACCTTTTCCAGACCGGCTATTTTTCACGAATTTTCTCTTGCTGCATTTTTAGAAGAGATATCGCCCATTTAAAAAATTCGGTCATGTTACGTATATGGACGAAAAAGTTGTTCAAATGCCTTCATTTTCAAGGCTTTGGACGTTCATCCAATGATATTGGCTGTACACGTAGCACACCTCTGTAGCTCTGACAGATTTTGTGTTAAAAAATATATTGCCGAGGTAGGGGTGGTTTGCATGTAGGGCGAAATATCTACGAAAGACCCCTTCAAATTACTCATCATCCCGGCATTTTTGTCACGTACGTGTGACAACTGCACACATGACAGGAACTACTACACTATTATAGCTTTCGTATCAAGAATAACAGAGCTTCTAGATAAACATTTTTTTTTTCTTCAAAATTTCTGCGAGAACCACTGGTCAAAAGATTTCCGATTTTGCGATTGCGTAAACACAACTCTAGGTATTCAAGTCCACATTTCACCAGACCTCTAGATCTTCCAGATTTTATGTAAAAATTAATTCGATCAGGGAAGTCACAAAAGCAACAGGGAAATCACAAGACATGAACAAACATCCTCAGACGAGCAGCAAATGTTTAGTTCACAGACAAAATCTGTAAATATCGTCACTGCCGCCGACATTTCACCAGCCCTCTGCATCTTTCAGATTGCATGTGAAAATTAATTCAGTCGGGGAAGTCACAACACCAACAGAGAAATCACAAGACATGAACAAACATCTTACTTCAGACGACCTGCATGAAGCTGACGTCAAAATGTTTAGTTCACGGAATTGACGTCATCTCTCTCTCTCCCTCTCTCTCTCTCCGAGGCTACCCCCCGAACTCTGCCCCATCCCATAAAGTTCTTTCTCCGTACAGAGGAGAGGAGAAAAACTGAGAGGTGACAATACTGGTGAAGGCCCCTCAAGAGGTGTATGACAGTATCCCTCACAGCTCCGTAGTGCAACGGATATGTGATTTTGGTCCCTTGAGTAGGACTTTTCACGGCCGCAATTACTACTTGCTAATATTTTATAGGGTAACTGTAGGCCTCATGTGTCAACTCCACGCCTAGCCTTTACTTTCCAGGTAACAGAACTGACCAGAGCAGGCACCGGGGTGTATTAGGTTGCGCAATGCAGAGTGTCCGCCAAAGCAATGTGTCAATGAGATCGAATGTTTCTTCTTCTTCTGATCAACGACCACATTCAGTCCCCTGAAAACTCTGTCGTTTGTTGTTGTTGATAATTACGATTGCAGTTGCGGTGATCAACAGTCGTCCTAAAATAAAAAGCAAAAGAAATAGCAACAGTAAATACAAAACCAGAGAGAACTGGGTGGCGAAAAGTCCCCTAGTTATGACATTGGCGATGATGGCTCCATCAGAAAAACAGCTTCATCATTGGATCCCCTCCACACACACACACACACACACACACACACACACACACACACACACACACACACACACACACACACACACACACACACACACTCCACCTATCTTCCCAAAGACATCAGTGAAATTCACAGCGTCCCTGTTTCCACCTGATACTTGTTTTCCGTTTCGAGGTCCCTCCGGGATGGGATAGGATCCGTGAGTTTATGACGGGATATGCTTACGTGCAAAATTTGATGGAACCGGTTTTACAGTTTCAGAGATATACATTCAGAGGTATATACTGATATGTTAGACGGGCAAGACAGACATAAATACAAGACTTCGTTACTTGGGGGGGGGGGGGGGAAAAAAACACAAAAAACATAAATGTATTGCCGCATTGTTTTGGTGTGGGGAACTCCCAATACCAATCAGCTAAAAGTGAAAGTAAAGCCGACAGGGGCATATAATGTCTATATGCATGTAAGCTGTCTGACCCTTACCGGTGTTCTGCAGTTGTTTTTCTCGTGATGCTGACCGTCCGTCTGCACCACACGTAGTAAATAAATGCAGTGACCACCATGTGAATCGGGGTATACAAGTAAAGCCGCTGCTGTCCGGAGTATTGCATGAGCTGCACTCCAGCGTTTTTCATCACGCTGTTTTCGGAGCGACAGTGGCGTTACCGCATCCACGGGGAGAATAGTAGTACTTCATCATACCCTACAGCATAAGGCTGGCACTGAGCCAACAGAAGGCTAAAGGCAAAGCGAAAACGGGGAGTCGGTTACAGTGTTGCCGTCAGAGCATCATGTCTGCCCATTATTTTCATCGCGCGGTCCGAAGACGTTCAGTCTATTAAGGAGCTGTACAAATGATTAAGGTAGACTATTTCAAATGTTAAACCTGCACCACCACCCACAGGCGCAACTGTTCATTACTACAACTATGTTACCTGCGGAGATGTGTTGAAGAGCCCGTCGTCTTATCGAGGCTAACGATGACACACAGGCGAACACTTCCTCACGTAGCGAGTTCTTATGGACTGCACGTTGTCTCTTTCACTCACGTGAGCGCGTAGAAAAGTTATAACCGTGTGGAGTTTATTACAGCATACAAACACGATACAAACAAAAGGTACAGCCACGCTCGTAACAAACAACAACAACAACAACAATAATAATAATAATAATAATAATAAACAGTTGTCTGTCGGTGTTTATTCGCCATAAAACCTAATCTAGAGTTTTCACATCGCGATCAGAATTGTACACAAGGGGACCCGAAAACAATATGGCAGAAAAAATCTCTCAAAGTTGTTAAATTTATATCGTGGAGGTCGTGGGTTCGAACCCCGTGTGATTTTTTTTTTTTTTTTTTAACGTTCGGCGTCTCTCTCTCTCTCTCTCTGTGTGTGTGTGTGTGTGTGTGTGTGTGTGTGTGTGTGTGTATGTGTGTGTGTGTTCTTGGTGCCTTTTTTTCCCGGTTCTTTGTATATTACCTCCCATCGCTTGCCTTCTCCGCAAAGCAGGGTACATCTGGCGAATCTCGGAAAATCGTCAGATCAATGTTATTATCCACCACGTCCACTTATTCGCCGGATTATTATTACCTCCCATCGCACAGACCGAGCAAAGGCAAGTAATCGGCTGATATTTATAATAATAAAAGAAAGACAAAGGAAAGAAAGAAAGAAAGAAAGAAAGAAAACGCTGGCTTGTGTAAAGCCTGGTAATTTTCAAACAGGAGCGTAAGAGGGCACAAGAACTGAAAAGTTTCTCTAGCTGCATGTGCAGATCTACGCTAGTAATATGACCGGGGTGTCAATTTCTCCGTGGGTCTGCCATGTACCTGACACCGGAAATTGGAAATATCGATCCCCAGCCGGCTCTTATCAGAAATGCGGTCACCAGACAGTAAACGGCGCGACATGCCATGAAATATTCAACACCTGTCGCACGATCCCCGACTTGCAACACTCCCCTCGGGCTAAACGTTTTTAAATACCCACATTCCAAGATTACCAGGCGTCACAGAAGACAAATTTAGTGTTGGAACAGCTGCGTTTTGTGAATGCACCAATATGCGCGAAACAGTCTAATAAGCTATGGGGTCTGATGCATGAGACTTCTTAACTGGCTCTAGTCTCAGACTAATTACTAGCCGGGGGACTATCACTACCTTTCTTTCCTTGAAATAGGAACAGACTAGTCCTGGGTTCCGTTTATGCATCTCGTACTAATAATATTAGTATTATTTCATTCTCGGCGTAGTTAAGTTAGTCTAGGACTTCGTCCTAGTCTCTAGCTCCGGGTGGTGAGTTCGAATCCTGGCTGGGGCCAAATATTTGTGCTGGCTTTTTCATCGTTGCCCCGTCTTTGATATCACCCGTATTCAATTCAATCCAATTCAAAATACTTTATTTGTCCCTTTCGGGCAATTGATTCGTGCTAAAGGTAGCCGGTAACCGGACGGGCAATGACTAATGATAAACATCAACATTAAAAATTTACCCAGCTTGTCTCGATTTTATTCTTGTACATTTGTATGTGGTGGAAAAGGACATTAAATCCCCAAACACTCACTCACTCACTAGTCTCTAGCTCTCTCTGTGCAGGTTTAACAACATAGAGCGTGGTATTTGAAGGACCCTGTTTGGCGAGTCACTGTCCAGGTGTAAGTGGGGTGCTGAACACAGCTCAGAACGATCTGTGAGCATGAAAATGGTAGCATCAGCCCCTTTAAACTGTTTTTAACTAAACGGGTGGCTTAGCCAAATGGGCATCCATTATTTCGAGCATGAGAGGCTGGTGTAAACTGGTGTGGCATTTTCACATTCCACGAGTGTATTGCATTAATTCAGCATGAGACCTTGATGAAAACGGCGCGGTCGGTGAGGTCGGTGAGGAAGTTATAACGAGTCCTGCCAGAGATTACGGGTTCCAGTCCCGTTGGGGACAGGGTGAGTGGGTGGGGAGGGGGTGTCTAGCGGTCAACACTTTGTTACCAATCTGGCAATCTGGCAATGCGATAGGTTAGGTTCGAGTCCCACTTGGATCAAAGAATTTTTCTGTCTCGCATGTGCCAGCGTTCATTCGGGCCGACCGTCGGGGGTTGTCTCCGGCTTCCTCCCCCTCTGCTTTGGAAATGTTCAGCCCACAAAATTTGAAAATGAATGCAATTCTAAATTTCCGAGCTGGCCCTTTGTACCACTGAGGTGACTGTCCAGTGCCTAAGAGAATGTGTGCGATTCACGTGAGCGTGCGTGCTGGGTTTTGCTCGCGGCCCTTTGCGCCAGATATATGGGATAACTGAACCGCCTGTTAATGCGATTATTATTCTATTTACATGATTCACTGACATTGCACGTGTGCGTGTGTGTGTGTGTGTGCGTGTGTGTGTGTGTGTGCGTGCGTGTGTGTGTGTGTGTGTGGCGATATGAGTTGCTTTCCTGTGAGACTAAACAAGTACTATTCATTATTATTATTATAAAGAGCGTGAATGGTGGTTGCCGCCTTTGGGCCAAGCTGCTGGATAAAAGCGCCTATTTCAAGTTTAACTCTCACCAGTTCACGCCCTTAGGCATCGTATGTAGAAATACGATGACAGGGTCATGGATTTTACACCCCCCCTTAATCTAATGTTTATCATTATTTTTTCATGTTTGTGACATAAACCGGCACAAAACTTCTGAAAATGCCATGTAGGTGTTCTTAGACACATAAATACGACAATTTATGCATAAACTGCTGACGTAATTTATTGCTCGAGGTTGCTGCGTCACGGATGCTTCCGCCATTTTTCTTGTTTTCAATCGGCGCACGTGGTGTTTACATCTGTCCAAATTTCTCATGATCAAAATGAGCTCATCCGAGTCAGACAGTGAGCCACTTTATTCAGATGATGATTCTTCTGCTGTTTCTGATTATCAACTCGACTCTGGAGACAGTGATAAGGAAAATCACATATTGACTGTTGCTGTGCGGAGGGCGGACAATGTGGTGTGGAAGAGACTAGTCATGGAAACATCATGTAATGTGACAAATGTGTGTAAATACCTAATGTTGAGGTGAGAATATTATATCATAAGTATTTCAGTTATTTCCAAGGTGTTAGTTCATGGTTTTGTATGTGTGCTGTGTGCGGTCCAAATTGTGTGCGATTTTTCTCAATTTACGGTTCACATTGTTCACATCGGCTACAAAACACATTTCTAAAGATATTCTCCTCATATTTTGCAATAATAAGCTGAAATGAATGAGATAAATGAAAATAGTAATGACATGGCATAAAACAATGAAACAATTTTTTTTCTTCTTAGCCTCTGTCGGGAATCAACATTTTTGTTTTATTTTTTGCTCATATGCTTGCAACATAAAGTCAATTTATTGCTAAACCATTGTTCAAAATCATTTTTCCTTTACATATCTAAAAGCAGACTTCAATTTCCTTCAAACTGGTGTATAACATGTCTTTGTTATCTTTACAAATGAGTATACAGTCCCCTTTCAGAGAATCATGCTTGATTCGCACGCGTTATAGCTCAAAATACTGTGAACTGGTGAGAGTTAAAAAAAATAAAAATTATGATGTTCCATGAGAGCACAGACTGCCCAGTTTTATCAACGTGCATTTTGTCACGTACCTGCATTACCGGATACTGGGACTGAGAATCAGGTACTCATGCTTGCCGCAGTGTTTGCATGCGTGGTTTTGCGCATGACGTGACTGTGACACATGTGCAATAGGGCTGGGTGAGAGAGGAGGGGGCAGTGTCGAGGGGGGGGGGGGGACACTGATCACATTAGTCATGCAATGTCAAGTGTTTAGTTAGAGCATACTTGCCATTTGCATGTGGCACAATCTGGTGCTGCCAGATGCACTCCGAAATACGGAGACTCCGACAAAAGCGCACAAACTGATCTTTGCTGCTATATAACTCAGGGCCGAGTCTGGCTTGTCTGAAAAGGGGGAGGGGGAGAGGGGGGGTGTCACTATCAACACTTTCAGCGCCCCCCCCCCCCCCCCAAAAAAAAAAAAAACCGTTGAGCGAAGAATCGAGAGTCTGTGCCCCCCCCCCCCCCCCACCCGTTCAAAAAGTAACCGCGGATCAGGGCCCTGTAATGGACGACTCCGGCCACTCCTGTCCGTCACTAAATGAAAAAGGCCGAGCCCCCAGAACAGTCGGTCAGTCGCGTCCCACGGCATAATGACTCGAGCACAAAACATGGCATGATCTGGGACTGACTTTCTTGCCAGACGCGAGAGAAGTACGTGTAGTTTGATATAGCTGAAACATGGAAAGAAAGCAGTAAGTCCATTGACGTCATTTGATTAAGGAAAACTGAGGACCCGCATCACGTCACTGTCTTTCACTGACTGATCTTGAGATCACCCCCCCCCCCCATACACTGAGTGACGTCATGGACGTACTGTGTTTTGCCAATACACGACAGAGTAAAGGGGCGGGGCTTTGGCGAGTTGAGAATTTGCCGGGTGGAGTTGCTTGCCTTGTTGTGCAGGCTACCGCACCAACACAGGCCGAAGGGAAATAACTTCTGTTCAGACCAATGCGGCCTCGAAAGGAAGAATATTTCCCCTTGGTCCTCCCAGCCAGCCAATGTTCATCCATTTTGGGCTGAGAACCTTTCCTGGTTCTGCGTAATGTATAGCACTCGACTGGCATTAAACTGTAGATGCAGTGCAGTAGATGTTTGTTTTCTGGCTTAATAGCAAGTTAGACACGTTTAGTGGGCGATAAACAAGACAGAATTAATTCAGTTTCAGAATTTTGGCAAACAGCCCTCTTCTGGGGACACAAAAGACAATTCTCTGCATCAGGGCTTAAAAGTGTGATGCATTAAGTGATGGACTGGCAAAGCCACAAGTATGTGTCTGCTTGCTATGTTCGTGGTGTGTGCGAGTATGCTCCCCCAGATTTTATGACTAAAATCTGTACATTTTGGTCTGGGAGGAAGACCTTTAGAAGTACACTAGTATCTATGCAATGTGGTGATTTTTTCTGACACAATGGCAGTTCTTTTTGTTCAGGTAACTTTTGTCACTACACAGCCATTTCCCAAATGTTCTGTGCACGTGGCTGAACCCCAACTTCAGTGTGCATGGAAACTGATGCAGAACCAACAACACACATGCAATGCTGCATGACCATCTTCATTTTTGGTTCAATTTTCATAGAAATAAACAGAGGGCTTTATTCGTATTATTCCGTTCCAGTTACTGCAGACAGGTCAATTGTCTTCAGTTGCATAAACATACGCCTGAGACAGTGTAATGATGGTGAGAGCTCAGACTCGTGCAAAACTACAGTACACGTAGTGTTTTATAGATAAACACGCACCACTTTCCCATCATGTCTGTGCTTTTCTATCAATGTATGAATCATATTGTAAATTTAGGGCAGCCAGTCATCAGAACACGTTCAGTCTCAAGATCTGGCTCAAGGAAAACATTTTCCTTCGAAACCATGGGAGCACACTGATGTATATGTACGTGTATGTACTACGTATCATAAACCTAGAAACTAGATGTAGTCATTTCCCTCCCCCCAAAATACACGCACATCCACACCAACAGACGTAATTCATGAAACAGGAAACAGGTTTCAATTGCAACCATTCACTCTTCATTCACGTGTAGTCTACACAACTTGGTATTTCACATAACTGTCAAGAACAGCAGACAGCGTGCTGGTAAAATAAAGAACGCTCCAATCGCTCTCCCAAAGATCCATCAGCCCTGTATGAATATTCCTGGACAGCAAATGAAAATGTTCTCAAACTGAGAAGTTAATTTACAACTGTACTGAAGCTAGCTAGGTGCAGTCTTTTATGCAGACTCAAGGGCGTATTTTTTTGGATCCTTCCTTTGTAGTCGTTCGTGTTCCTTCTTGCCCCAGTCGTACACCAGGTAGCAGAGGAAGAGTGCTGCAACACATACCAGTTAACACCATCATTAACAAACCAGTTAAAGTAACACCATCATTTAACATACCAGATAACACCATCATTAACATACCAGTTAACACCAACATTAACATACCAAGTATCACCATCACGAATAGAGCTGCATGGTATTCCCCAGATTCGGAAGCCTCGCTGTACGGTATACCAGTACAGCCCAGGAAGATGCGGTATACCGCGAACTGAAACTTCGTGTAGCAGATACTGAGATAGTAGCAAGCGGTTAAAATCGAAAGATTTATTTTTGTTTCTCCCAGAAAGAGTATATCTTCCTTTTCTGTTTGTTTTTCTTCTTCGTTTGTCAGTTTATTTTAACTCTGAAAAGTTTTTCAATCTCTGTATCATGTAACCTATTCACTTTTGAAGATGCTTGCTGACCATGCTAAAAGCATGGTCAGCGGGCGTCCAGTGAAAGGGTTTATTCTCATTTCCTTTTTCTTCCTTTTCATTGTTATCCAATGAGCGAGTGTTTGTCACAAATTGTCAGTTGACTTCAACTCTGAAAAGCATTTCGATCTCTGTAACCCATTCACCCCTGAAGACGATCGCTGACCATGCTAAAAGCATGTTTCGCGGGCGTCTTCAGGAGTCAGTGGATGAGTTTAATTCTTATTTTTCTTTTCCTTCCTGTTCATTGTTATCCATTGAGTGAGCCTAAGTCTGTAGGTTTCAATGCTGCTGTTTATGCATCAGTATTCTTTTTTTCTTTTCATTTTCAGTCACAGTATTTGTTTATCTGATGTTTATGTTCACACTGAATAAATCAGTTGCTTGTTCAGTATTTCTACTCTGCATTTTCATCTTCTATGTCCGTCTCTGTGTGCGTTTTTCTAAGTGCAAGTGGTCTGACAGTCCTCAGATTAGGTGGGATCGGGGACGGCGTATACCGTTAAAAATATCATTATCAGTACGGGCAAAAAATATCGCGGTAATACCAGTACGGCCGTCGCCTGTGGTATGCAGCTCTAATCACCAACATCAATATATCAGGTATAACATAAGCTGGCAAAAAAAAAAAAAAAAAGCAAAGTTTGCTGCCAACTTGAATTTCACTGTTAAACTTTAAAGTCAGTAGGGCTTCACACTGCTCAAATTTTGGCTTCCACAAATAGTGTGTTGTGTGCCTTGCAGCGTGTCTGTGAGAGCCTGTCTTTGTGTCTGCTGGTGCGTGTCTTAGTGTCTGCCAGTGCGTGTCTTGGTGTCTGAAAATGCAAAAATCCACAAATAGTGTGTTCTGTGCCTGCCAGCGTGTCTGTGTGAGTGTGTCTTTGTGTCTGCCAGTGCGTGTCTTGGTGTCTGAAAATGCAAAATTTCTTTATGGAAAAATCTTTCTCTAAGCCCTGGCACTGTGCCTACAACTGTACACACACACCAAACCATCAACTCAAGAAACTAAACCTGGACTGGAAACTGCACCCTCTCTGTCATCCTACAGCTACTGAACTAGGCAGCTGGACATGTAGGGGTTGGATCAGATATACATGTATGTATGTATACATGTATGTATTGCGCCTGGCAAGCTAGCACCATATTTTCTTTCACCCAAATAGTCACCTTATAAATTTGAAACTTGGGATAAGATCCAACATCCGCAAAGCATTAGGCCACCTATCCATACACACACACACGTACACAGATAGAAGGAGAGCGAGATGGAGACAAAGCACCCAAAGTAACTTACGTGGCACAACTCGAAACACCTGTCCTCTAAAACGCCTAAAGAGATTTGGCACACCATGCTTGATGGCTCCAGCAAACGCCCGCTGCTCAAACGGTGACAGACTGTACGTGATGATATTTCGCACCTTGGTCAGGCTTCCAAATTTACGCCCCATGGCTGCAAAATTACACCAAACATATCACTGTCCATGTTACTATGTTAGCATCAATCAATTGTTTTGGTTGTTTGTACTTATGTTGGTTGTTGTCGAGTTTTGTTGTTGTTGTTGTTGTTTTAAAATATATTGTATAAAAATTATAATCAAGTTCGAGGCAATGACGTGAATATATTTCAACCACAAGTTTGATGTTACTTGTTCGACACACACTGGTTGTAGTCACAGATCTGTTCTTGAATTTGAACAAGGATTCTTCTCCCTGTAACATGTGCAAGCAACAACTTCAACATGCATGTCAACAGTATTCCCTGTGATTTGAAAATACACCTACAACAGTACAAGGGCTCTCGGGACCATTTCTCCTTTTTTTTAATGCATATATATTTTAGTTTTTATGGTCCTTTCGCAAATTTTGATTGTTTATGGTTGCTTGGTATAAAAACTCTGAAAGTCAAAAAGATTTATTGTTGTTGTCTACGAAAGTATTCAAGTAGTACAAATGTATATGAACTGTGGTGTCTAAGCTGTAGTGAAATCAGCAAGGTGAGGAACCCCCACACAACAAAATGAGCATTACTACTGCCAGCTGGACAAGAAGTGTCCCATGCCCAGATTGATTAAGCCAATCAGATTCTGTTATGCACAATGGCTCAGCGGAAATTCGATGAGCTGCAATTGTCCGCTGCTAGTTACAGAACGGTTTTTATTCATCAAGTTCCTAGAGAGTGTCAACGAGACCAAAAAAAAGAAGAAAAAAGTGCGTCCCCTGTGACTCGCTGTTCTCAAATTTGTGCGTCAATTAAAAGAGTTTTGTGCGTACAAATATGCAAACCTGTCCATAATCCAGAACATTGTGTTGAGAACTCAAGTATCATCAAGCAGGACTTTACATAAACTGGTTATTTTTGCAATTTCATGTTTCTGACAGCAAAAGTGTGCTTTAAAAATACATAGATTGGCGTGATGTGGTGTAGGAATAGTCCAAATGATCAAGTAGCAAAACAACACATCTACAGCACAACAGTCCCGAAGTTGAACACCTTGTATGAATTTACTGCACATCAAGTCTTGTCAGCGCCCAAAGACCTGATATCACCGTAAGTAGTTTGGCTGCACTGCGCCCTACACTCACTGATGCACTATGCATTCTATTTCTTAGTGAGAAGGGATAACAAGAATTTTTTTGTAAGTCAACTGACCTCACAACCTTGCGTGCGGAATCTGCTAAATACTACCAATCTTAATCTGCTTCCCTTTCATTGGAAACACACACAGTGACAGTGACACACACTCAGACAACCTAATACACACGAGGCTTGCTTTACGACACGTGAGACCTGAAAATCAGCTATTTAAACTATCTGTATATTGCACATAGTAGATATGACAAAACATTTTCATTAGCTGTTTGCTGTGCTTCAATTTTGAAACTGTCAACACAAATACCGTGGCTGTATTTTGCGTAAAAGAAGCGAAGGGTAGTGAGTAACATTTATGATCTCGTGGGAATCCTTTGGTCTGACTGTGTGTCTTTTTTGATACACACATTGACTAAACAATACGTCAGCCGAACGGTTGTTCATTTCATTCAAAAATAAATAGAAAAGTCGTTTGGATACCTGAGTCGATTGCTGTGGGTCAAACCTCCACGAGTGTCCTTGGGCTTTCACCGGCGAAGTGGTATTGCTTCAGTTTCGAACGTCAAAGAATATTAAAATAACACAGTAACACTTCGCATTAGCAAGCTGTTGTGTAGTCAGTGGGAAATGCATCATAGTTTTGTTCGAAATACTTGTCAATCAGTTAATTGTATTTGCTTGGAATACGCAACTAAAGCAAAATCCGTTTCTACCTCCCTGGGAACCAGTCAACTCGGCCCATTGCCAACTCGGACCACGGGCGACGATCAGCTCGGACCAAGGCCATAGTCAACTCGGACCAAGTGCAAAGTCAACTCGGCCTCCCGCCGAAAACCATCGCCAACTCGGCCAAATGTCAATTTTATTTCTGAGTCCGAGCCTCCTAATGACCATGGCCAACTCGGCCCACTACTGAGTTAATGTACGAAGCCGAGACCTTCATCATTTCACACCCGGGGGGGGGGGGGGGGGGGGGGGGGGGGGGGGGGGAGGGGATGTCCTTTGGACTCAGAAAAACAGTTACCACACTCATACCAAGTATGTAACCAATCTACTGGCACGTTTTTCAAGTTGCCTAAAGACAAGAGCCCGTGTGCCAGCTGATTTCTCATGCAGACCATAAAACCCGCTGAAACCACTTTTAGGATAAGTTTGCTGCTTCATCAACAGTAAAATGTGTGATTATCTGTCCTTGGAACTGCACATTATGCCAAAATTAATATGTAAAAAAAACACCAAAAAAACAGGAAATTTCACAAAAAACGCACTTGGGGGGGGGGGGGATAGAGGTTAGGGTTAGGTTTAGGGTTAGGGTTGGGTTTAGCTTGCGGCGCTTTGGGTTAAATAATTGGGATAAAGAGCCTATATTAATGCGATTATTATTATTGCTGCTATTGCTGTTGTGCTATTGTATGGCAGCAAGATGACACTGTGTAGTCGAGGGTTAGGGTTAGGGTTTGGGTTAGGGGTTAGTGTTAGATTTAGCTCACGGCGCTTTGAGCCAAATATTTGGGATAAAGAGCCTATATTAATGTGATTATTATTATTACTGTTGTTGTTGTTGTATGGCAGCAAGATGACACTTTGTAGTCTAGGGTTAGGGTTAGGGTTTAGGTTAGGGCTTAGGGTTAGGTTCAGCTTGTGGCCCTTTGAACCAAATATTTGGGATAAAGAGCCTATATTAATTTGATTATTATTATTACTGTTGTTGTTGTCATTGTTGCTGTTGTTGTTGTGCTATTGTATGGCAGAAAGATGACACTTTGTAGTCTACAGCTCATACTATTTCAAACACAAATCTGCTTGACTTACCGACGGATTTGGTCACTGTGTGCGGGTCTCCGTGTATTAATTATTGCAGTGTCTTTCATCACACAGCTCTGCCTCCGTCAGAGTTAATCGGCAGTCGTCGGTTACATAGACGCCCAAGTGGGTCGCCTTCTACGGGCGCTGGATCAGTAAACAACAACACCGTCATTTCTCTACACGGGGACCAAGGTGACTTGATTTTCTGGCTGTCATTACCGGGTTTGCGGTTTGTTCGTTTTCAGCATAGTTCATCCGGGTGTCTGGTTTTGTGACGGTGGTTGTTTGTTTTGGTGTGTGTGTGTGTGTGTGTGTGTGTGTGTGTGTGTGTGTGTGTGTGTGCTGGGAAATTCAGGCTGCCTTCCATAGGTTTCTGGAACAACTACAACTAGGCATACCAGTCTGGATTTTGTTGTGATGGATGTGATGCTTGCAAGTTAATTATTATTTGGGGTTTAATTATTATTGCATGTATTTGTATTTGGTCTGCAATTTTAGTTTCTTAATTGCTTAGTTGGAATTTTTCACAGAGAGAGAGAGACAGAGAGAGAGAGAGACAGAGAGGCAGAGAGAGAGAGTATACTATGATACAATGTTAAACATCAACAACAAACCATAATAGGCGTTGGGACGCACCCAATTAAATTACTGCTTAAAAAATCGTTTCCGTGGACAGGTTTTCTAAAGTACAAAAAAATGGGTGATCCTAGATGTATTTTGTGTGCTGAATCCAAATCTGAAGAGTTCTCACCTGTAACGATTCGCATTTTTTTTAGTATCACCATTTTCTATTTTTAGCACTTGTACTTTTGACTGTGCGCACCTGGCGACAAACAAACTTATAGCATTCTTTATAATTCATGGTAATTTTGTTCAGTTTGTTGAAAAACAAACATTCTGGACATGTGAAACAAATCTAAGAGACTATGGGTCTTGTGAAAGGCTTTGAAAAGAGATAAAGACAGTGATATCACTGATAAGGACAAAGCTGTTCACAGACTAATTCAGTATCAGATGCATGCCACACTGACGCCTCAGGAGCGTGTGTTTGTATACATACATACTGTGCCAAAAGCTCCAGGAGAGCATAACAATGAAAATCAAGATCTAACAAGAAAAAATTGAGGACTTCAACACAGATTAGTACTGTATGTATCGTATCTGGGCTTGCTACGCGGAGCATAGCAAAGAGTCATTGAAAGTTGAGCACAGCTATGTCTCCACATGAATGATGCAGCATTACCACAGTATAACTTATCAGTTGATTTAACTTTTAAGTCTGTGCATCACTAAAGTCTTTCAGTGCACTTTTTAAAAAAAAAATCTTAATACTTATTATGGACAAGTATTAAGATTTTTACCGGCCCCCGTAGTGTAGTGGTTAGCACTTCGGATCATGGACCGGGAGACCCGGGTTCGAATCCCAGCCGAGGCAAGCGGGATTTTTCCTACCTAGGTCGGCTCCTACCCAGAGCGGGTGTGCTATGGGCCCAATGGGGAGGCTGTTGCCACACAGCCGAGATTCACCCACTTCACGGGTGCGACTTTG
The DNA here is from genome assembly GCA_018292915.2 of Batillaria attramentaria. Taxonomy (NCBI): domain Eukaryota; kingdom Metazoa; phylum Mollusca; class Gastropoda; family Batillariidae; genus Batillaria; species Batillaria attramentaria. The sequence continues at coordinate 1,356,077 of JACVVK020000076.1, forward strand.
GGGGGTGCTTCCCTTTGTATGACACGTCTTATGATGTGGATGATTACACGGCCGGCACCGCAGGTGCCGTAGTTCCCGGGCCTGGTTAATGCCGGGATATTTATGACAGGAAGCGTGGAATGCGGCCCTGTCCCGCAGTCCCAAACCACATGGACCTCCATAGCATTATCTTACTATCATCCTCATCTCCATCATTGTGCATAATAAAAATTGTCCCAGCTTCCGAGTCCTCCGTGGGTTCCACCCATGACCTGGGAGGAACACCACTGGAGCTGGCAAAGAGTTGGGGCAGCAAAAAAAAAAAAAAAAAAAAAGTATTAAGATTTTTTTTTTAAGTGCACTGAAAGAATTTAGTGATGCACAGACTTAAAAGTTAAATCAACTGATAAGTTATACTGTGGTAATGTCCATAACATGAAAAATAACCACAGACGCGCAAGACATTTTGTTTATGGAAAGAGGACTTTACCCAGTAACCCCATCCAGAGATATATAAAAATATAATAAAAAGGAATAATAGAAGTATTTAAACCAACAAAACCAACCAACAAGTGAGAAGAGGAACACTTAAAGTGGTATGATGAATTATATTTATTTTTTTATTTTTTTTGTGTATTTCACGTATGAAGAGGGAGATGAGAATGAGTATGAAAGATGATGTGAAGTGATGGGTTCAAACGTATGATTTGTAGTGTGTATCAGTGTACGTGTGTGTAGGTTAGTGTTTATTAGTGTGTGTGTGTTGGTTTGTTAGGTGTCTCTAGAAGTGGTGTGCGCGGGCGTCTGTATGGCTGGGTTTGGAAGTAAAGTTTTTTCTGCAGTGTGGTGGAGGCAAGAGTGGTCTGTGTGATCTGTTTGGTGTGGCGTATGTGGGTGTTGTGTACGGTTGTCGTAGTTTTGGTGCAGGGTATTTGAAGTGTGATGAGGATGTTGTGGGTGCAGATGTGGATGTGAATGATGTGTGCATATGTGTAGATGAGGATGGTGTAGATGCGGATGTGGAAGATGGTGGCATGGGTGTAGGTTTGTTTGATGAGGGTGGTGCAGGCAGGGGTACAGATGAGGTTGGTTCAGGTGTATGCGTGGATGAGAGTGGTGGTTTGGTTGAAAGTGGTGCAGATGTGGATGTGTGTGAGGGTAGTGTATGTGTGGATGAGGGTGGTGCAGATGTTGATGTGGGTTGTATGTGCACAGGTTTAGGTGAGGGTGGTGTGGATGCAGGTGTGGGCATGCACAAGTGTGGTGGTAGGGGTGTGTTCCTAGTGTATGCATCAAGTACTGTCATGTGTGGTGTGTGTTCCTGTGTAATCTTGTGTTTGAGTCTGTCCATTATGTTGTCTGTAAGTGTTGTAGTGTTAAGAAGAGAGTAGCCTTGATTGTTGTGACATGATTGAAGGTCCATGATGCAGTGTAGAAGAGCACTTTTGATTCTGAGGTTGATGTCTGTAAGACGTTTTTGCATGAAGAAAGGTGTAGATCCGGGTAGTGTGAGCTGCGGTGCATATGTAAGTGGTGCTGGGAGGATGTTGTTGTTGTGCGAGTGGATGTCAGTGATGAGTTGGTCTAGTTGGTGTGCAGTGTAGAAGTGTTGCAATGCTGTGTCAGTGTCTGTTGTGTACGTGTCCATGGGTTTGTCAAATTCTCTATTAATAATATCCAGATCCTCTGATGTCAGTATGTATTGTGTTGTGGTTTATGCTGCGTGTTCTGTGTTTGTATCTGCGGTGTGTGTTATGGTGCGTATTGAGTGTTCTGTGTTTATGTCTGTGGTGAGAGCAGTTGTGTGTGTTGTGGTGTGAGCTGGAGTGTGTTCTGGTGTTGTGTAAGTAGAAATATTGTCAGGTGATGATGATGATGAGAGTGAAGATGGATAAATGATATTGATGGATGAGGATGATGCTTGTGGTGGTCATTTCTGTGGAAAGAAAAATTAGTTCAGTTAATGTGGTTGTGTCTGCGTTTCTTTTGTCTCTTCTTTTGCAACCTCTTTAATGGTGGTGCCTCACTCTCTGGCTCTGTGTGCAACAGAGACACATCCCTTGAAGCCCTTCCTTCAATTCTGTGAAGCCTGAAATACATCATAATGCACAATGTTAGAGAATGAAATAAATAAATAAACATACATGCTGCTCATACAATTTACAAAACACACAGTTTGCCGCCGGTTGTTAATGAAAATGTAATGAGAGAGAGAGAGAGAGAGAGAATTTTATTTTCCGTCTATAATGGTAATGCTACATGCCATCATGGCTTTTGTTCTTCAATATCAATGAGAAACTTTATCAACTGGAAACTTACCGGGCTGAGTCAGTGAATCGGTTGTAACATTGCCTGTGAAATCCAACACCTGCGTCAGAAGGCTCATGCAAACTGTTACATGTAACTCTGCAGATGTTGCGACGAACACGCGAGCCACGTCACCTTGAGCCCCTACCAGACGCTTCCATTTGTTCGAGAAATCTAGAATTCTGTCAAAAGTTGTCTCTGTTAGGGCGCAAATCGCTTCATCTTCGTTTGTAGCACTAAAATGAATGACACAACGTACTTTTGCAGCAGACGCCGCCGAGAGCGAAGCAGACGACGCTATGCTGCTACTCCGCACTGAAGCAAATAGGCTTTTTTTTCATTGGTCAGAAATCAAGCAAGCGGCAATCACAACTCAGCGGTTGTAGTCTCCCTTGTTTTCGACAGAGCTCGATTTTGGCAGATTATAACAGACGATTTCTATAAAATGCGAATCGTTACACGTGAGAACTCTGCGGTTTTCAAAAAAGAAAGTGTTGATGAGCTGTGTCATAAAAAATCTTGTACTTTAGAAATACCGTCCACGGATTGAAACAAACGACATCTCCGTCCTACTGCCTAATAATAATTGAACAACGAGCATGATAGAGCTCTTCACTGAGATACACTCTTTACTCGCACAAGAAACTGTTTAAGTGGACATGAACAATCCCTTGAGTAAGTTTCATACATTTCTGCCTGTTTACCTAGATACTCAAATTTCAAGATTATGAATAAGCACCTTTCAACAACAGCAAAACCACCAAAACAAAGCGGAAAGTTGCCATTTTCCGCCTGACTGTTGTACAGCGTCCATCCTTCATTTTTCTTTCGCTAATGTTGACGATAATAAAACCAAAACAAAATAAAGAAAACCCAGCAGCCGACTGAAGGGACATTAATATTACTTCCCTCCACCCTTCCACCATTTCCATAAAATGTTTAAAACACTCTAACTTCAAGAGTAATGGGACCTTCCTCGTTCCCAGGAACCATCATCCACCCCTACCCCCCCCCCCCACACACACACACACACACCTGAAAATTTCACGTGTCAGCGTTACCTTGTGGTTTTGTTGTTGCTTAAGGGCGGACTACTAGTACTATGTTTTCGGCATTGCCTTTCTCCACCCGTCCCTCAGCTGGCCTGAGAGCTGTGTAGCCAGATTCTTGTACGCAACAACATCAACCACATTCAGGTTCTCCTCAGGGTCCGTCACGTGGTTATACAGTTCACGCGCGTACACGTGCGTCCAGTCAGCCGTGAAGGTCTTGGGGTCATAGGCCACCCATTCAGTGTAGCGATGTTTGGCGGTCTTCATCGTGTAGCCCATGATGCGGATGTCGGCAAGGCTCGGCAGGATGCTGTTGTTTTGGGGGACGAAGGACGGGCGCGGATACTGGCTGAACACAGCAGGCTTCCACTTGAGGTCTGGGTTGGGGGACGGGCTAGTCACGTTCTTGATGACAGGCGCTAGACTAGAACCCTCACTGCAGAAACTAACCTGCAGCGAGTCTGTGGGACAAGTAGGGGGGACATCCAGTCCGGCCAGCTCGGAGATTGTGGCGTACAAGTCGACAGCCTCCACCAGAACGTCAGTAGACAGCATGGGCTTACTATTACTACTACTACTATGTCTGCACACGTTGGATGCGCATTGTTTCTCACTAGCCTGCTTGTTCTGTGCCATAGACAAGGCATCGAAGTAAGGGAACATTCTTGTGGACGACGCTTGACCCGCGGTGACCCCTGGGACGTAGATCATCATGGGAATCCTGGTGGCGATGTCGAAGTTGGTGTGTTTGCACCACTCTTGGTGCTCTCCCAGCTGCCAGCCTGCACAATTCAAAATATTCCCATACAACAGTCATGTTCGTTCAAGCTTACTCATTATTCAAACGTAATAGGAGAAAAGCCCAGTCATGCATACACCGAGGGGGAAAGTTGACATTAACATTTTTAACGCATATGTTGAAAGTTGATGTTGTTGTTGTCGTTGTTAACTCAAACCCTACAAAGTAACTTTGGAGTTGTGCGCCAGTGGCCTCAATTTAAAAAAAAAATCATAATTAACTCATGCCGGTCTGCATGGATGTAAATTTGGTTTAGTGGGAATGTTGCACTTTGATTATGCTCGTGTTTGCTACAATAGGAGCCGTCGAGAAACCGTTAAATTAATCTTGCCTGATTTTCTCACACATGGCCAAAATCGAAAGAGTCAGAAACATCGGATACCCGTGCTCGGTACGAAATGTGTTAATTCGGGTACACTTCTTGTGGACATTCGTATTTCACACACAGTACTCGTCAGACGCCACACGGATAATCATCCCCCACCCTGCACAGCCAGGCATAGTCCAGCTAAATCTTTACTCTGGCTTGTTCTTCGTTACCCCTTTTCGTTTTCATTCTACACACAATGGACCCAAGCAGCCAACAATTAAACTCTCCCACCCCTGCAACTTCTACCACCTTACAGCCAACAAATTAAATCTCTCCCACCCCTGCCACCCCTACCACCTTACAGCCAACAAATTAAGTCTCTCCTACCCCTGCAACTTCTACCAGCATACAATAAGAGTGCCAACAACTCGGGGAAGGGGGGGGGGGGTGGGGAGGGGTTGGGTGGGGTGGGGAGGGGTTGGGGGGGGGGGCAGGGAGAGAAGGGAAAAAAGGGTCAAGTACCATGGTCTCCATGAAGGGTGATGATTGTGTTGTTGCTGAAACCCAACTCGTCTAAGGCGGAGAGAACTCGACCCATCTGAGCGTCCGTGAAACTCACACACGCCGAGTAGGCCTGACGCAGCTTCAGCTGAAAGTACAAGTGACCACTGGCTGCAGGTTTCGTCGTCAATATCAGACTAACAGTTGAATATCCTGTGCCTTTCTGGCCAATACACGAAGTACCTGCAGGACTGAATTCTATTCCGGATCTAGAATTACGTTCTTACACGGGTCTTTGGCATATCACTACATTGACTGGGGTGAGCGGTGGTCTAATGGGTAGTGCGTCGGACTTAGCCGCTGCGCTACTGAACGACTATCACGGCGATGAAGCGTGGGTTCGAGCCCGGGTCGAACTTGTGATATGTGTCACCGGTTTTTCCTGGCCACCGGGCTGCTCATCCGGGAGCGGCAGCGCAAATTTCCCGAAAGGTACAATGAAATAGTTTTTTTAAGTGTTTTTTTTTTTATAAAAATAAAGTTCTTATGCATCCTGGTCTGTCACTACATTCATTATGTCAGAACTTTGCTACGAGAATGCAAGCAACAGATTATCTTAGTCTGGTCCAGTTGAAATGAAATCTCCAATCGGGAATCGAAAACCTCAACTGCCACTAGAAATCCAAATACGACAGTTAGGTACCTTACTGAGCCCAAACCACTGCCTCCACCCCCACCCCCCTCCTCCCCACCCGCCTCCCTCTCTCCGACACCTCAATCCGCAAACTTCTTATTTTCTCATGAACCCGTCCTGCGTGTGGGGAGCCGGGATAGCCGAAAGGTAGAGCGTTGGACTTTCAATGCTCGGGGCGGTCGTGAGTTCGAATCCCGGCTGGGGCCAAATATTTGTGTTGGCCTTTTTGTCTTTGCCCCGTCTTTGATATCACCAATACTTTTTTGGAAAAGGACGTTAAACTCCCAAACACCCACCCACCCACCCACCCGTCCTGCGTGTGTTTGTGTAATCATTTCTATATACAAAAAACATTAAGTTTGCCGTACTTGGTAATCGTCCGGTACAGGCCCAAAAGGGTAACTGAGGTTCATGGGACTGATGTCGTCGTATTTACGTAATTCATCGAAGGGTGTCCAGGCCACTTCAGGAAGCCACGGCGGGTAGAAGAGGTTGGGAGCCAGGTGGATTTTAGACATCGGGTACAGGTCTGAAAAAGCCAGTTTGTGCAGCCAGATAATGACGAGTGCAGATTGGTTGTACATGGTAATCAGAACAACACAGAAAGGCAAAGAGTGGGTAAATTACAGAATATAGAATACAGACTACTTTATTAATCCCGAAAGGGAAATTATTTCTCTGTCCCACATAAGCAACAAACATATTCAGAATTCATACCACATATATATATATATAATTTTGTTATTTTAAAATGAGTAAAAGAAACTTGACCAGTAAAATGACGTTTAGAAGAAATTAAAATTAAGAAGTCTGACTGTATAACACGTTATCAAATACACACATTTTAATATCACATTCATCAGCCAGTACATGTTCACTCATTCAGGCGTTCTCTACACGTTCAGTTTTTAAACGTTCTATTTAATCCGGTTCTGTTTTCCAAAAACGCCTAACGATGTTTGAGCGAGTAAAACAACTTTTCTTGCTCTACACGGTGCATGTTTCATCTGTATCTGTCAACTGGGCTTGTGTCACCCGTCCATCAGACAAATCAAATGTGGCAGACCTGTCTGTCAGTCTGATTTGAATAGTGTTCGGCAGGACTGCTAGGAAAGTTGTCTCTCCCCTATAACAGACGACTCCGCTCGGCCAGAACCGAGGTCAAAACCCCGCCCCTTTACTTTGCCGTGTATTGGAAAAAACACAATACAGCCATGACATCATTTTATGGACAAAGAGACTGACGTAATGGCCATTTTCCTCAAATGACGTCAATGGTCTCACTGCTTTCTTTCCATGTTTCGGTCATATCAGTATATCAGTGTGCTTCCCTCTTTTTAGTGTCTGACAAGAACGTTCGAGAGACCATGCCATGTGTTGTGCTCATTATGCCGCATCACGCGATTGGCTGAATTCTGGGGTCTTGCCCCTTTTGGTTGACAGCAGTGAAGCCGTCCATTGGTCCGAGCAACCCTTCGTTATCCCCCCTTAGGTACCACATTACCTGCCCAGTATGGCCGCCTCCAGTCACCGTTTTCAAGTGGCGAGGACGTGAAGCTCCCATTACATCAATCAGTAGTTCTTACCAAGATATTCCTTAGGGAATCTGAAGGCGAGGTGAGGCTTGTGATATCCCACAGCCAGGAAGAACGGCTTGCGGTCCACAGTCCTGTTCTGAAGGAACTGCACGGCAAAGTCCGTGTTCTGTATATCCGGCAGGGACTTCTGGGGCACATCGTTCAGATCCACGGGACAGCGGGCGTAGTTATACAGCTTTCCGTCCGGACCGGGACACGTCTAGAAAAGGGGACGTCTCAGAAACTACCAGTGGCAGTACTTCGACCACCGGCCGCTTCTAGAGGGGCTAAACCGGTTAAACGGTTGGCTTGAAATCGGTTTCATATTTCAGCAGGCCAAGGTAAAAAGACGTTAAACTCCCAAACAAACACCCAACTACCCAGCAGGCTGAAGATGTTCAATGCTCTCCTCTTTAAAATTGCCTTGCTTTACGATGTCGCGAGTTCCCAAGCTCATTTTCTTTGCAAATACGGTCTCCATCGACTTCCAGTTTATTAAACCGTTTGTAATTCCCTTTATTACGATTATAAACGAGCATAGTACTTGGTGTAAATTGTGACGCGAGCACTTGAGTTGTTTGTCTGCCTGTATAAATTTCATGTCCTGACCGTAACAAACTAAATGAACATTTCTGACAACAATCTTCTCACGTTTACTCTTAGTCCTGTGGTGGGACCGTGGTAAGCGGGGTAACTCCAGCTGTAGGGGTAATCGTCAGTGTTGCCTGATGCTTTCCCTGCACGAGATGGACAAACTGAGATTAACTGATAAGACCGAACCCTCAAATAGAAGAAACAGAGTCTATATACAATGTCATCGCTAATTCTATCTGTACCGGCTAAGCCAACATATGTTTTGGAACAGTTTCGTTCGTCAGTGAGTACGCCGGTACGTGACGCTCAAAATATTCTATCTTGATGACTAGTGCAGCTCTTAATGCGAAACAATGTTGTTTACACATTGCGCGAGAGTTGTCGCCAGTCGAAGGGAGCCGCAGACGGAGATAACTCGCAGACCGCAAGTTGCGCGCTGGCTTGTACACAGGCATCAGTTTCTGCAGGTACTTAGGGGCAGTATGTCAAGGTGAGCTCTTGCATAGTTATACTAACGACTAGCACGAACCTGGGTGGAAGATCTTGCCGACTGACTGTGTGATGTAGCCGTTGTTCTTGAAGTGCTGGGGGAGTGTGGTGAAGTTGCCAGTGATATTCCTGAAGTAGGTGGACAGATCGAAGATATGTGTGGTGTCGGGTCTGCGTCCAGTGAGAAAGGAGGTTCGGCTTGGGGAACACACCGCTTGCTGCAAGACAGGAAATCTCTCTCTCTGCGTATGCGTGCGTGCGTGCGTGCGTGCGTGTGTGTGTGTGTGTGTGTGTGTGTGTGTGTGTGTGTGTGTGTGTGTGTGTGTGTGTGTGTGTGTGTGTGATGTACAAACTCTGCAGTATGCTGGTTTAGTTATGCATGCTTTGATGGTCTGTGCCGAGGCACCGTGGTAGCCTGATATTGTCCAAACTAAAGTGTTTGCACGGTATTGTGTGAAAAATCAGAGAATAAATCCTCCGTGTGTGTGTGTGTGTGTGTGTGTGTGTGTGTGTGTGTGTGTGTGTGTGGAGGGGGGGGGGGGGAGATAATGGACGCGTTTGTTACGCGTGTTTCAGTTTGTACACGTTCCAAAGTAAAGAAACAAACGCGTGTTTGTGATGGGGATGGGTGGGGGCTGGTTGGTTTTGTTGATTTTGCTGACCTTGTTACTATAATTATTATGTGTTGTACTACTCGTTCTATTCTACCTGAATATACGCGCGTTCAAAGACGACACTCTTTGATGCCAGGTTGTCGATGTTTGGCGTGACCATGTTGGATTCTCCATAGCAACCTAACTTGGGTCGGAGGTCATCCACCACCAGAAACAGCACGTTGGGTCTCTCTACAAATCAACAGAAACGAATGAGACGTTTTGCTGGAAGCGACTGTGAGACGTTCCGTATCATTTCACATTCCCTGACACAGCATCGGCACATCGTCTGTTCGTTCACCTCGCGTTGGTTTAAAGGGGGGTAACTGTCTTTTTTAAAAGGTAGGGGTTATTGCTCTTTTCTCTTCTTTCTTTCATTTTTTTTTTCTTTCTTTGTCCAAAAAGCCATGCACAGTTTGAAGAGGAGGTAGAGATGTTGCCTTGGTTGTAGGACTGCGCTAACTTTCGAGGGGCATCCATCTGCTCTACTCGGTCAAATCTTTTTCATAAACATTTACATTAACGTTTAACTGTTTGTTTTTCCCCCATATAACTTGCAGTTTAGTACATTGCCTACATGTTGCCTGTGTGTGTGTGTGTGTGTGTGTGTGTGTGTGTGTGTGTGTGTGTGTGTGTGTGTGTGTGTGTGTGTGTAAGCTGGTTTCTATGAGTATTCTGCTTGTGTGTCTTGGTGTGTAACATTTGTTCTCATGTGGATGCTTTATGCTGCCTGTGTGTCGTCGACTGTATCTGTTTTGATTTTTATCATTCTGTAGGGCGCCTAAGCCCATTGTATACATGTATCAGCACCCTATAAGTACTATATTATTATTATTATTATTAATCTTCTTCTTCTTATTATTATTATTATTTTTAACATTAGTTTACTTATATATTCCAGGGTTTTTCATTCACACGTCCCACATTCGAGATACGACCAGCGCCTGTTGTTATGTTATATTGCACTGGTTGCCTTCTTCGTTTCAAATACCAAACGCATACTTGTGGCCTCCTTTTTAGCACTTCTGACGTGCCAGAAATGAGGACGATTGTCTGCTGCGTTGGCAGTGTTATCTAGCGAATGCCCTTGAGATTCAGAGATACTGTGGCTATGCTGCACCCATACTAGAGATTCTGTCCATCGTTTCTACCCTGGAGGGGGTGGGGTGGGCCGGGTGAGTGGTGATCTGGTAGGTAACTCGGTAGACTTAGCCACTGCTCTACTAAACGGCCGTCACCCCTGTCACGGTGATGAAGCGTGGGAGTCAAGGTCGAGCTTGTGATATGTGATACCGGTTTTTCATGGCTACCGGGCTGCTCATCGGGGCTTTCTCTCTGGGTTATCCGGATTTCCTCCTCCAGCAAAATTGAATAATACGATAGGTATTGGGTGGCGCTGCATCGCGGCGACGAGCTTCCCTCGGAGGAAAGCAGCCCGAATTTCCCGAAAGGGATAATAAATTAGTAAAAACAACAAAGTAAAATAAAGATTACGTTTTAAAATGGATGTAGCTGGGAATAAGCTGTGGTTATATTGCGTGTCAAGCTGAAATGGTTAATATGACATTACAACATTTATCACATCAATACAATTCCGATAATGTTGAAATAAAATGGGAACACGGAACGCTGGCCAGTTCACCGTATATAAGAAAATATCGAGAGAAGTTTGTATAAGGACGATTTGCAGTTTACCTTCAGTAAAGTCTCAAAATGCCGTCAGTTTACATTTCTTCATAACACGCACAATCATAAAGTGAATCGACTACCGCTGTGCTTTAGAGAGCATGCGAACAGTTTATCACGAAAATAACTACTATACCTACCATCGCCGCTTCCTGCGGAAAAGAGACAAGTCAAAGAGAAGAGATGAACTAGCAACAACATATCGCCGGCACTATCTAGTCCTCACTCACTCTAAATATGTTTTGAGACACTGACTAGCAGCCCCGTGGCGACTGCATTTAAGTATTAGATAAAGGTTCCCGTACAAAACAGCTAATATTGACCTAACTCCGGAACGAGGCTCCAGTTGAAGGTCAAAAACGGTACGATGTCCTTGACTTGGTTACCAGTTCGCACTTACTGGCCTTAAAAAACTAGCAGCTTTGGCACACAGCCTTGAAACAAATAAGGTGCGCCCTCACCACCACCCCTACCCCCCCCCCCCCCCCCCCCCTCTAAAGGTACCAGCTGGTGTCGGAAACGTGTCTGTCCAATCAGAACCATGTGTGCTGCTGAAGAATTATTTCGCGTTTTTCATCTATGGTTAAAACAGGTTTATTGCAATACAATAATTTGTACCAAGTAAACAAACAGTTACTGAGCATGAACAAGCATCGCTCATAACAGTGCTCAGCGGTGGAAAAAGTGCGTGTTAACGGTATTGCAATGGCAGTAATTATAATAAATTAGAGCTACGAGAGGGGGGGGGGGAGGGTTTCTAAGTGTACTCACAATACTCACCAAAAAAAAAAAAAAAAACTCCACTGGGCTGCGCTAGGCTCTGTTAAGGAAGTAACATGTAACTGAAACCTAAAAACGTGCTGCACGAATTATAAAATCCTGAACATTAAAGAAGATAGTGCAGTTTTCTCGAGTAGACAGACGACAGTTACCGTGAAGGAGAGTATGTATGTCGGAATGTTGAGGAGATAGTGTGTAGATGGTAAGCCGACGTATGTTAGAATGATCAGGACAATGGAGCAGGAAGTGTTCGGCTGTCTCTGTGGAGGCGCCGCAACTACACGTTGCGTCATTAGATAGATGTCTAGTTACAAGGTCGTGCTGGAGATTACTGATATTAATTTTAATCGGAGCCTGCAGTGAATTACTTGAGCTGAACGGTCGCCTTGGTAGTCGTATGGAGGAACGCGGGCATCGTATTGGGCAAAATGTTTAAATTCACCAATAGCGTCACTACGTTGGATGCTTTCTGGCAAATTATTCCAAAGTACTGTAGTGGAGGGGGAAAAGGAGGACTTATAAAGTTCAGTTTTGCTGTGCGGTACATACCTTACCAGCGGACGGCGTCTATGATAAGGATTAAATTCGGAAACCAGTTGCGGAAGGTCTTGACGAAGATATGACGGAGCTAACCCACTGACAATTTTCAAATATAGAATAAGCTTATGGCGCTTGTGTCTTTCTTGTAATGGGATAAAGCCAGATTCTGCATATAGTTTTTGATGACTTGTTCCCCGCACCAATAATTATCCTTATTGCTTCCAGATGTAAATTTTCCAGTTCGTCTGCTAGTGTTTTTGTACAATTGTCCCAGATAACATCGGCGTAAATAAAGATATATAAATAATAATGATGATAAAAAAAAAACTTGTACATGGTTTCTAGAGCTGGTCTTGACAAACGATATTTATAGGATCCTAAACATGCTAAAAGTTGGCGAGATTTTGCAATAACATTTTGTGTGTGTGTGTGTGTGTGTGTGTGTGTGTGTGTGTGTGTGTGTGTGTGTGTGTGTGTGTGTGTGTCCCATATGCAATTACTTTGGAACATAATACCAAGATGTTTATGTGTACTTACATTGTCGGTATTTTGAAAGGTCAGCGGTAAGGGTTGGAAGTCTCGTTGTTTGGATATACTCATAAGTTCAGTTTTAACATTGTTAAAGCGTACCTTCCATTTGACAGCCCAGACTTTGACTTTTTCCAGATCTGAATTTAAAATCTCTGCTCTAATGATGTTGTCGTTTAAGGTACATTCCGGTATCGTCGGCAAAAAGAGAAGGCACAGAAAGATCAGGTCTGGGTTTACATATAAAATCATTTTTTATATAAATAGCTACCCCCCTCTCCCCCCCCCCCCCCCCCCCCCCCCCCCACAGTTGTCTTGCCTGTCTAGTCGGACGGGTGGGTGAAAACCATCGATGCGTAAGCTCTCGTTACTAACCGAATCTGAAAGCCATGTTTCGGAGAGTGTTACTATATCATAATTTCTAATCTCACTTGCTAAAACATCGATTTTATTACGAAGACTTCTTATGTTTGTGCGTAAAGCTGACAATTCTGCACCACACCGGATGAGCCCTGGATTTGGAGGAATGTCATTTGAAATTAAAAGCAAAAAGTGAACAACCAAAAAAGCGCACAAGAAAGGTGTGCATCTTTCCATCTTTAACCCTACAGAGTTGTACTGACGTTGTTGCCGTGACTGGTGGTGTTAGTGACGGTGGTGTGGTGTGCTGGTCTCTGTGTGTGTGTGTGTGTGTGTGTGTGTGTGTGTGTGTGTGTGTGTGTGTGTGTGCGCGCGCGCGCGCGCGAATAACACTCTAAGCACGTTCGGAATAGTACTTTTATTACCTCAATCTAGCCGACGAATATCTTAGAAAATGTGTAGAGAAAAACTGACATTCTGTCCAGAGTAAGTTGCAAATCGCATTTCTGGGCCAAACAAAATGCTAAGAAAACAAAATTCATGACAGTACTAATAACGATGTAAATGGTTCTCAAATAGCGCCTGTTCTCGCAGAAAACAACAACAACAACAACAACAACAAAAACAACAACTACTCTCTTCGATAAAAGCATAGAAGTAAACTATAACAGTATAGTTTGTAAGCTTCCATCTAAACAACAGAAGGCAGAGCCTTTCTCCAGCCAGCTCTGAGTTGTTTGGCGAGAGTAACGACGACATCCCTGTAGGCCACCTGGTCCGCCACATTCAGGTTCTCCTCAGGGTCCGTGTTGTGGTCGTACAGCTCACGCGCGTACACGTGCGACATGTTAGCGGTGAAGGTCGTGGGGTCATAGGCCACCCACTCCGTGTAGCGATGGGTGGTGGTGCGCATCGTGTAGCCCATGATACGGACCTGGCAATACACAGCAAGGCTCACATGTTCGCCACACGTTCACATATTTTTTTTTTTTTGTTAAACCACATGTTGACACGTATCTACGAGCCCAACCACTAACTGTGTAATACCCAGGGCTTAAAATGGTCCGTGGTTCAAAAGGAGGGAAAGTGTGTGGCATTTACTGACGAAATGGCCCAAGGCCGGCCAGGAGCACGTGTCTGCAAAGGTTTTTAGTTGTGTTTTGTTTTGTTTTCGTTTTAGTTACATGTTACTTCCTTGACAGAGTCTAGCGCAGCCCTGTGGAGTTTTTTTTTTTTTCTTCTTCTTCTTTTTTCCGTTGTTGTGAGTACACACAGAACCTCTCTCTCTCTCTTGTCTCCCCCCCCCCCCCCCCCCCCCCGAACATTATCATAAGCGGTTCTTGTTTATGCTCACTATTTGTGAGCATTTGTGTACTATTTGTTTACTTGAACGACTTGTATTACAATAAACCTGATTAAACCAATCAAGCGTGTAATGCTAGGGGTGTCCAGGGGCATGCTTCCCAGCAGGTTTTTTTTATTTCACTAAAATCTGTGTAAGTTAGTGCATTTTGATGTGACTTTTAGTGTTTCAGCAGACGAAACGCTTTTCGGGAGGAAAGGTTTTACAAACAGACTAAAACCAGTGCAATGTGGTGCGTTTTGGTGTGACTTTAAGAGCTTCAGAGGAGGAAACACACTGTTTGAGAGAAGAACACGTTTAGCCAAAGGTGGAAATCCGCCAACAGGTGGAACTGAGATCCTAAGCCCTGAATACCTGTGAGTTAAGCGGCGTCGTGCTGTTGGGCCCGGGGTACAAGGACGGCCTTGGGTATTGGCTGAACACGGCCGTTTTCCATGTCACAGGGGTCCGTGGTTTCCTGATGAGAGGCACCAAGCTGGGGTCAGAGCCGGGGCTGGTGATGTTCTTGATGAGAGGCACCAGGCTGGCGCCCTCTGTACATAACGTCACGTGGAAGGGGTCAGGGGGACAGGTAGTGGGCACGTCCAACCCGGCAAGTTCCGACAGAGTGGGGTACAGGTCCACCGCCTCCACCAGGGCATCTGTGGGTTAAAGAACTGAATTCAAATGAGGCAGGCTAAGAGGGCCAGACAGAGCGTGCTGTATTCCGTAAGTATTTCAAGCCCTATCAAACAAATCAATCAAACAAAAGAGGATTGGTATTTTAATGAACTTCCCGAAATTGAATTGCACTGACCGCGTTTCGTGAAAACGGGTGAAAAGGGTCATGTTTTGTGCGCTGAAAAATGGCTGATTTGGCTCAATGCATGGGCTGTTTTACACCATAATATATTATCCTTGGGTATGTGCAGGACATGAATAAGAAAGTGCACCGTTTCTGCACACCGTGGGCGTCGCATCATCAGACTGGGAAAAGTGCACTTTCGAGCGTTTATATTCGCGTGCTGTCAGTGCACATGTCTCAAGACAATCCACTGTCTGTGTTTGGGTTTGGGAAAAATTGACCGCCCTGGCATAACAGAAGCGACAGTGTAGACATGAAAGGTGACTTATGACCTGTAGTTATGGCTCTCTCTTTGTGTCTGCTCGTGGAGGAGCTTGGTGACTCGTAACCCATGGTCGACTTCTGACTGGTGACTGTCTTGGCCAAAGCGTCGAAGAAGGGGAACGTGTGACCCGGTGAGGTTGTGCCTGACGTCACCCCAGGGATGAACATGAACATGGGGATTCGGGTGGCCATCTCGAAGTTTGTGTGTTTACACCACTCGCCGTGTTCACCCAGCTGCCAGCCTGAGACCACAAACACAGAATAAGAGTGATCGTAATAAGAACTAGTGTGTGAATTCTACACGCGCTTTGCCCAACTGCTTGACTCAAAGCGCCGTGAACTGAACCCAACCCCTCTCTCCCTAACAGACACACACACACACACACACACACACACACACACACACACACACACACACACACACACACACACACACACACACACACACCGTGCCAAACACAGACACACAGACACACACACGCGCTGTTTGACGCCTGGATATTTATGATAGGATGCACGTAATGCGTCCTTGTCATACAGTCGCAAATAAAACGGACCTCCACAGCATAATCATCATCATGCATAAAAAGAAATATTACCACCACTTTTCAAGCCCTCCGTGGATTCCACTCACGACGTCTGTGTCATCTTCATGCGGTTAGTTAGTTAGTTAGTTAGTTAGTTAGTTAGTGCTTTACTGCTTTACACCAAGTAATGATTTAGACAGGTGAACGACTCGTAACCAAGTAACCAGCCACACTGCTTCAGTTTACGAATGAGAACTGGTGAACTTACCATGGTCGCCGTGGAAAGAGATGATGGTGTTGTTAGCAAATCCGTACTTGTCCAAGGCGGCCAGGACACGACCCACCTGGGCGTCTGTGTAACTCACGGCTGCCGAGTAGGCCTGGCGGAGCTTCAACTGAAACATAACAACGCTACAGACAGTGACAACATCCCAATACACGAACCTCATATCATGGGTCAACAACTTCGCTGAAAGCTGAAGCAGAAGGGGGTGAGTGGGTGGGTGGGTGTTTAGGAGTTTAACGTCCTTTTCCACCATGAATGGGTGTCTCTAAAAGCAGTTTCATTTGGACGGTAGGGAATAATTATTGAACGTGGTGTGTATCCACTATCAGTCTATGTAATCATTACCTCATATTCCACAGGCACAAATCCAAAGGGAAAGCTGACGTTGAGAGCCTGAATATCTTCATACATGTGTAGTTCATCCCACGGGGACCAGGCCACTTTGGGCAGCCAGGGCGGGTAGAAGGGGTTCGGCGCCAGGTGGATTTTTGACATCGGGTACAGATCTGAACAAGGCACCAAGCACACACACACACACACACACACACACACACACACACACACACACACACACACACACACACACACACACCGGTCAGATTATTTTATATAGTAACGCATACGTCCTGTGCCTAAGCCAAAGTGCTCAGCCCCATACCTCATACACATGCGTGTAGCTGGCCGTTGCAAAGCTGAACTTGCTTTGATAGTTTAAAGGGTGGGTGGGTGGGTGTTTGGGAGTTTGACGTCTTTGTCCACCACGTACGGGTGATGTCAAAGACGGGGCAACGAGAAAAAGGCCAGCACAAATATTTGGCCCCAGCCGGAGTTTTGAAACATGTCCAGAAAACAGAACAGTTTTTAACTGACAAGCACTGCAAGATTTTAATGCGCTGAAAATTTCAGGACAACTTGCAAGAACACAAAACACTTCTCGATGCATGATGAAGAAATTTGATATCAACATATGCCAGCTGGGGAATCTGATATTACCTGTGGAATCTCATCTTACATTTCCTTTTTGAAACCTACCCTCCTCAATGAAACAGATGTACCCAGATGTTCCTTCGGGAATCTTACCTAACCAGGATTTACCAGCCAGGGCCCACATGTAAAAGTCGGGGTTAGGGAGTTTAGCCCCGTGTTAGAGTCTAACCTCGAACTAAACTAGCTCTAGGGTTGAAATTTCTGTTGTTTTTTGTTTTAAATCAGGAAGCGGGTCCATTCCAGCAAGGTGCCTATGCCGTTATAGACGGATTTTTGTCTTTCTTTCTTCGCTTCCTTTTTTATTTAATTTTGTTTTTGGGTTTCTTTTGTCCTAGTCTGGGTTAGGCCCGTAACCGTGGGTTAAATTAACCTCGAGTTTTACATACGGGCCCTGGTCTTACCCAGGTATTCCTTCGGGAATCTGAAGGACAAGTGAGGTTTGTGAAAGCCCAAGCCCAGGAAGAAACTCTTCTGGTCCTCGGATCTGTTGCGCAGGAATTGGATGGCGAAGTCCGTGTTCTGGATATCCGGTAGCGAGCCTTCAGGCACCTCGGACAGCGTGACCGGACACACGGCGTTTTTGTGAAGCTTGCCGTCAGGGCCCGGACACATCTGGAAATGTGAAAATGAAGCATGTGAAAGCAGTATCATCCCTGTCGATTTCGTCATCATCTTCGATAGTCGTCAGTAACCAGCATGCTGCTGGAATCCTGCACGAACTGAGACTTACATTTAGTTAGATAGTTAGTTATACATGTAGTTACTTTTGAAAGTGTTCAGCCTGCAAAATCTGAAAATAAATGCAAGTCTTAATTCTGAAACTTAAATCGCTGAGCTGATCCCTCGCACCACGTGATTCTAATGTGTCCATGTCCAGTGTGCGAGAATGCGTGTGATTTACGAGAGCGTGCGTGTTTTCTTCTGCTCGCGGCGCTTTGAGCCAGTTAAAGAAACTGACCGGGTAAAGCGCCTACACAATACTCGGTTATATCATATATTATTATAGTTAGTTAGTTGGTTGGTTAGTTAGCAATGTGGGGAGCCGGGATAGCCGAATGGTAGAGCGTTGGACTCGGGGTCGGGGGCTGGGGGTGCGGGCGGTAGGAGAGGGGAGGGGGGGGGGAGACAGCAAGAGAAGGTATCATTCAGAGCAATGCAGTTTAACAATAAATACAGACACTGAAGACACAGTCAGCTAAACAGGACATTTCAGCCGTGACATACGTACAGGTTTGTCGTGGTAGTTCTGTGTCGGGGCGTGGTAAGCAGGGTTGGTCCAGCTGTACGGGAAGTCATCAGTGTTGCCAGACGCTACACCTACCATCAACATTTCACAAATACAATTACATGAACCTAATTAATTAATTACATGAAATTAGTAGACACAGAACTGACCTTTTTTTGGTTGGTTGGTTCGTTGGTGATTTGTTTGGTTGGTTGGTTCGTTGGTCGGTTGGGTTTTGTTGTTGTTGTTGTTGTTTTGTTTGCTTGGGCTTTTTTTTGTTTTGTTTTGTTTTTTTGTTTGGGGGTTGGCGTGTGTTTCTGTTTTTCGGTGGTTGGGTTTTTGGTGGTGTTGTTGTTTTTGTTGTCTTTGTTTGTTTGGTTGGTTGGTTGGTTGGTTGGGTGGATTTTTTTTTTCTCGGGGGGGGGGGGGGGGGGGGGTTAGGGTTTTTTCGATTTTTGTTTTGGAATTTTTGGTCTTGTTTTTCTTTTTGGTGTTTGTTTGTTTTTTGAGGGGGGAGGGGGTATTGTGTTTATTGCTTT
Organism: Batillaria attramentaria; assembly: GCA_018292915.2. Taxonomy (NCBI): domain Eukaryota; kingdom Metazoa; phylum Mollusca; class Gastropoda; family Batillariidae; genus Batillaria; species Batillaria attramentaria. The sequence goes on from JACVVK020000076.1 coordinate 1,374,961, forward strand.
GGTGTTGTCAGTTTTGTTGTTTGGGTCGTATTTTATGGAAATCGTCGGTGATATCTGTCACAGTAAAAAACGAAAAACGTGGCAATTATTGTTAACTTTCAAGCAGTTTCCAGCATTATGACTGGCTATGGATCTTCGGGTTGAAATTGGCACTGATTCAGTTCAGTCAGATAATAAATAACAATGTTTATTTGTTTAGTCGGCTGTCTGTTAAACTGAACAATATTTCCACACTACGAACCCGGGTGGAAGATTTTGCCGACTGACTGTGTGATGTAGCCGTTGTTCTTGAAGTGCTGGGGGAGTGTGGTGAAGTTGCCAGACACGTGTCTGAAGTAAGACTTAAGGTCAAAGATACGTGTGGTGTCGGGTCTGCGGCCAGTCAGGAAGGAGGTCCGGCTTGGGGAGCACACCGCTTGCTGTGAAAGAATACAGACAGAATACAGAGTGCACAATAAACAAGGGCACTTGTTTATTGAAATCAAACGACTATAAACGACTTTATTATGTCCATCGAGAACAAATTTGTTTTTTTTTTGTTCAGGGGCATGAATAAATAAAATTTAAAAAAATAAAATAAAGGGTTAATAATTAAAGGTAGCTTCACTATGTATAACTAATATAAGACGAGCAAACTAAAACTGATAAGAAAGGACACAATGCATAAAATTGATTAACCACTAATTTACCAACTAACTAGTCTGAGGTTATAATACTGGTGGATAAAAGTAGAAATTACGCTAACTAAATACACTCAAATTTTATGAAAATCATCTATTTACAGTAGAGCCCCCGAACTAGGGTCAGCCGTGGTGCAGCGCCCCCTCCTCAGGACGGAGGTCCGGCTTGGGGAGCCGATTTATACCGCTAGCTTTATTGCTGCTTTATTTGATCAATGTGATGGGGTGTCTGACAATAAGGTGGCTACAGTCCACTACTGCGTGTCAGTATGCGTTCAATCGTTGTGAACTGCGCTGACCAGTGCTCCGCCTCATTATCTGGCACGTGTCCAGTATTCAAGATTTATGATTTATTCATTTCCTTTTGTCCCTTTTGTGGTATGGAGGATATACGAAAACCGACACCTCACAACTGAGAACAAAACTATACCAAATAACATCAGGTTTAACACACTGACAGACCGTGACACCGACATGTACCGGTCTATAAGTACATTTACGTTTGAGCGCAACACACCCGGTAAATACACTCGGCAGAAGTCAGTCAGTGAAGCGAGCTGTATGTACATGTATCATTTCACTGAAGTGTACCGCGCACACACACACACTCACAAGTGCAACTGTTCCAAAGTAAAACTAGCGGTACAAAAACTACCAAAAGTAAAACGGGGTCAGTCAGTGAGAATTCTCAAACGATGACAGCAGAATTCTGACACTTGCCAAACTGAGTTATTGCTTTGTACCTGTACGTAGGCCCTTTCAAACTGAATACTTTTGGAGGCAAAATTGTCGATGTTTGGTGTGACCATGTTGGATTCTCCATAGCAACCCAGCTTGGGTCGGAGGTCATCCACCACCAGGAACAGCACATTAGGTCTGGAAGCTGCAGCTAAAACAAAACAAAACAAACAACAATAACAAAACAACAACACACACACACACACACACACACACACACACACACACACACACACACACACACACACACACACACACTTCAAGTACACACACACGCACGCACGCACGCACACACACAAACACACACACACACACACACACACACACACACACACACACACACACACACACACACACACACACACTTCAAGTACACACACACGCACGCACGCACGCACACACACAAACACACACACACACACACACACACACACACACACACACACACACACACACACTTGAACAGCCGAAGACGCAAAATTTTGGATGAAAGGAAAGTTCCAATTTTTTGTAACTGACTTCAGTCACAATTTAAACAGGACAGGAACTCGACTGATTTAAAATGTGTATATACCACTATACTGAGTCTGTCCCCGGCCTGTCAGTCGTTGTCTTGATCATTTTGTACCCGTTGTTAATTATAAGGGACAGTCCGAGTCCCCAAGCCAAAAAATAATTGGCCGAGAACCAGTTGTATATGTGTGCTTGCAAAACCTAACATGTGCGATTTACGATTATCGTTGCAGTAGGGCGATTCAGTTTCCGTTATCCGATGCGCCCACTCTGTCACTCGAGTCGAACGCCGCGGCGGGAGAGCATAAAGTGTTCATCATACGGTCAGGGGCCGGCAAGCGGGCAGTAACTTGACTTGATGTTGCGATACTGATTGCCGGGCGGTACCGGCTGTAGGGGCAGCATGGTTTTCTGCGATAATCAGTTTACGTTTTGAGTGGGACACCGAGTGAGGTACACTGACTCACTCACTGATTTGTAATCACCATTCTCAGACGACCGAGTCTTCAAATTTTTTTATTTTTTTTTTGGGGGGGGGGGGGGGGGTGCGGGGAGATTAAAAGAAGACATGCCGCCGACTGAGACCAGTTTTTATTCCCCACGCTGAATGTGACTGCCAGTAAAAACGATTAGTACACGTCTCAAATTGGCGCAGTTTGATATCTCTTCATGATCTGCCTCGGTGTAAGGTTCGCACACGGGTGCCCGGTCAGTCTACTATCGGCTGGAGAGATATACAGAAAGGCAGACAGACAGGAGCAATCAGACAGAACAGAGGTGAGGCGCCAGCCACATACGGTGTGAATCATGGTCAGTCACATTAATTTTCAGTCTGGTCACTGCCACTGTGGTGAGTGTACGGTATGAAAAGGAGTGAAGAGTGCTACCTATTCTCCATAGACTGCCGGTTTTACTGCACTTACTGCACTTAGACTGTCAGTTCTGACAAAAAGGCAGTAGTTTCAGAAGGAGCCCCAACTTTAAAAAAAAAATGAAATAATAATATTTTTAAAAAACTCGACAACTGATTCAGTGTTGTTCAATAGTTAAAACTGTTTTACGTATATCAACACAGCGACTTCAGTCACGCGACTAACTGTTAAGTGGGATTTTGAAACCTGCGGAAATCGCCAAAACCGACAGTGAACACTTCACCCTAATAAATATGTTTATCGTAACGGCTATGTGCGTATGAGTATTCAGGGCTATGTTCGTATATTCTGGGTACCCGTGAGCTTTCCAGAAGAGACTAATATCCCTCTGACAGTTATGTGCGAGAGAACATGTAGACTGAATTTGTGCTGCCTGTAGGACTACTGGCATGTATAGCGCGTATAGAAACGTGTTGTCATGCTCAGCGCCTGTGAGTGTCCAGAATGCTTTTTGTCCAGATCAAAAGAGATTTTAACGAAAGTCGTGTAGGCCTACAAATTTTGACTTTCTCGGGATTTGAACCTTCAGCCTTCTGAGTCAGTCGAGAGTCCGACCAGAGACATAGATAGTCCTATGTATGTCTCTGGTCCGACTTACCTGCACTATCCCGGGCCCTTATTAAGAATAGCGATTTCAAAGTGTCGCCGGTGAGGTGGGATTAGAATGTAAGTGGCGCCAGAGATTTTATTTATATAGCTTCATGTTGAATCATGCGATTGTACTGGAGTAAGAGTGGGCATATCTGAACGTAAGTTGAAACGCCGTGAAGAAACGGCCGTGGATGTTGTGTGTCGGTCAAACCTCATGATAAATGCCGGCCTTCTCAAGACTGGTCATACTTTCACTGCTAGTTTACTTTCTTCCGCGCCTCCGTCCGTTTCAACAATTTCACGCACTCTGTTGTGGGCAGAAGACAAAAACATTCATCCACAGAATCCAGAGTAGTTGAGAAACGTATCTCCTTCACTGAGTCTCGTTGAACTGTGCTACCAGTGCTTCAGGTTTTGGCCTATCAGTTTGAAAAATCTCCCGCACACACACTTCTGGCGACCATTATGGAAGAGAACGCTACTCTGTCGGATGACCGACTTTTGCGAACATGGCCTCAGGAGTTGTCTCCACGTAACGAAAGAGAGACAACCTCGGAAATTCGGAAGGCGATAAGATTTCACGAGTTGTCTTCAAAAGCCGTTGAAATTCAATCCCGAAGACGTACGGAATTTGCCGAACGTATTCCATCCGAGAACATCCGAACTGCCTTCGGTTACCCTCGAAAATGTTCGGGAGTTTTCGGTTGACGCCAATACGGAAATAGCCGAAGATAGTCGTCGTTATCAGTCGGACATAGTCGGAATTCTTCGGTACTTTCCGACAGACCACGGTGTCCGCCACAAACATGCATTACCCCACGACCCCTAACTCTGCGGCGGAGATTAAACACCACGAACAACTCGTGATATCTTAATACCCATGCCATTTTGGGGGGTTGTCTCCCTTGCACCGTCTTTTGCTGCACACAGGGGCAACTAGAGTGGTTTCCCTTCGAAAATGTCGGCTGCATGTAAGTTTCTTTGGCGGTTTCTTTCATTTTCAATGATTTCCACCAGCCAGAATGGACCAAAAAAAAATCGTAAAACTCTGGAAGGTTTTATCGATGGTTGAGTAACTTTTTTTTTCCAAGGGAGAAATGTCTGCGTGTCAGGTTGAGTTCCTTCAAGTTCATGGGTGGTTTGTCTCCCTGTCCAGCACTGACCGTGAGGTTGGTGGTTTCACTGGAAAGACAAGCCCTGTTGGTTCTGTCGGGATTCGAACCCACGACCCGAGTCCGGCGCTTAGACGGCCTGCTGACGCTGAGCTGCCACCCAACTCCCCGAGAAAATAATTTTAAACACACACACACACACACACACTGACACACACACACACACACACACACACACACACACACACACACACACACAAACCGTCAGAGCTTCTATACTCAGATAACCCTAACGTGAAATAAGCACGATCCGCCGAGTGTGGAAAAGGACTTTGAAAAAAATTTAAATCATTCTGCCCTGAACTAACAGTCGGAATAAGACATTGCCGTGGCACATTCGACAGTATCGATTCCGCCTGCACGGCATAATGTCCGCTCATCAAAAGAAGCAAACACCTAAGGTTGATACTGTGACTGTTTACTGGAAATCCCGTTACTGTTCATACTGATGTCTTTTGACCGTCATATCGTTCACTGACCTTGCCTTATCGCTCATTATAAACAAGAACCCGGTCTAAAACAGTCTTGATTGATGGCTTCGATGACGCTATCCAGGCTGACTGCGTGAGTTCTGTTTTCCGCACGTACCTAAGTGAGCGGAGTAAAATGGGAATATTATATAGTTGTAGGCACGTGTGTGCAGGTATCCATGTTGGACGGCCAGGGACGGCCAATGTTCACTTCCAAACCTGGAGCACGGACAGGGTGTAAGTGGGACAATGACGTCACGTGGCCATATTGCTTCTACTCCCCGTCAGGCCAAGTGCAGGTATTCTGTCATATGACATGCACATGGCGCATTAAACGTAATGTCAATAGGTCAACACATACAGGGTCAGCACTACTCATCTCCATCAGTTCAGAGATGATCAGCGGCAGTTATAGATACCAAAGGTCAATGATCTTCACTATGATGAACTGATAAGATGAGTAGTGTTGTCCGTATGTCTTTGTTTGTAACTTAGTATGCGTCTATTTAGGATGAGTATAGCTGGGACGGGATCTAGCTGCGATGGCTCTGGCTGGAAAGGATCTTTGTCTGGGACGGGTCTTACTGGGATGTCTAAGTGGGAATAAACCGGCGGCTTAGCTGAAATAGTGAGAGAGACAGAGAGAGAGAGAGAGATGCACCATTTTAGTCTTCCAAAGAAAAAAGTCATGAGTTATGACCAGCCTAAAAAATAGCGACAGAATGGCCCCCAAGCAGAGACGACAGACAGTGATGGAGAGCCCTTCTGTATCAGTCGCCTCAGCAGCGTGATGGAGCACGTCATTTTCTCCGATAACTTTCTGCCACAGGGCATTTGAAGCAATGCCCTAGGCACTGGAAACGCTACTGGGCAATTCCCGCCTGTTTCAGTCGTCGGAGCAGTCAACTTGTTTGTAATGAAAACAAAGCTCTGACCCCTAAACTGCTTCACTCAGTGAAATCGGCCCTTGAGTGATAAGGGGATTCACTGACGTGCAGTTAGACTTCCATCATTTCTGGGTCGCGCTTTATTAACTATGGGAAATGGCCAGCGCCTTTCTGTTCCGATTTCGTTTGGTGTCCATCGACTTTCTTTGTGGTTTTTGAAGTTCTGTTACAGTTAGTAAAACAAATGGCAGCTGGTTGATTGCTCGTTTGAAGGTTTTAACGTCCTTTGCCATCAAAAAACAAAAAAACAAAAAGTGAGAAAGAAAGAAAGACACTTACCGTAAGTTACGTAATGTCTTGATGTGCATTATGTCAAGGAATGGGCGTGATTTAATTGAGCGCGCGTGCTGGGTTCAGTTCGCGGCGCTTTGACCAAGCGATTGGGTATTCACCCACAACACCACAAAATTAATACTGTTCCGTGTCGTGCAGGGGAAGTTGATCTACGCCAGTTATGGACGGCCTCAGGATTTCCGCACGTTGGAAAAGATGGGGGTGGACACTGCGAACGCTGTGGTCTTCATCCGCTACGGCAAGATCAGCCGGGGAAGGAAGGTGAGTCACTGCTCGGTTTACGCGGCCTGGGTTGGTGTGCATAAACGACGTGTAAGTACCATGTAAAAGTGATTGTAATCACCTGTCCCGGCTTATGGGTTCGAGGCATGGCTGTGGACTAGGGTGTTATTCACGTGGGTAAATGCGTTTTAGGTTTACAGAGCTACAGGCTGTTCAACGTCGTCCTGTGTGTATGTTCTTTAAGTAGTGCTGCAAGGTTATATCTCAGCAGTGCTGGGGGGGGGGGGGGGGGGGGGGGGGGGGATTTCCTCATCGAAAAGACTCACATCCTTACAGCAGTATTCCGGCGTACAATTATTCTGAACGCCCTGGCAAGGGCCATTTGTAAGTTATTAATGGCCTGTTTCCACACCAGAGGCGCGAAGCCACAAAACGGGGAGCATCTGCTGTGGTTCTCTACAACGACCCCGCTGACGTCAGTGTGAACATGACGTACCACGTCTTCCCCGCCACCTGGTGGCTACCCGGAGATGACGTAGAGCACGGAAATATTCGGACAACATCGGGTGACCCTGCTACTCCGGGATATGCTTCAACAGGCAGGCGTTATTTAGCTCTCGCATTTATGTAACTTAGTATTTGTATCCAGTGTGTGTGTGAGAAAGCATGATATTACATAGGCAGTGCATACCTGGGGATATTGATAGATGAGTTTAAAATGTTGACAGGCTGTCGTAACCCGGCTGGAACCCACACTAAAGAGTTACTTTTCACTTCTACAGCATGACTCGCACTACACACTGATTGTACTAAAGGTGTATCATCACCTCATGCACGCTTTTCCCGACTCAGCAGAACAGGCCATACGACTGATTTTCCTTCCTTGACTTGCAGACGATGCTTTGCGTGTCCCGTTGGAAGATATGCATCTTCCCACCACCCCCTGTCATCCTGTTGGATATGACGATGCCAGAGTTCTATACAGTGAGCCTGATGTATAGAATACTCATTGTTTATCATAATTATCGCTGATCGCCTCGTCAGTCTCAGACGAGTCTTCAGTGAAAGCAAAATTGACGAGGCACTGCCGAGTCTTGCCTCAACTGAGACGAGTCTGTAGATGAGGCCCGAACGATGTCTAGTTGTCACACATTTGTTTTGCGTAATGCATCTCTCACACAAACGCGAGTGAGCACATCTTCTTCTCACTTTTAATATTGTTAATTGAATAACTCCGACGTCCGACAGCTCTAACATTTTCACGTTGAATGTCGCATTCTGTCTCGAAGGTATGTGGGTTTAAAATCTGGGCCAAAACGACGAAAGACTGACGTTATATTCATAATTCACGACAGTAACTTGAACACCAACCAAAAAGGACGATAGTGTTCATTTTATTGAAGACTGACGATACGCGAGTTGCACTGTCCACCGCACAGCCGTACGGGCTCCTTCCGCAACTGACTGACTTCCGCCCATTTTTTGGCGATGGTCTCACTGATACGAGTGTTTTTTTTGCTCGCCACATATTATGGTACGGTAGATGCGTATGTCGCCGCTCAAACGTATCATGTTCGTCAGTGACCATTTCATCATTGCTTCTTGGCCGGCCTTCTACTCAGTGAGATGGGAAAGCAGATTTCAGGGCCTGTCCGACTGCAGACGTTCGATGGCGTCAGTACGTCAGTAACTGTAAGAGAAACATGTATCGCCTCTGTCGGCCATACGCCGCGTGTGAAAAACCTGATCAAACACAATCGACCTGCATGCCGTGAAAGAAAATCCTCCTGACCACACTGACGTCCTGCGAGGCGGTCGGCGGCGGAGTCGGCTAGCGGCACCGGCTGATAACTTGACTGAACTGACGAAATGCAGAATTTAGTCAGTCCGCTTTGTTCAGTGTCTGATCAGTCCGAGTCGTCGAGCCAAACACTGAAATGCGTAGCCGGTCTAAAAAAAACCAAAAAACTATGAAACTCAGTGAGTAGTTCACTACGAAAGACATGGGGCTTCTACTGAAACCGGCTGTAAATGGAGCAGACGACGCGTCACTGAGTCGGACATGTCAGTGTGCCAGCACTGTGATGTTTGCAGTCAGCGGTCCGGCCGGCCCCGTCGGTCTGTTCGGCAAACATCAGTTATTCGCGGCCGCGCTGGTGAAAACAGCCCACATACAGCTTGGCCCGCCACTCGATTTAGGTTTGTCTCGGCGTAGATTTAGACGAGCCCCTATAGTACAGCGGGTAAAGGGCAAGCGCCGTATCGGAAAATTCGATCAGCGCGTAGCCGCGTACGGTACGCAGCAGCTCATCAGAAGTGCACTCGCATGTTTAGAGGTTCGATCGATCAGAAGCGCTTACAGACTTCAAGGTACACAAATTGGTATGACAGTTTTAACAGCACGCTGTGTGAACGATTATTGTCTACTTACCGCAACATCACACAGCAAAAAATCTTCTTACCAGCCAAACGAAGTCCTGCGACAAGGAAGAAGATCGTTGCCGGCAAACAATCCTGACATAAAGACGCCATCGCTCCTGCTCGATTCTTAGCAACACATCATGTCAAGGCGTTCGTGCGCCTCAGCATTTTTAAGGTACATGTTAGATTACTCACGGAATAAGAACATTAAAGGTTTATCTGATCAGTACCGGCGTGTACTGGCTAGGCGTGTGTCCGCGAAACGGCGCACAGCCGGCGTTTGGTGCGTGCTCAGTTGAAAACGTATATTCACCGTGAGCGTACAGCTGGTCACATGCTACTTGAAACTTGTTATTTCCTGATACTGAACTGTCAGGTCATACTTCTCAATGTGTGTGGTTGGGAGGGGGGGGAGGAGGACTGCCTTTGTGCACTACTGAGGTCAGTTGTAAAGAGCATGCTTGTCATACACGTGCTTGTCGTCTAGACGTCACACGGCAAACCCCAAGGCCAACTTGACGCCCCACCCCTCTACACGTCCCCTTTACTCAGCCGTGTCAGTATTGGCAAAACACGGTACATCCATGAAAGATTGACGTTATGGTCTTTCTCCTCAAACCAGGTTAATGGGCTTACTGCTTTCTTTCCATGCTTCAATCATATCAAACTAGTTACTACATGTACATGTGCTAGCGTCCCTCATTGTAGTGTCTGGTAAACAGATTGTGCATCGCTTCCTAGACCATGCCATGTGGTGTGCTCCTTATATGGCGCGACTGTCTGAAATCTGGGGGCCCGACCCTGTTGATTGACAGGACCACAGTCGTCCATTGTCCTTACACCACCACTGTGGTCCTACTGGATCTCATCATCAATCCAGTACTTGTTTTTCCAGTATTTGCTGATGAATTCACCCAGATCAATGCTGCACGATGCGTCAGCTTGACATTTATTTTTAATCAGTCGTGAATCAGTGTGCGTATAAATTGAAAGATACACAGTGCTTACACATGTGACTCACACAGGCCATGCAGTGTGTGTGTTTGTGTATGTTTGCATGTGTGTGTGTGTGTGTGTGTGCCATAGGAATGTGCATGTTTTCAGTTGTTCAGTTAGTCAGATCAGTAAAACTCTGGTAGTATCTGTTTTTATGTTACTTTACTTACAGACCATAAGTACAGACTACATGCATTTCACATCTTAAAGTACAATGTGTACAAACCCACGGTACATGTGCGAAAAAACACATATTCCTATTTTTTTAAACCAAGACATATTCCTATTTTTTTAAACCAGGAAATACTTGCTCCTTTCCACAATAAACAAACTTATCGCATTTACTTCCCACATAACCAACGTACACCAGAAAGAAAAAAAAATTAAATTTAAGCAGAAAAAATCTGTCAGTGGAACATAGTGGCACTTTGATGGTGTCAGTAATTCAGTGGTACAGTTCGTGTGTTTAAGGGGTGCACACCTACACCAGTCATTTGTAAGGGGAGCAAATGTACCCCGCCATATAATCCACATATATCCTGGATTTGGGTCTCACCAGTTGCAGCCACGTGACAGCCAACTTCGTTATTTGAATGTGGCCTAAACAAAGGCATTAAACTAATGTAGCCATCAGTTGGTGAAGATATATATGTGCATGTATAGTATCTGTTGTAATTTGTAACCGTTTTGCTCTCCGGAAATGAGCCTTTCAATGAAAATAGTATGGAAATATCGACAGAGCTGACTGGACTCAAGGGCGAGAGACAATCGCCCCACCGAGTGGAGAGCTGGAGTACATTTGCTCCCCCTGCATGTGACTAGGATACATTTGCACCCCATAGCGGGCTAAATATACCAGCTGAGTGTAATTTTTGGTCCCTGCTAGACACGCTCAGATAGATGAGGTTTATTCCGATTAAAAAAAAAAAAAAAATCCCAATTTTTATTTTTCATTTTCATGCAAAAATCGCACTTTTACTTGAAATCTTCAAATCACTAGAGGCGACTTGAAGCCACCATTACAAAATCTGCAGTGGTCTCACGCCAAGCTGGAAGGTCCACACCTTGCGTAATAGTGGCTTGAAGTGGCTCCCACTGGTGTGCAGTGGCTTCTTCTTTTAAACCAGTCTTATGTAGCGGACAGGGGGTGCTCAGGCTCGGTGTCTTACGAGTTAAGTACATTCAGACAAGACTTCCTCCCAACTGAACAAGTCCTACACCGTATGTGGCATTTCTGCCAGTAGTCCGTCACGATACAGAAAAACGAAAAACGTGATCACTAATCCACTGAAAAATGTCTTCACATGTACCTGGTACATCAGACGGTGTAGGGAATCATGCAATATTATGTACAGTACATGTATATGTAATCCTCTAGGTGGACACAGACTTCTACATAGCATTATACACATGTACCTGGTACATCAGACGGTGTAGGGAACCATGCAATATTATGTACAGTACATGTATATGTAATCCTCTAGGTGGACACAGACTTCTACATAGCATTATACACATGTACCTGGTACATCAGACGGTGTAGGGAACCATGCAATATTATGTACAGTACATGTATATGTAATCCTCTAGGTGGACACAGACTTCTACATAGCATTATACACATGTACCTGGTACATCAGACGGTGTAGGGAACCATGCAATATTATGTACAGTACATGTATATGTAATCCTCTAAGTGGACACAGACTTCTACATAGCATTATACACATGCACATGTTCTCGTTTTAAGGAGTACCCTTTTAAACAACGTCTTTATTTATATGAAGAAGTACAAGTACATAAATAAAGACAACTACTTTATAGAAGAAATGTAGATAATTGTTTTCTTTCAAACTAACATTTGACTCTATGTACTGCAGAAACACCTTTTATACGAATGTGAACAGTAGTCATCATTGCCACTTGTATTGTTTCGCTGTCAATCAGTCATGCACCAGAGCACAAGTCAAGACTTACAAGCGTGCTCATACAAACCAAGTTGTATACATGGCGGAGATATTGCTGTGAAAAACTGAATGAGATAGTCAGAAAAGGGGGAGAAGAGAAGAACAGAGAGGAGAACATATCAAAGTGTACTATAGAATGCAGGAGGGAGCGTGAGTCCGTGTGGACGTAAATGCAGAAATTCAAGTAGCGAAGCGACCCAATGATTCAATAAACTGTTATACGGTTTGGAAAAGATTCATATTTTGAAGTAAAGATTGTTGTATTGTTTCAAGACAGTTAAACAACAACTACAAAAAAAGAGGCACAAGCTTGCTGTCTTGTTGTTAACTTCCTGAGATATATGCAGTGTGATTGTACATGTAATGCTTTGCACTGGCAGAGTTCAGGGGGGGGAAAAAAAAAACCATGTTGCATGCATATTCTGAATGCAGACATTGAGTATGGATCCACATAATGCATTGGTGAACAAAAAAGGCACCAAGTGTATGTACAGTATGGAGGTATCGCATTGTTGACTTGTCAGCCTGTCTGGGCTGAGTAGTGTTTGACTAGTCTGTTCAGTCAAAAGACATGAAATCTTGATTTCTAAATCTCATATTTGTGTCTAAGATATATCCAACAGTTACCAGATTTCACAATAAACAGACTTGAAGATTTAAGGTGACTTGAGGAATCACTTAGCACAAACCCTGTGAGTCACTGAGATGTAGTTATTCTGGCAATGCAGCCCGCCACCCATCTCTCAAGCATTGTAATGCTTTTCACGAGCAGAGTTTAGGGAAAAAAATAAATAAATAAATACCTGTCGCATGCATATTCTGAATTCAGAAATAGAGTTTGGATCCACATAACGCACTGGTGAACAAAAAAGTGTACAGACTATCTACGGTATGGAGGTATCGCATTGTTGACTTGTCAGCCTGTCTGGGCTGAGTAGTGTTTGACTAGTCTGTTCAGTCAAAAGACATGAAATCTTGAGTTCTAAATCCCAAATTTGTGTGTAACAGGGGTGGCAGAGTTCCGATTCAGATCGGATTTCCGATTTCAAATTTCACCTAAATCCAGATTGCCGATTTGGCCGAAAATTGTGCGTGTTTTGGGGGCGAATTCCGATTTGCAGGGGTGGCAGATTTCCGATTCAGATCGGATTTCCAATTTCAAATTTCACATAAACCCAGATTTCCAATTTGGCAGAAAATCGTACGTTTTGGGGGGTGGAACTTTCACGAGACCGTCTTCAGCGGAGTACAAGTTGCAATGGTCTCCCCTTCAACTAGAAACACTTCTGACCGCAAAATCGTGAAAAAGAAAAAGGTGGCGCGTGCAGGCGGCTACGTAGTTTGCGGTAGGTAGATTTGCTTGTCGGGTGCCGAGTTTCAAAACCTGCATGGCTGACGAAAACAACAGTGTCCCCCCCCCCCCCCCCCCCCCAATTTTTTTCTGGCTTTGCTTGCATTCCGATTTTGAGGGTCAATTCAGTTTCAGGACTGCGGCAAGCTGTCTAGCCACTCCCCCAACCCTCGCTTGTCAATTTTTTCTGGCTTTCCTTGCATTCCGATTTTGAGGGTCAATTCAGTTTCAGGACTGTGGTAAGCTGTCTCCCCCCCCCCCCCCCCCCCCCCCCCCCCCCAAACATCTTGAAGTGGTTTCAGATTTGTAGGTCCCGTGTTGCTAGCACCCCTGGTGTAAGATTTATCCAACCGTTACCACGTTTCACAATAAGCAGACTTGAAGATTGAAGTTGAGAATCACTTTGCACGAACCCTATGAGATGTAGTTATTCTGGCAACGCAGCCCGCCACCCATCTCTCAAGCGTTGTGAGAGTGTTTGCACTAAGTCCGAGTATTTTGGAAAGTAGGCTACGTTCCGATCCTCATTTGCATCCCACTCATGGAAGTACAGCTCTCGTGCATACACGTGTGTCCAGTTGGCAAAGTAATTTTCAGGATCAAATGCAACCCACTCAGTATAGCGGTGAAGGTCAGTGCGCATGGAGTACCCCATGATCCGAATGTCGGCAAGTTTAGGTTTGTCACTGTTAAACTGTGGCTCCACAGATGGTCGGGGGAACTGGCTGAAAGCGGCTGTCTTCCAGCGCTTAACCTCAGCGACTTTGACCTGGCTCCTGCTGCCGCTGATGTTACTGTTTTGGGTTGCCAGGGAGACGTTCTTTATCACGGGCACGAGGCTGGAGCCCTCCGTACACAACAACACCTTGAAGGGGCTGGGAGGGCAGGTGGGGGGCACCCTCAGCCCCGCCAGTTCTGAGAGTGTGGGGAAGATATCAACAAGCTCTGCTAATGCAGGCGTTGCGAGAGGGTACTCAGAGAAACTTTGTGCTGTCGAACCACTGTGCTGATGTTTGTCCACATGCAAAGACAGGCGATATTTCAAAGAAGCTGCAGCGACATGTCGGACATCTTCACCAGCCCTGATCCTTGTGATCAACGGCAAAACGCTACCCTTGAAAATATTCCGCCATCCATCGCTAGACAGCAGCAGATCCCTCTTCCCGTGTGATCTGAACTCCAAAGAACCATTCTCTCCAACGCTGTACTGTACACCTTTCTCGAAACTTGCCCTGTCTACAGAACCGTCGACCTTGTCTGCCGCACCATTGACAGCATGTCTCAGGAATCGGGTTCGTTGCGCGTCCTGAAGACGAGACATCAGCTGTGATGATATCACAGATGGCTGGTCGCGGTTGAATGACCTCAGTGACTGGGGAGCATTCTGTTTAGCTGCGATCGCATCAAAGAAGGGGAAGTTGTTGCCAGGGGAGGCTACTTTAGCCGTCATCCCAGGCACGTACATGATAAGCGGGACACGAACAGACACTTCAAAGTTGCTGTACTTTGACCACTCCTGATGCTCGCCCAGAGCCCAGCCTGAAAAACAGACATAACAAATAACAACTGCTAGTATTTCTGTAATAAGATTTATTTATTCAATTATTTTATTTTATTACCAGCCTGCAAAACAAACAAATAACAACTGCCAGTATTTCTTCTTCTTTTTTTCAACCAGAGCAACAAACTGGAAAATACCTTTCCAAGTGATTTGACTTTATTAGCACAGGGATAAAGTGCACTAGCCTTTGTAGCACAGAGAGCCAGTTTTGTGTTCAGTTTTAAAACAAAGTGTCAACACCACACAATATTGGTGTACCTTGACCCTAATCTTGCTGAAATAATTCATCTTATGCTGAAAAAAAAAAAATCTATAGAGGTATCCTGGAATATTCCAGGCTCAGTGCTACCAGGGTTAAGTTTTGGGACTACCTCAGTATGACAAACAGTTAGCTCTTCTGAGCTATTCTCAGAATCAAGTCATGCCAAAATTCCACAATGATAGTGAAGGTTGGGGAAGGGTGTGTGTGTGGTGGGGGGGTCATGAAATAAGCCCGTGCTGAGGTCAACTTACACGGCTTTATAAATGAAACCTTATCTGAGATTTCACTGAGGACAGCTACAGCTGAACATGAACTGTTCTACTACCCCTCAACATTTTTGAACAAGTGAATGTGACAAAAGTACCGTGGTCTCCAACAAAGGTGATGATAGTGTTGCCAGCAAAGCCAAACTTATCCAAGGCTTCCAGCAGACGCCCAACCTGCGCATCCATATAGCTTGTGGCTGCATAGTAACTCTGCCGCATTTTCAGCTGGAAAAAATTTCAAGCGTAAATAGGATGGGAAAACAAACTGGCCCAAAACTCAAAAACACAGCGACACAGTGAGTTCAAGGGAAAAAATAGTCTGTGATATCAAACAATTTCACTATTTATTTATTTCCTGCAGTTACCACATTCACAAAGCTGCAGTTTATTTCATCTCTTTCTCTCTCTCTGTCTCACACGCACACACATGTGCGCACACATGCATGACGGGCACACACGCAATGAATTTATTTTTCATATCTCAAATTTATTTAGGAAGTGCTGAAGTGAAGTAAATACCTGAAAACTAGGTGGTACAGGCCCAAATGGAAAACTGATATTCAGAGCAGCGACATCATCTCGTCGTCGGATGTCGGTCCACGGATTCCAAGCAACAAGGGGCATCCACAGTGGGAATGTGGGATTTGGCGCCAGGTGGATCTCTGACATTGGGTATAGATCTGCATTTACAGAAAAGAAAAGAGAACACTATCACAAATTAAACTAGAGAGGCAAAAGCCCCCATGGCTCTGTTGTGATACAGGTCAAGGTCATTCACAAGAGTATGTTTGTAAAGCTCTTATCACTATATCCATTATCATGCCAAGTAAAGTGTCTATTACAATTTTCCCCGAAACAGTTTGTATGGCCTTGACCTTTGGTCAAGGTCATTCAAATGAGATCTCATCAATGTCTATCATTATCCCAAGTTTGATGCCTCTAGTATTTGTAGTTCCACCAAAAACAGTAATGTTAAAATTCACAAGACAAGGTTTAATGACCTTGACCTTCAGTCAAGGTCATTCAGAAAGGTATAGGTCTCATTGCTGTCTATTAACATACCTCGTTTGGTGCCTTTACTGTTTGTTGTTTAGGAGAAAATGCCAAGGTTAAAGTCCCCCCCCCCCCCAAAAAAAAAAAAAAAAACATATTTCTACAAGAAGTGATTATATGGTAAAGTATCCATCTGAAAACAGCATGCATTTCCTTTGTATACTTCTATCACTGTTTCTCAGCAATGTGTCATGGGTATCTGTTATCACTGAGGGCTATACTGGAAGTAAAGATATAAGCAACTAATTGACACAAGACAAACAAAAGAAAGAAAAAAAAAAACAGAAACAAGAACAACAAAACAAAATAAAAAGAATGGAAAGCAAACGAACCAACCAAACAGAAAACAAACAAGACAGAAGCAAAATAAGAGGACATCAAGCCATGCCCTTTGTATTACATGTGTACAAACTAGATCCAGTGCAATGTTCCTATATACAGCCTAAGACTAAACTAGCCTTTGAAGAACTGGGCCTGCATGTAAAAGTTGAGGTTAGGGAGTTTAGCCCCAGGTTAGAGTCTAATTTTGTTTTGGGGTTTCTTTTGTCCTAGTCTGGGTTAGGCCCATAGCTGTGGGTTAAATTAACCTCGAGTTCTACATACGGGCCCAGAGCTCTAGCCTGTCCATACCTAAAAACTCTTTGGGATACTTGAGTGGGATATGTGGCTTGTGGTATCCCACAGCTAGGAAGAAAGGCTGGCTGTGATTGGCTGTCCTATTTTTCAGAAACTCGACAGCAAAATCTGTACTCTGGATGTCGGGCAAAGAGCCGCCTGGCATTTCGCTGACTGTCACTGGGCACACAACGTTCACGTGCAGCTTCCCATCATCACTCGGACACACCTGAAAATGTACACATCAGACGATTCGTCGTCGAGTGTTTTGCAGCTTTAACATCCTTTTCCCACCACACGACGATAGTGTCAAAGACAGGGCAACCAAGGAAAGTCATCAAAAAGTTTTGATTACAAGCAAGGATTTGAACTCACAACCCAGGGATTGAAAGCACAAGCGTCTATCCTGGCTCTGCGCCCAAGTCAGGTGAACAGTGCATATAATGTCTTACAAGTAGACAAAGGATTTGGTAACATTTTTTTATCGTTAAATTCTAGCAAACACTATTTTCTGCATGCTGATGCAAACGGTGAAAAAAACAATCGGTGAACTCAAAGCAAAATATCTTGCGTAGCAGTAAGACCAGTAGATTGAAGTGGAGCGGGGTGGTAGAAGGGAGAGGGGAGTACATTAGTGATTGCAATTTACCTTGGCCATCTTATACTGCTGGGTGGGTGGGTGGTAGGCAGGAACAGACCAGCTGAGAGGAAAATCATCGGTTCGGTTGGAGGCCTTGTCTGCAAGGGAATACATACAGTGTTAAAACCAAAGCCTACATTCACACTACTAACACTCACGCACCTACACCTCAGCCATGCTGAAACCCTAATTCGTCCACGTCATCTTTGATTTGCCGAAACACGCTGTTTTGTTGTTGTTGGTGGGTTTTTTTTTACCGAATCGTGGAAATATCACAAAAGTTGACTGGTCCAAATGTCAGTACATTTTCGGCTTCTCCTGCACGGCGAGCATACGATCGCCCCTAGTGGCTGACTGGATCTGCACCCCCTAATGTGCGGACTATATCAACTGAGCCTTACCTGGGTGAAACACTTTGCCCACAGACTGTGTAAAGTAGCCATTCTCCTTGAAATGCTGGGGAAGCGTGGTGAAGTTGCCAGCGTGTGTCCGCCAATATGAATAGAGATCATACATCCGCGTTGTGTCCGGACGACGTCCAGTCAGGAATGAAGTACGGCTTGGTCCACAAAATGCTTGCTGTTAAACACCAGGTCAGAAAAACGATTATTAATACTGATGTCGTTGGCAAGAACAAAAAAATGATCTTGAAATTGCTACAGAGGTGTAAATAATAATAGAAAATTTAAGTATCCCAGTAAGTGATCAATCAAGCAATGTTCATGTAAAACACAATGTCAGCTTTGTCTTTCCAAACCTTCTCGAGAAATTTAAAAAAAAACACTGAATGATGATTGGATAAATCACTGAACACTGAAGGAAGGTAAAATCTCACATTAAATTTCTTTATTAAAAGATTCCTAAGGTATACTGTTTACTCAAAATACAGAGTTATTTTTATCTTTTCTAAACACTCCAAGAAATACAAAGAATTTCTAGAAGAATACATCACACAAAGAATGATAAATGAATAA
Source organism: Batillaria attramentaria (assembly GCA_018292915.2). Classification (NCBI taxonomy): domain Eukaryota; kingdom Metazoa; phylum Mollusca; class Gastropoda; family Batillariidae; genus Batillaria; species Batillaria attramentaria. The sequence goes on from JACVVK020000076.1 coordinate 1,393,626, forward strand.
CTGAATTAAATAACTGAAGACTGAGGACATACAGTGGGATCACATTGGCTGTAAAGCAGACACTCTAATTTTAAAGTCACATCCAAATTCTTCTCTTAACATTAGTTTTAACGGAAATAACCTTAGCTATACCTGTACGTATGCCCTCTGAAACAAAACACTCTTTTTGGCAAGGTTGTCCAGATTTGGAGTAGCCATGATCGGGTCTCCATAGCAACCAAGGGTAGTTCTCAAGTCATCCGCAACAATAAACAGCACATTTGGTTTTGTCAGATCTAAAACAAAATATTCATGGAATGAAAAATAAGGTGTTCAGTTTGACATACGTATCAGTTCAATAAAAAAGATGAAACCCTCAGTTTAACCTTTCTCCTCAATTCTCACTTAATGTGTTTGTTGATTTTTTACTAATCCAAGGTTTAAACTGACTGTTTAAACAGATTGTTTAGACAATTTAACATAAATCTAAATAAAACTGCCCTAAAAAAATGTATACATGCATATGAGAAACCAACTGATAAACAAAATTAAGAATATTTGAAACTGCAAATCTGGCCCAGCCTGCCCTCACCCCCCCCCCCTACCCCCCACCCCCAGGAAAAAAAAAAGGAAAAAAGAAAAATACAAAAGACCGCAGGTTGCACAATGTACATCACATTCTCAAAATCCAAATTACTGTTTCTTCACACACGTATGTATGTACCCCCCAACAAATCTGCAAGATATGTACGGCACGTGGCTGTACTACAGTCTGACCCACACAGCCGCTGCTGCATGCATTCTTTCTACACCACAGGAAGCGAAGGTATCAACACAATGGTGTTCAACGCCAGCTAGCTGGAATTCTGACTTCCTGAAGAAACCTGAACCAGGCACCGGCCACTCAAAGACAAAGGGGAAGAATTCTATAGGGAGAGGGAGGGTCTGAGAGAAGCTGTAACCCAATACATATGGTTGGCCGTGGGTAGCCCGGCTACAGCACCTCACCTGTTCACTGGGGTGCTGACAGCTGCCCAGTGATTGGTGCCGTAAGCTGTTCACACATGCACAGCCAAACACCCACTTTTTAGGGTTTTTCTTAATTATATTTTTTAACATTGTCATGCCAAATCTATGAAGCAGTTATTGGATTTTGTTGTTGTTTTTTTAGTTTGCACGTTTCTTCACACACACACACAAATACACACACACAGGCAGAGACAGTCACAGAGAGAGAGCAAGAGAGACAGACAGAGAGCAAGAGAGACCGGCAGAGAGACTCTAAAACACAGCCTGAATTTCTGTCTGCTCCAGTCTGTTACCTGCAAAATGCATTGTATGTATACCAAGTTCTGTGGAGGAACCTTTGATTACTCTCGGCTGTGCTGTATCTTTGATCCAGCCTTACTTGCCAGTAACATATCTGTCTATGTCATATAATGATATATATGGGAGATAAATTATTTTCTACAGCGGGAACAGTTTCGCATTATACTACAAGACCTGCCTGAATAGTATGACTGTATCCATCTTGGAACATGCGGAAACTAAATTGGCAGCATTATTATATATACTGATAATGATATATTCATCGACCAGTATTTATTTTTAACTTCATGGTCACACATTATTTGACAGGAAATATTGGTCTTTCTTTCTTGAAGGCTTGACATACACTCAATTTACAAGCTTGCAGCATAATGCGCACGCTATACACTGTATCTGGTCCAACATTGAAAATTTTATCTACCCATCTATGCAATACTATCAAATTCCACGGACAAGGTTTTGAAAAAAGTCCTAAAAACAACATACCAGCAGCGGCAGCCGAGTTTAGAAGTGCGGATGCAAATAATGCCCAACAAAACCACACTATGCACATTGTCACGGTCATGTCGGTTTCTGTTTTAGCAATGATGGAGAGCCTGCAAGTGGCGGCATTGGTTGGGAGGAATCCCTTGGCTGGGCTGTGGGCGCATACCCCACAGACGCTGCATTGTTTTCTACAAATAACCGCGGGACCAGATTGCTTCGAGCAGACGACAGAAGGGAGGTCACTGCAGTACCAACAAGAGTTGCCTCTTCAAAGTCGTTGAAAAAAGCAAATTATTCAAAAGGCCACATGTTTAAAGGCGTCAGTACTTTATCATTCTGCTGTAACATATGTTTAAACGGTTGATTATCAGATTCTTTCAACATGTTCACGGCTTTTTGACGCCTATGTATCACCCGAGCAACAGGCAAACAACACTCCCTGCTGGGGAACTGTTTTGTGTCGAGGATTACGGTTAGTCGAATTTTATCCAAGGTCCAATGAAAGCATTCGTTTTATCCTTCCCAGGATCGACGGAAGTAGCGTGTTTCTGTTGTCGGTTTGACTTGTTAGGGTTGAAATTCTACGACAAAACAACTTTCCTTGACTGTATTAAGGTAATCAAAGTTCTCAAAAGGTACCCAGCTTCGTTATTTGTGTTTCTAGACCACGATATTATTACTTAAAAAAGAGTTATGCGCAGAAATTTGTATGTGCGCATGTATTCTGGTCATACGTTATGTGACTCGTTTTGTGATGCCTTTGCGTGACAAATTCAGCCACGGCGTAACGCGTTTCTCATCTTTTTCACTTTTTCTTTTTTTGTCGTAGGAGTGAAGACCAGCTGCTTGTATTCACCATCAAAATGGCTGCGAATAACGTGCAGGAAAAAATATTGCTGCAGGCCACCAAGATTATAGAGTCACAGGTAACTCTCTCTCTCTCTCTCTCTCTGTTTTACTCTCTCTCTCTCTCTCTCTCAGTGCGCGTGTTTGTAGATGACAGATGTGTGTAGATCACAGATTAACCTCCTGTGCATCTCTTGAGACACAGTAATACACGTTAGTTATGGTATGGTAGGCATTTCCTTGGCGCACTTATCCTTTAAAATGGTTAAGGCGCCACAGGTCTTGAGAATGAAGCAGTGACAGTCTGCAGCTAACAGTGCTTCTTGTGGTCAGCAAAAGGTCACACGATAGGCATGACACCAACAGTTACTCAGAGAACGTTATAGATCTAAGTGTGAGTCACAAGTGCAACAAGCCTCACAGTGTTACGCTCCATTTCATGTGAAAGGGATCAAGGAGTCTGTACACAATGTTACTTGTGAAATGGTCGCTGTGGTCATTTATATTTTCATTAGTGACTTTCACTACACGCAGTCAGTGCTTCTTACAGCTTTCAAAACTGAGGGTCGGTCACTTTGACCATCTCTGTCAAATTCAGAGGGTCAGTTTGTAAAATCAGTGAAGTGCAGCCTCAAAATCTCAGCGTAAACGATGCACTGACAGTGTGAGTGGCCAAGCTGTACAACAGATACGCACATACCATCCATTCCATGAGGATAGTGAGTTTACTATATGTTGTTTCTTGAGGTGTTGACTGTATTTTGTATCATGCATTTCATTTAAGCAGGCAGTTAGCTATTTTAGGTGCTACATAAGGACTGCTTGTGATGGTGTCTGCATGTTTACACAGAAAATTGCCTGATTTGGTCTTTTAAATTTAAAACATACAATGGTGACGATATTCCACTCATACTCTCATGCATGTTTTTCATTAGGTGGATGCCGAAATTGCTAAGCTGGATAACATGGAGGAGGATGACTTTGAGGCGCTGCGTAAACGTCGCATGGAGGCACTCAAACACCAGCAGCAACAGAAGCAGGAGTGGAGAAACCAGGGCCACGGAGAGTACACGGAGATCACCACGGAGAAAGAGTTCTTTGAGCAGTCAAAGAAATCCAAAAATCTCATCTGCCACTTTTACCGCGACTCCACCTTCCGTTGTAAGATCGTTGACAAGCACTTGGCGGAGTTGGCACCAAAGCACATTGAGGCAAAGTTCTTGCGCATCAACGCGGAGAAATGCCCCTTCCTGGTTGAGCGATTGAGGATCAAAGTCATCCCCACAATCTGCATCGCCAAGGATGGAAAAACAACGGACTACATCGTGGGGTTTGATGACCTTGGCGGCAGAGATGATTTCCCCGTGGAAATGATGGAATGGAGGCTGGCGCATGCTGAAGTCATCAATTACTCGGGGGACCTGTTGACACCTCCATGGGATCCGTCTGCTCAGGGCAGCAAGAAGATCATTGGCTACGCCACAAAATCAAACAAAACGATCCGTGGTGGTGGGGATGATGACAGTGATAATGATGATGACTGGTAAATCACATGTAGATTAATATTACTTCTCACTGTCAGATGGCATTGTGACAATGCTTCAGCTTCATACACTTCTCCAGCAGAAGATTTTCAGTGGCCGAATCAACATTTTTTTATGTTTATGTTAGACTGGACATAAAATGGAAACATTAGTGGTGCATGTATGCATGTTTATTTATCATTTTGTGCAAAATATTGTAATTTGGTATGCTTGCTTGCATGCAATTTTTTTTTTTTTAAAGAAAAGGGCTGCATTGGTATCAAGTGTGAAAAGAAAATTATGATGTGTGTCTACTTGAGGCACTGGCTCCATGTATCAGTCTGGGGAATTTTCAGTCATTTGACAATTTTCAGCCAAATTTCCTACCCTTTCAGTAAAAAAATAAAAAATAAATAAAGTTCATAATCACAGAGAGACAGGCATGCGAATTTACCTGAAATGCGTGTTCCGGCAATAAGGTTGGGTACAAAGTAATGTATCATGGTATATATATGTAATCATTATACAGGGATGCTGATCCTCTAAAAGGGCCTTAGGCAAAGGGTTTTCATACCTCCATTCCAAAAAAGTGAGGGTTTTTTATACCCTCACCACATTTTCTAGAGGGTTTTTCATACCCTTTCAGAAAACATTTGAGGGTATAAGCCACCACACTCTTAGTACTAATAATACTACAAAAATATATATAATTACTGTGTGCAGTTGATGACTACAAAATTCATCTCTCTCTCTCTCTCTTTCTCTCTCTCACCGTCACGGTGGCAATGACACACACACACCCACGTGTACAAACAACGTACACTGACATCCCGGCGATGCAGATTTGCTAAGTGTCAAATCGCTGAGTTTAGTCAGACTGTGATGGTGTGCGTGTTCATACCCTCAGCTCAAGATTTGATTACGTGATTTTCAACCTCAAGAGGTATTATACCCTCACCTGTACGTGATCGGCATCCATGAATTATAATGCCATATGGGACAGTCTGTCTTCATTTTTGAAGATACATGTCAGTACCAAAGCAGTAGGGCGCTGCCTCTGCACCCCAGCCAAGGTTTCAGCTTTTTTTTTTCCCCCTCAGCAATTACCCAGCCTGGTGTGTGTGTCACTGTGTGTGTGTGTGTAAAAGATGGTGTTGTGGTTTACTACAGTGGTAATACACTGATTTAATATATGTGCTTTTGTAAATTCTTGAAGCTATAGCTTGGTATGGGACACATAATGTTTTATACTCATCAGGAGATGGAATGTTTATGTCGGCCAGTCGCATAGTTTATTAAAACATAACTGAAATTAAATTATTTAAAAAAAACACTGAGCGCCAGTTCACTGCCAGAACTCAGTTTCTTGAACAATGTAATGAAAGTCTGAAGATTTCCTACATACTGTATGATACAGTAGTATTTAGTACAGTAGGACCTTTGTTTATTGCAGGAATGAAGTGCACAATGGATCGTCTGTGAGTGTATGAAATATAAGACAGTTTACAAAAAATGACTAGGCAAAATAAGTTCACAGACATGTAAATGTAGTGAGGTCACACAATGTGAAAATCTGTTCACAGTCCTACCAGCTTCCAGTTAAAATACTCAAGGTTTTTCTTGAGCGTACAGTTTGAAGAACTTTTTTTCAGTTTGTGGCTCTGTGTGTGTGTAGGTGCGCGTGTGTGTGTCGTCATACATGAGATCCTCTCTCTCTCAAAACCTTTTCAGTTTTTGACTCTGTGTGTGTGTCCCACATGAGGCTTGCGATTCTCTCTCTCTCTCTCTCTCTCACTGAGAAAGTGAATCTGAAATGAGTGATGGTAATGACATACAACAAACACAAGATGACATTCTAGACTCTACTATAACGGAATCTGAGGTCAGGGAGGCAATTAAAATACTGAGGTCAAATAAGGCTGCTGGGCCAGATGGTATAGTAAACGAACTGTTGAAAACCATTGTAAACCAAATTGCACCTTTTCTCACCATACTTTTCAACACCTTACTAACAACCGGCACATTCCCAAATGAATGGGCCAAAGCTATCATACAGCCTATACACAAAAAAGGTGATGCAAATAACCCAGATAATTATCGTGGAATCTCTCTTCTGAGTTGTGTCAGCAAATTGTATACATCCATAATCAACAAGCGTCTGACGCTTTGGGCAGAAGAAAATGATATCATATCGGAGGCTCAGGCAGGCTTTCGTAGAGGCTATTGTACCACTGATCATATTTTGACTTTGTATGCCATAGTCGATAGACGTCTTAAGCAGAGGAAGAAAATGTATATAGCTTTCATCGATTTCAGGAAAGCGTTCGACACAGTGAAGAGAAATACACTCTGGAACATTCTGTTCAAGCTCGGGATACAGGGAAAGATGCTTACAGCACTCAAAGCAATGTACGCTTCTGTTTTATCTTGTGTTAGAAGTAGTTCTGGTGGAGTAACCGACTACTTTGAATGCCTCCAAGGCTTGAAACAAGGTTGCCTGGCGAGTCCGACTTTGTTCTCGTTTCTCATAAATGAACTTGCTTCAGAATTCATCACGAAGGGTAGGCATGGGGTCCAACTTATCCCGGGTGCGATAGAGCTTTTTGTTCTGATGTTCGCTGATGATATCTCCTTGATGTCAACAACCCCTATTGGTTTGCAAAATCAACTGAACGTTTTACATTCGGTTGCCGAGCGCCTTGGATTGGTGGTGAACCTGGAAAAAACTAAGATCGTTGTATTCAGAAATGGCGGTTATATAGCGAAAACAGAAAAATGGTTTTACGGCGATAAGTTGATTGAAATCGTCAACAGCTACAAATATCTTGGTTTAACCTTCTCCACTCGTTTATGTTTAAGGATTTCCCTCGAGGACATAGTCACAAAGGCAAAACGCTGCTGTGTAGACATTTTCAGAACGCCGGCTCTGGAAGATAAGGTGTAACGATGTTTCTGTTTTCTTCAAGCTGTTTGACTGTCAAATTGTCCCTATGCTGATGTACGGCGCTGAACTTTGGGGCTGTTTAGACCTCTTTCTGACAGAAAGTATCCACATGTTCGCATGTAAACGCTTATTGAAGGTTTCGCCACAGACCCCAAATCAGCTGATCTACGGAGAACTCGGTAGATACCCACTGTCGGTGACAGTAACAATAAAATGCATCAAGTATTGGCTTAGACTAACGAAACTTCCCAACAGCAGGTACGTCAAGATGGCATACTGCATGATGGTTAACATGAACGGAAGAGGACTGGAAAACTGGGTGTCAAAAGTAAAGATGTTGCTCTGTTACAATGGTTTTGCACACGTCTGGTGGAATGAAGGTGTTGGTGACGAGAGTCTGTTCCTATCTGAACTAAAACTTAGACTCACGGATTGTTTCTACCAGGGCTTGCATGCCAAAATAGAAGATAGCACAAGATACAGTACGTACAAGTCCTTTAAGACTGTTCTAGAACGTGAGAAATATTTCGATGTGCTCCAAACGCCTGTCATTCGCTCAGTATATATAAAATTCCGTCTTGGGTTGCTACCATTAAAGGCAAACAAACTCCGTTATGTTGACGTTAGTGAAGCTGCAATGATGTGTCCACTATGCAGAACTGCTGTTGAGGACGATAAACACTTCCTGTTTGTATGTCCATTCTACACAAATGTTAGAGTTAGAGTTCTCGGTGATTCTTTTGATTTGCATCATTTCTGTAACCAAAACATGGCGATTTTGAACACAAAGAACCCAAGACGCATTATCTCACTGGCAAGGTTCGTTTTCCATGCGATGAAACTGAGAAATAGCTTTCAGGGAGTAACATAATTTCAGACGATGATTTTAAACATTTTATTGCTACCTGCTCTGTTCTGCAAATACCTTGTAACAGCCTCTGAAAAAAAAAAAAAACTACAACAATAACAAAACTTGTGTTACAATCTGACAGAGGGCCGATGGCCAAAACCCCCCTGTTTTCGGTGTGAATGTAGGAGCGAGCATGTCAGTGGCTCGCTCCGCGTGTGCTTGTGTGTGTGTGTGTGTGTGTGTACGCGTGCTTGCGTGCTTGTGTGTGTGTGTGTGTGTGTGTGTACGCGTGCACACTAGTGTGTGTGTGCATTATTATTGCCCATAAGTTAATTTTTCTGAATGGAGAAATAACACCCTGTTCTAGTTTGTGCGACAGTTGTTAAGTGAGTTTGTGTAAACACTGAAATTGTTCATGCAAAATGTTCTTTGAGTTTTTAAAGTGTGTTCAGACCTTTCAATGGACAAAATGTCTGAAATAAAAGTTCTGAGTTCTCTCTCTCTCCGGCTCTCTCTCTCTCTCTCTCACACACACACACACACACACACACACACACACAGAGTTTCTTCAGCTGGATAACAAAAGGAACTGGCTGTGTGTGCTTGCGGTAATCTAATCTGACTTACTTCAGATGCATCTGCAAACAAAGTACATATAGTGCAGACATGGTTCACCTTCAGACCAGCTCATCACACACAGCTCGCTTCAACTGTGACGTCACCACCATCTAGCCTCAGAGCCACAGTTGGGCAAATCGAAAAAAAAAAAAAAAAAAAAATCCGCCACTTATCTTCTGGTGTCCAGTTCCATGTATTTGGCAATGTAGATGACGAAGCTGTTGTGAAGTAGATTTGTTAACAACAAAGAGGTACAACTAAACCGATCATCAAAGTAGACTCACGTTTCCAGGGAACTTATTTAGTTAGTTATTAAGGGCCGCGCAAGCAACAATGACTATTAAATTTTGCGGCTAATTCCCGGGAACTACTTTGCGGTCAAAGCGGATGTGATCAGATGTTGACTTAGTGCTTTGGTTGCAGTAAAACGACACCCGTGAAAGCGCCAGGCTGTTCGTGTGGTGAGTCTCGTGCGACGGAGAGGTTTTGGCTGCTTAGAGTCAAACACGCGGCGCACGGATATTCGCGGATCGACCTAGTTGCTCGTAGTCATTAGCAACAGTGGCAGAGATTAGACAAGAGGCGAAGCGGCTCGTGCAGTTTCCTTCTCGTATTCACCTTGAACGCTCTAGTAAGGGGCCCTTGATAGAATCTGAAGCAAATTTCACTATTTTGGTATACGTATATTTTATCGGCAACTGCTCCGTGTTAATGCTGACTATAAAAAGTATGGTATGTGCGTGTTCGTTCATGTCGGCCACACACTATACTAGCAGCTGTATTTTCCTGTTCAGTTCACCTTGACAAATCTCTCATTTTCAAGAATGGTAAATAGATTCGTCACGGTTTTCAAAGTGAGAGACTAAAAAAGAGAAAGTTAGGTTGGGCTTAAGGGTGCAACTGATTTTTCCTCACCTGGAATACAGCAGTAAGCGCCATGAACTTGATAGGCACTTACGCCCGTTTTCCACAGGACAGTAAATGTTTACCCCCATTAGGTGATTGCATGCATTTCACTGATCCCTTGATATTTGACGAACACTACAAGCTTGTGTGCAGCCATTGATCTGGACAAGATAATGCACTTGCCCCGATATATATATAACCGCTTAACTCCCATCACAAAGCCGATTTAGTGCAGCAGTGTAAACCCTTGTGGTTGAGACAGCCGGATATCGAGGAAATTTGCTGGAAAGATTTTCAAAGGTCGTGCAAGGATTTCAAGTTGTTAGGTTTCCTTGTGAGCACTTCAATTCTATGCAGTTTCTGCGTTGACGCCAGAGGAAGTTTTTTGTGCTTTGTTTTGTTTTTGTTTTGTTTTTTGGTTTTCGTTATCATTTTGTGTGTGTGTGTTGCTGTTTTTTATGCTGCTGTGTTTGTTTGTTTGTTAGTTTTACAAATTCAAACAAATCTTTATTCTCCCAAATGGGATATTCGGTCATGGTGAACATAAATCGAAACAAAACAACAACAACAAAACCGGCCTAGACAATACATGCAACATAAAAGGAAAAACAAAGACTAATATGTAACACATTATATAACTAGATAAAGATTTCTATTCAGTGTCACCTAAATTACTTCTTAATATTAGTGATGTGCACCATTAAAATTAGCCATTAAAATGCAACAAATATACAAATAATACAAAATATGCATTCATGGCATTATTACAGTCTCCTTATGTTTTGGTTGGGCTTGTTTGTGTGTGCGTGTGTGTTGGGGAGAGAGATTCACGTGAACCTGCGTGTTTGGTTCAGTTTACAGTGTTTGCGTGTGTGTTGGGGAGAGAGATTCACGTGAACCTGCGTGTTTGGTTCAGTTTACAGTGTTTGCGTGTGTGTTGGGGAGAGAGATTCACGTGAACCTGCGTGTTGGGTTCAGTTTACAGTGTTTGTGTGTGCGTGTGTGTTGGGGAGAGAGATTCACGTGAACCTGCGTGTTGGGTTCAGTTTACAGTGTTTGTGTGTGCGTGTGTGTTGGGGAGAGAGATTCACGTGAACCTGCGTGTTGGGGAGAGAGATTGACGTGAACCTGCGTGTTGGGTTCAGTTTACAGCGCTTTGAGCCAAGCAGTTGGGTAATGCGCCCGTAGACTTCACATACTCAATCACAATGCCCCCCCCCCCTCCTGCGGTCCAATGGTGGTGGTGGTGGTGGTAATAGTGAGACTTAGTAGGGCTTCGTACGAAGAACTTCGCTGAGCAGCGTAAACCACTTGCATGTAAATTAGGCACGTTACGGGTACCATTAGCTAATCGCAGCGCGTTAGCAGCTCGCGGCCTCTGCCGTGTGAGCCTAATTTACATGTAAATGGGTTACGTTGCTCAACGAAGTCCTCCTTACGAAGTCCTACTAAATCTCACTAATATCATCCAATGTCTGTCGGCATTATGCGATACCTATTGAGGTTCCCCTACATGGTCCACCCCTTGTCGTGGGGTAGTGGCTTGTGTACCTCAATGACCCAGAGAACTATGCCAGCAGGAGCACATGCTCCTGGCAGGGTCACCCAAGCTGGACAGGTCGAAGGGTAGAGGTCAGACGAATGTGGACCACCTCTCCAAGAGGCTAAACGGGTTTGCGTAGGGTTAACAGCCCTACCTGTAAAAAACACTAAGTTACAAAAGCATCGACAACAACAAACCGAGACATTCACCTGGGCGAGGAAGGGTCTCCATCCCGGAGACCTATGACGCATTGCAGTGAAAGCCGAAAGGAAGCTGCAAGGCCGACCCCCCTTCTAACACCCAGGACAACAACGAGAGTAGCCACATGGAACATCAGGACAATGTATGAAGTAGGAAGGACCATACAAGTAGCAAGAGAGATGAAGAACTACAAGATAGGAGTACTGGGACTGAGTGAGACAAGGTGGCTACAGACAGGACAGCTGAGATTTTCATCGGGAGAGCAGTTGCTGTACTCTGGACACACAGAGGATGGAGCCCCCCACACTGAGGGCGTGGCCCTGATGCTGGCACCGGAGGCACAGCGGGCACTCATCGGCTGGGAACCTGTCAACTCCCGCATCATCACAGCCAAATTCATCACCAAGAAGAAAGACATCAAGCTGAACATCATCCAGTGCTACGCTCCCACCAATGATGCGGAAGAGGAGAAAAAAGATGACTTCTACCAACAACTGCAGACAGTGATAGATAGAGGAGGAGCCAAGGACATGACCATACTGATGGGAGACTTCAACGCCAAGATTGGATCAGACAACACAGGCTACGAGGACACCATGGGAACACAAGGACTGGGACAGATGAACGAAAATGGCGAGCGCTTTGCAAACTTTTGTGCCCTGAACCAGCTAGTGATAGGAGGCAGCATCTTCCCACACAAGCGCATCCACAAGGCCACATGGAGATCGCCGGACCATGTCACGGAGAACCAGATTGATCACATCTGCATCAGCCGGAAGTTCAGGAGATCGTGGCGGGATGTGCGTGTGATGAGGGGTGCCGATGTATCATCAGACCACCACCTTCTTGCAACAACATTGAGACTTCGGCTTAAGAGGCACACCAACGCCAACAACACACGGACCAGGTACAACGTTGGACTACTCAGGAACACAGAGACACAAGCAGCATTCCGGATCAGCCTTTCCAACAGGTTCCAGCCACTGCAAGACCTGATAGAAGACAGTGAAATGGACATCGAGACACACTGGGAACACAGCAAGAAACTCTGGCACGACACATGCGAAGAGGTCCTTGGCAAGAGAAAGACCCAACATAAGGAATGGATCTCTGCTGATACCATCCAGAAGCTGGAAGTTAGGAAAGAGAAGAAAGCTGCACTGAACACGAGCCGAACAAGAAGAGCTAAGGCAAAGGCACAAGAAGAATACACAGCAGCTGACAGAGAAGTGAAGAGGAGCACCAGGAAGGACAAGAGGGACTACATCGACAACCTGGCCAATCAAGCAGAGGAAGCAGCCGGACAAGGGAACCTAAAAGACCTGTACCAGGTGACCAAGAAGCTCGCGGGCAAATTCCAGCAGACAGACAAACCAGTGAAGGACAAGAACGGGCACCCACTGACAACAACTGAGGAACAGCTGAAGCGATGGGCAGAACACTTCAGGGAGCTGTTAAATCGCCCCATCCCTGAAACACCACCAGACATCCCACCAGCAGAGACAGAACTACCCATCAACTGCGACAAGCCCTCTAAGGCGGAGATCAGGAAAGCCATCATGACACTGAGAAATGGGAAAGCTGCAGGGCCGGACGAGATACCAGCAGAAGCCATCAAAGCAGACACAGAGACAGCCGTCAACATGCTGCACAGCCTATTCAGCAAGATCTGGGAGAAGGAAGAGGTGCCAGCCCAGTGGAAAGAAGGGATCGTCATCAAGCTGCCAAAGAAAGGGGACCTCAGGGACTGCAGCAACTACCGAGGGATCATGCTCCTGTCAGTGCCAGGCAAGGTTCTCAACAGAATTCTACTGGAGAGGATGAGAGAGGCAGTCGACCCCATGCTCCGAGACCAGCAGGCGGGCTTTCGCAGGAACAGGTCCTGCGCTGACCAGATTGCCAGCCTACGCATCATTGTGGAGCAGTCACTGGAGTGGAACTCCCCTCTCTACATCAACTTCATAGACTATGAGAAGGCTTTCGACAGTGTAGACAGAGAGGCACTGTGGAAGCTGTTAAGGCACTATGGAGTTCCTGGGAAGATCATCTCCCTGATCCGGTGCACCTACCAAGACATGAGCTGCAGGATTGCCCATGCTGGCCAGTTGTCAGAAAGCTTCGAGGTGAAGACCGGAGTCCGCCAGGGATGCCTGTTGTCCCCGTTTCTCTTCCTCCTGGTCATCGACTGGATCATGAAGACCACTACAGCAGGCAGGAAAAACGGGATACAGTGGACACTCTGGACGCAGCTGGATGACCTCGACTTCGCGGACGACCTGGCGCTCCTGTCTCACAGCCACAGCCAGATGCAGGACAAGACTACGCGCCTGGAAGCCACATCAGCCGGAACAGGGCTCAAGATCAACAGGAAGAAAACCGAGCTGATGAAGATCAACACCACTGCCAACACACCAGTCACAGTCGGTGGAGAGCCCATCAGGGAGGTGGAGTCTTTTGTCTACCTGGGGAGTGTGGTTGATGGACAGGGAGGCACAGACCGAGACGTCACAGCCAGAATCGGCAAGGCAAGAGCAGCAATGGTCATGCTGAAGAACGTCTGGGCATCCAAAGTTGTCAGCATAAGAACCAAACTTCGCATCTTCAACTCCAACGTGAAGTCAGTTCTGCTCTACGGATGCGAAACATGGAGGACAACGAAGACGATGCAGCAGAAGATCCAGACATTTCTCAACACCTGTCTGAGGCGCATCTTCAACATCCGATGGCCAGAGAAGATCCGGAATGAAGAGCTGTGGGAGCGAGCGGGACAGGAACCAGCGGCCAAGCAGATCCTGCGGAGGAAGTGGGGCTGGATTGGACACACCCTCAGGAAGCCAGCATCCAGCACCACACGCCAAGCCCTGACATGGAACCCGCAGGGGAAAAGGAAGAGAGGCCGGCCTCGCAACAGCTGGAGGCGGGACACTGAGGCAGAGCTATGTAAGCAGGGTACCAACTGGACTGGAGTGGCAAGACTAGCCCAGAACAGAGTGCGATGGCGAAGGGTTGTCGATGGCCTATGCTCCACGTGGAGCCAAGGGCCTAAGTAAGTAAGTATTGAGGTTCACTCAAAAGACACTACTGATGTAAATTTTGCCAGTTCTCTGTCCAAATCATACGTATCTGGGAACAACAGGAAATCAGCAGTCTTCAAGACTCACCACAAAAGTGCACAAAGACTGTATAAATGTCAAATCATAACTTGTAGGGTTTCAGGTGTCGACTTAGTCACTCTAAATTTCACAGTCATGTACTTTGCAAACATGTTCAAAATTTGTTCGTGAAATCAGCAGTCTTCAACACTCGCCACTAGGCCACCCCCCCCCCCCCCCTCCTTCCCGGCCAAGTGTCGGTCTGTCAGTATGATGATAATGATAATGAGTATTGTATAGGCGCTTTACCCAATTTCCTGAATCGGCTCAAAGCGCCGCGAACTGAACCCAACACGCACGCTCACGTGAATCACACGCATTCTCTCACACACTTGACATAAACACATTACAATCACGTGGTGCGAAGGGTCAGCTCAGCTATTTAAATTTCGGGATTTAGAATTGCATTTATTTTTTAAATTTGGTGGGCTGAACATTTCCAAAGCAGTGTACTTGTTTCATAAAATAATAACAATAAATCAGAATTCTACTGCGCAATTCTTGACAATCAGCTCATTGCCCATTCACACATCACTCACACGCACACTAAACACCCCCTTAAACAGCAGGTACTACGGTTACATGAATCAATAGAATGCCAGTTGGAACAGGTAGGTTTTAAGATCTGACTTGAAGGATTCCAGAGTAAGTTGTTGTCTCGTGCTAGCGAGCAGCGAGTTCCAGACTACTGGGGTGGTAAATCGAAAACAGCGTTGACCGAAAGATTTCAAATTTTGCCTAGGAACTTTGAGGATCTTTTCGCTGGATGAGAGGAGGGTATGTGACGGATTGTATGTGCATACACTGCATAGTGAAGCGGACAAATAAGGTGGTAAATTACCATCGAAATGAGTAATACACGCATTAATTGTTTCCCTTTCAAGTTTACGAGCTGGGTGTGAGTCAAAAATCAGTCGTTCGCTGAAGTGTTTACGTGGCAAGAAGGCAAGGTATACAGTGCCCAGAGAATATCGACTATGCCAAAACTGTGACATGGGTGCTGCAGCAGACGAATTCTATTTGATTCTAGAATGCCGCCAGACTTTACAAGAGAAATGCAACAAGTACATACCACTTCGCTTCCGCACAGTGAAATCAACAGTCAATCTCGCTAAAGTGGCGTGTGCTAATTTCACTTGTCTCGATTCTTTGATAAATCTTGATATCGTGGGCGATAACTGACAGTCTTGAATCCTGAAGTATCGCTACTGAACTCCTGTTGTATTCTTGTTTTTCTTTAAATGTACCCGATTCAAACAACTGTTATTCCTTCTACCTATTGTGAATCTTTACAGGCTTGAATACTGGCGCAATGATAAGCATAACTATCCATTTCACGTGCACAGTTTTCAGGCACACAGAGGGAGTGGCAAATGGATAAGCTTTAGAATGAACCCACGAAGTCATCGATCAGGATAGAAACAGAATTTGGGAAGAAAATCACGATTTTTCACCTTGGAAGCTGGTGCGTGAAGAGGGACTGCGTCAACACATCGGTCAGTCTACTTATTACTTTGTTTTTCAGCAACAAGCTGACGATGGTTACGCCATAATCATGCACGTGCTGCAGTTTGTAACGGCGATGTAATGCCGTGTGAATAACAATCTTTATTACTTTGTGCAGTTGCCGTTAATTGAATTGTTTGGCCTTGACGCACTGGGAATTATATCTCGTAAAAACAACACAACAACGTCACTGACTAGCGTGTATAAAAGCGGCAGGTAGGGGAGGGTAAGGCCGTCCTCGTCTTGGTGCCAGGACTCCGCTTATTGTGACTGAGTATAGTTTTCATTGTCCGTCTGCTACATACTCACTTTGTTCTGTTGTGGTCTGAAGTGAAGTGTGTTATTTGTATTTTGTGATTTGCAGTGCCGTCGTAAAGAAAATCCCCCTCCCCCCCCCCCCCCCCCCCGTGGCGCCCCCTCCCCTCCTCTATTTCTGCTGCACCATTTTTCCTCTTCAAGTTATACACGGCATACACTTGTTTGAATTCCACGGCCTCTCTCATGAAATGGGATAGTTTACTTGATATTTGTTTGTGTGTGTGTGTTTGGTTTGGTTTTTTTTTTTTTTTTACGAGCCCGAGACGGCACTGTAACCGACTCTGCAGGTGAATTTCACTTCATTCAAATTTCTGCTCGTCATGGGATTTGAATCCGGTGTCTGCTGGCGGATGCCTTTACCACTATGCCAAACCCCGTTGATAAAATGATTGAATAACACCCTCTGTCTGCGGCCATTCTAAAATGTAGTGCTAGACAGGACGGACGAGAAAGTTACCAATACAGTATTCTTGATTGTCACAAGTTGTCAACATTTCAGACAGGTTCACCTGTGTTTTGAGAGAAGAAAACGGAACAAACGCCGACATGATGGCCGACATTCGAATCGTTCTGCTGCTTTTGTGTCCAGCCGTCGCCCTAGCAAGTACGTCATCGTACAGGCAAATAATACTTCACTGTCTGAACGCTACTTTGTGAGAGTAATTTAATCATATCGGTTACACTTACAGCATCATAGTTATACGTATGCACACACACACACACACACACACACACACACACACACACACACACACACACACACACACACACACACACACACACACACACACAATGGTGGTATGTGGGTGCTTGGTGGTGGTGCACTCTTATTGCTGGTTTCCACCAGGAGTTCAGTAATGAAGCCAGGGTTGATATTTACCACACTTAGTACCAGCTGCCGCAGCATCTCCTTCCTTAAAAACAAAACAAAACAACAACAACAACAAAACCCCGTGCATTTGACATTATTATTTGTGTACAGGTGGAAACAACAAGTGGCATTGTGAGGCAGTGTTGATTGTGTGATGCTTGTTTTGAATAAATTGCACGACGAACAGACTACCTTAAGTTTTTTTTTTTTCCTCTTGTATTTCTGGGTGCTCGCAGTCTCGACTCGACTCGACTCGACAGATTTTATTGATCCCGGCCATAGGCCGCTATCATGAGGGTAAACAAAACAGCAATACTATGATCAAAGGAACGCACAAACATGTATATGAACAACAGGGACATTTACAGCACGATAACACAAAGTACGAATAAATGGTAAAACTGGATAAATCGTGTTACACTTGCAAAAACGAGGCGCGACGTTTAAAGGCAAAAAACAAGAATTTCGCTAAACTGATTATCTTGGCCTCGCTACTGGGTGCTCGCAGTCAGTCTCCACAGATTTCAAATTTGATATTTTTTTCTGGTTGTCCGAAATGTCTCCTTCCCATGCTTCAGAAAGAATGCTGCCCGTCTTGTGATTAAAACTAGGAAATTTGTTCACATCGCCCCCATCCTCAATTCTCTCCACTGGCTATCTGTGCAGTCGCGCATTCAGCACAAAGAGGTGTGTCTGTGCTACAGCTCCCTTGCTAGTATTGAGAAGAGCCGGGATGGCCGAATGGTAGAGCGTTGGACTTCTAATGCTCGGGTCGTGAGTTCGTATCCCGGCTGGGGCCAAATATTTGTGCTGGCTTTTTCATCGTTGCCCCGTCTTTGATATCACCCGTATGTGGTGGAAAAGGACGTTGAACCCCTAAACACCCACCCACGCACCCTTGCTGGTACTGGCCCTGCATATCTGGCCAGTTTACTAACCCTGTACACACCAGCCAGGCAGCTCAGGTCCTCAGCAGTTTTCGCATCAAGGACCCGCCCTCTGCAACACTCTTCCAAAAAACACCAGGCATACCGACAGCTTCAAAACTTCCGTTAACACACGCCTGTTCCGTCAGCTCAGCAGCAGTCACCAGTGAATGAAAGGTGTGTGTGTGTGTGTGTGTGTGTGTGTGTGTGTGTGTGTGTGCGTGCGTGCGTGCGCGCGTGCGTGCGCGTGCGCGTGCGCGTGTGTGTGTATTCCTGTAGTGTCTTTCTTTAGTTCCTGGTTTTAGTTCTTTTATGCTTTTATGCTTTTAGCCCCTCCCCCCCCCCTTTTTTTTTAAAAAGAAGTTTCAGTTCTTTTATTAGTTTTAGTTTTTGAGCTCTTTTAATTGTTTTAGTCCTTTTAGCCTTGTACGCGATTAGAGCTCACTGAGAATAAGCGCTTTATAAGTATCTATTATTATTATTATCATCATCATTATTATTATCATTATTATTATTATTTATTGCATGATTTTTGTCTTTGGTTTTGGTTTATGTGAAATAAAAACTGTATCCAAAACAAATTCATCTAGCATCAGATTATTTCAATGCCGGTTTTCTCCCTCCACTTCAGGCTGGGAGCTAAATATTTGTGCTGTTTTTTTCCCTTCTTGCCCCGTCTTTGATTTCACCCATAAGTGGTAGACAAAGACGTTAAACCCCAAAACACCTACCCACCTACCTTCTTCTTTTTCTCTTTCTTTCGGCCTTGGCGTAAGAAAGTTCTAGCTTCAGCCCAGCAAAAAAAAATATTTGGAAGAGATTTCAAACAGACTGTTTTGTGTGTGTGTGTGTGTGTGTGTGTGTGTGTGTGTGTGTGTGTGTGTGTGTGTATTTAATTGCTGTATCTCGCGCATCATAGAGGTCTTTGTACTCAGTCGTCTATCGGTCTGTCCGACGACTGAGCCAACATTTCACTGCTTAAGAACACTGTGCGTGTGTCAGTCATTGATCCCTACGTGCCATACATTGTAATGCTTTATCGCCGTGTTCAAGAGTCGGTTATTGTTCTTCGCCCAGACTTGCTGCATGGTTCTAGATAGGCATGACGATAACTTTCTTTACGCAGGAAGGGCATTACAAACGTGGAAACACAAACACCGCGCAGTTACTGTCTTCCGGAAAAAAGGACCCAAGCGTCATGGAGTTAAAAAGGCTTTCAGCCCGTTTTGTTTTTTTCCGCAGATGGCGGTAAAATGCGCAATGTATTCGCTGGCATGGGCAGCAAACACTTGTATACGTATGCACATTGACTCAGTCACTGGCGGTTTCACAATTAGTAGAGGGTGCGGGAAGGTCTTGCTGGCGGTGGTAGGGAGAAGGGGGTAGGGGGTGGATGGGGGGGGGGGGGGGTTGCAGGTGATGGTAGAAACCACTGAAGGTTGACTTTGATGGTATTTGGTAGTGGGGGAAGGTGGAATGTCACCCAATTCAGTTTCCAACAAAACTAACACGACAGCAATCAGTGCAGATCACAAGCAGCTGACATTCCTGTGTCATTAAAACGCAGGGTTTTAGGCATTGAGGCAAATAGCAGGCCTGTTTTGAACACTTCCGCTGTGTGCCAACGCCCGTCTGCTCTACTCCCCAGCTCTCGACCGATGCACCCCCATCCCGCTGTCAAAAAAATGCTTGGAGTTGTATCAGTCTTGTCTGAAGAAAGCTGCTGCCTTGGCGTGGCACTGACTGTGACAGCTTTTCAGTGTCAGGAACATCGGAAAATTTTCTCGTGTGAGTTTATATTTCAACATCCTGCGAATGCTGATAAAAGTGTCTCCTTACACGTGCAGAAGCGAACGCCCATCTTCCAGCGCTGCTCTCTCTCTCTCTCTCTCTCTCACATACCATAAAAGAATTCTGTTACACTTGAGTGCTTAGACGAATCGTTTTTGTGTGTGTGTGTGTGTGTGTGTGTGTGTGTGTGTGTGTGTGTGTGTGTGTGTGTGTGTGTGTGTGTGTGTGTGCGCGTGTGTGTGTGTGTGTGTGTGTGTGTGTGTGTGTGTAGGGGATTTAAAACGTATAAACTAACGTTAGCCTGCACGACGGGGTATCGCTATAGTGTCGATAGACTCGCATGACCGTACTGCATTTAGTAACAGTCTTCTGGCTTCACGAGTAGTCTCTCTGTCGCACGTAGTCGCGAACTGCCTTTGTTGCTTGCGCGGCGTTATGCCCTAACTAACTAACTAACTAACTAACTCTGTTGCACGACTGCAAACGTTAATTCCAAACAACTAGACACCTAGCTGAAACAATTTGCTATGATTAATTTTTTACTAAAGATAGCACTACTTATAATTATATGTATGTCTACATGTGTAAGTTATGGCAGGTGTTGTGAAGCCACTTCCGGCTCTCTGTGGTACATGTATACGTTTGTAAACTGTACTTGAAAATATGTACATGGCATGATGAATTCTAATAACGCTGTATGATTGTTGTTGCCCACGGCTTGTTTGTTAGATTGTTTAGTGTGTTTGTTTACTTGTATGTTTGTTTGCTTTGGAAATATTCAGCCCCCCAAATTTGAAAATAAATGCAACTCCAGGGGCGCCGGAAGATGTTGGGGGGGAGGGGGGACAGAATCTCAGAGGGGGGAAACGCCAGAGCCAGTGAAAGGAAGGACGTTGCCCGGAGAAAGTGAAAAGCGGGGGGGGGGGGGGGGGGGGGGGCGAGGGGGGGGGGCGTTCAGATGCTGCACAGGGTGCACAGACAAAAACCTTTCCGAACCAGTGAGCCAGTGAAAGGAAGGACGTTGCCCGAAGAAAGTGAAAAGCGGGGGGGGGGGGGGCTTCAGATGCTGCGCAGACAAAAACCTTTACGAACCAGGGAGCCACTGAAAGGTAGGACTTTGCCCAAAGAAAGTGAAAAACGGGGGGGGGGGGGGGGATCAGTTGCTGCGCAGACAAAAACCTTTACGAACCAGGCAGCCAATGAAAGGAAGGACGTTGCCCAAAGAAAGTGAAAAGCGAGGGGGGGGGGGGGGGGAGTGATTATCAGACGACTTTCTGCCAAGTCGTTTTGATATTTCATGCAACGGCTAAACTGAGTTCTCTGTTGGGTGGGATGAGGGAGAGAGCAGGAAGAGGAGGGGTAGGGGAAGGGAGGGGGGGCAAGACCACACACACACACACACACACACACACACACACACACACACACACACACACACACACACACACACACACACACAGTATGAGAGAAATAGGCAGATCAAAGACCCTAAGACAACTATGGGACATTACAAGAACATGATCCATGACCCCCCCCCCCCCGGTTCCGGCGCGCCTGAACTCTACTGAATTCAGAAACTTAAATTGCTGAGATGACCCTTCGCACCACTTGATTGTAATGTGTTCATGTCCAGTGTGTGAGAGAATGCGAGTGGTTCGCGTGAGCGTGCGTGTTGGGTTCAGCTCGCGGCGCTTTGAGCCAGGTAATGAAATTGGGTAAAGCGCCTGCACAATACCCAGTTGATATTATTGTTGTTGTTGATTTCTTGCTTCAAGTGTTTGTTTCAATCAGTCGTCCAGTTGGTAAATGTGTTCCTGTATGATCTTCGTTCTGATTTTTCTTTTATTGCGAATCTTTCTGACTTTGCAGTAAGCTAAAAGGGGCGGTGGTTCAGCTATGACGGCATGGCGTTTGGGTTATTTATCTGTACATACGTCAAAAATACTGCGGATTTAGTCATAGTGCGCACATGGTCTGCAGACCCTCGAACTGAAAATGGAACAACAGTACTAGAAGACTTATATTAGGGCTGCGATGTCATAAGTCAGTACAGTATTCAGCCCTACTGGAATGATCCGGTGTTGATGGTCGCTACAGCATATAGGGTCCCGCGGAGTTTGCTGTGCTGTGTGCTTTGAGATTATGTTACGTTTCCATGGACAAACATGACGTGAAGCTATGCCTTCGATTCTCGGTGACTCTTCCTGGGAAGTTGATACGTGCTCAGCACAGGTAGTCAGAACGTGCAAGTGAAATGGATTGTTCGATACATAGAGACTGTCGGTTGTGTTGTGTTGTGTTTGTTGGTTGGTGTGTTTGTCGCTGTGTGTTTCTGCGTTTGAGAATCTCGCTGCATCCTAGCTACCATTGCGGAACGTGCTTTTGTTGTTGTTGATGATTGCTCTCTCTCTCTCTCTCTCTCTCTCTCTCTCTCTCTCTCTCTCTCTCTCTCTCTCTCTCTCTCTGTGTGTGTGTGTGTGTGTGTGTGTGTGTGTGTGTGTGTGTGTGTGTGTGTGTGTGTTGTTGTTGTTGTTGTTGTTTTGTGGCCGTGGCGTAATCGCTTCAACATAAATAATTCATTGTTGTACCTCCTCGCAGGGCGTTCATGCCATGCCGCATAAGGAAGGATGACCTCTCTATACTCACAGAGTCTAGACACATAAGACAGCATGTATACTCTGGTCGTCTCCAAGACACGATCACCCGACAAACTTCTGGCTTAAGAAATCCATCAGCAGCAGCAGACAGCAAGTGACACGCGTTGTGTGACAGAGCGCCTCCACTGGCCGAGTGTTGGCCACGCCGTCTTGTGGCCACATAGACGATTCGTCACACCGTCCTGCGTGACGGCATTTTGTCTCTGAGACGAAGACAGCCGCACCTTTCCCCTCCAGGGAAGAAATCAGACAGGTACGTGTGAATGAAAAGGTTACAGAGCAACGCATATACGTAGTTTCGTACTGATGATAGAAAGGTTATGTTAGTCTTAGTTTGGTTTAGGTCGATTGTGCACACATCACGATACACCCTCTTTGATAGTTTGCTTTTTTTAAAAATCGGGAACCAGTGTCAAAGAACATTACATAAATGGCGCTGAAAATATCTGGTAGGGTTCGGGTACTATTATTACATAGCCAATCAATACTGTACGTCGTGGGGTTTCATTGCTTGACACGAAGGGAAAGGGCAAAATTTCTTTGATAAAACCTTCTGCATTCATGTATTGTTGGTTCTTTTATAATTTTTGTTGTAATGTTCTTTTTTTTTCTATGATATTATTTCTTTATTAAATGTGCTTTTTGCTTTTTTGTTTGTTGATGATTGTGTATCTGCGTAGAAGCCGAGAATTATTAAAAACGAGATGACAAAGAATTTTTTTTTAAAGCAACCAAAGAATCACTGCACCTTTCCAAGATTACAATCTTTGAAAGCTGCCATCACAGCAGTCACAAACTGCTGAAGACCTACATAAGCAGTCAAAGGGTCTAATGCTACCATTCTTATGCTCACAGATCGTTGTGAGTTGTTTTTGTGCTATCTGTCATCACACCACTCAGACATCTGGACTGTGACCGCGTCTGTAATGCTAGCACTGAGCCGACAGAAGCGTACTCGCTGACGAGGCGACCACACTGGAATTAGCCCGTTTAAATGAAATATCTACATATCCTGGAGGCCAGAAGATTGGACTTCATCAGACCGTGTACTTTACCTTTCAAAAAATGTTAGACATGGATCTTGTAATGTCCCATAGTTGTCTTAGGGTCTTTGATCTGCCCTTTTCACTCATACTGTGTGTGTGTGTGTGTGTGTGTGTGTGTGTGTGTGTGTGTGTGTGTGTGTGTGTGTGTGCGTGCGTGCATGTGTGTGTGTGTGTGTGTGTGTGTGTGTGTGTGTGTGTGTGTGTGTGTGTGTGTGTGTGTGTGTGTGTGTGTGTGTGCTGTTTTTCCCCTCAATGAGTGCCTAACATTGCGAGCAGGACAAAACAACCCTCAGTCTGTATGCTCACCATCGCCAAATGGGATCTTGGACTGTCTCATCTGATATCACCCCTGACTTTCCGCACGAGATAAAATGCTAAATGTGAATGAATGGTCCATAGTATGAATAATACAAAGCAGGGCATCGTTCATCACTCATTCAGCTGATGTGTGTGATGCCAGTTGATGTTTATCACTGTGCCAATTATGGAAGTGACGGCACGGCACAGCTGTTGCATGTGAAACTCTCTCAGCGGTGCACAAAGCTGACACTCATTCAGTTTTATTAAAGGCACAAGATCCCAGACATTTTGATTTTTGTGTGTTATAGTTTTCAAAAGCCGACACAGTATCTTTAAACTAAATGGATGGCCCGACGACCCTTTTCTGCACGAAGTTTGTCGTGCAGAACCTTGTGTGTCTTCACTGGTTATCGTTAGCGTCTCCGGCCAAGGGGGAAAATCTGCAAAGTTGTCGCTCTTTGCCTTGCCTAACGCCGTGAACATGGGGCGAGCTAAAGTTTGGTAGAGACACCAACGATATCAAGAGAATAATGGTAGCAATCTATTCATGCCCATGTGAAACAAACAAACGCGAAATGGTAACAGAATAACTGGGTCACGAGGACAACTTCTATATCCCCCCACCCCCACCCCTTGTTTGTGTGTCTGTAGAATACAAGTGTAAGTTTGTCCGTGTCACTTTGACTTGTCGCAGTAATCGTCTCCATGGACACCACCACCGATGACACAACGACCTTGACAGACTACACTGATCACCCTGACGACTACGATTACCCTGGCGACGACCTTGACATCCTGCCACTAAGCAGTCTCGTCCCCGCGGTCGTGTTGGTGACAGTGCTGGTGGCGATGGCAGTCATTGGCAACCTGCTGGTGTTGTGGTCGTATGCGCGGGACAAGGGTCTTCAGACGGTCAGCAACTTGTACATCGTGCAGCTGGCCGTGTGTGACTTCCTGCTGGGAGCCGTCAGCATGCCGGTCTACCTCATCCATACCGCCCTGCAGTTTGTCTGGCCATTTGGGACAATTTTCTGTAAGGTGGGTCGGTTAGGTTGCTTAGGACGATCTCCTTTTTTCTTTCTGTTAGGGGGGTCGCTTAGGTTGCTTAGGACGATCCCGCCCTCCCCCCTTTTTTTTTTTTTTTTTTTACTTTATCGTCCGTTTCGGGAAATTCGGGCTACTTCCCCTGGGGGAAGCATGTCGCTGCGGTGTAGCGCCACCCAATTTTGTCGCATTGTTTGCTTGGGACAGGTTTCTGAGAGATGGACTGCTTTGGTTGGTTGGTTGGTTGGTTGGTTGGTTGGTTGGGTGTTTTTTGTGATTTTTTTTTTCCTTTTTCCTCCTTTTTTTCTTGTTTTGTTTTGTTTTGTTATTTGTTTCTTTGTTCTTGTTTTTTGTTTGTTTTATTTTATTTATTTTTATTTTTATTATTATTATTATTTTTTTTTGGGGGGAGGGGGGGGGGGGCTATGTAAGATGGGTCGTAAGGCGGGCCGCTTTGTTGGGACAAGTTTTAATAAAACTTTTTTTAAGGTGGGTTGCTTTGCTCGTGTCCCTTGTGTTAGTTTCTAAGAGCGACTGGATCATTATAATGACCACTTTGTCTGTTCATTTATTACATGATCGTACAATTACTGAATTTACTGTCGTTTTCAGGTCTACCTCGTGTCAGACTTCACCATGTGTTCCCTCTCCGTTCTCCTCGTCATCCTCATCAGTCAGGACCAACTGCTCATCCTCCGCAAGGGCGCCCTCTACGCCACCACGGAGACCAAACCGAAGGCTTACGTCAAGATCGCCCTTGCTTGGATTCTGGGTTTCCTGCTCTACGGTCCCGCCATCATCGGCTGGGATCATTGGGTAGGATATTCTTCTCTGGAGCCTGGGGAATGCGACACTGAGTTCTACTCCAACTACACGTTTACTTTGGTGACGGCCATGCTGGAGTTCACGCTATCGTCCATTGTTCTTATTTTGCTCAACGGGGCCGTGTATTGGGAAATAAGGAAGAGAACCACCAAGGTGGGTACGTCTTTCAAGGCGTCGTCTCAAAAGCAGGCGGTCGGTTCGCGCAGAGAGGCTGTGAGACGTAACAGTGTTACACCAATGAAACATACCAGGGACAACGTTTATACTGTGCCTGTTGACACACAAGGGGCAAGTAACCCTGCCACTGCGTGTGACGCTGGACATGGTGTCAGCATGAGCGATAGTTTGAACGGAAAGGGGAATATTTCCCACCATTCCTCTGTGCCTGAGACTGGCGGTCTTTCTGCCAAACAAGATCCACCGTCCACAATTATACAAGAACTGTCAGTCCATTCTATCGACGAGCCTGCGGCGGCTGCTAAAAGCACTGAAAGTAACATCGCGAACTCTGACACTGGTTTTGGTGGCAGTCAGCATGGCGTGTCTACAGAAAAAACAAGAGTTGAACAAACTGCAAAATTTCCTAAAATGCAGAACCGGAAAGTGAAAATTTTACCACACACACCAGCTGAGGATGGAGCTTCAGGCACATCAGAGCTACGATCAGATTTCTCTGACGAATCATCAGCGAATAACCTGACCACGAAACGTAACGTAATGTGTCTTTGGTTCCGGAAATGCCATGGACGCATCGGCTTCGGACGCAGACGACAAAAGTTTTCCAGATCCGTCAGGAAAGACCTGAAAGCTGCCAAAGCTTTGTTCACGTTCGTGTTTGCTTTTCTCTGTTGTTGGACACCCTACACTATAGCGACCGTCATTGTGTCTTTTTGCGATGCATGCGTAAATGAAGACCTGTACGAGTTTTTCATCTGGCTCCTATGGGCCAAGGCTGCTATTAACCCGTTTCTGTACGCCGCCAATAATGCACGATTCAGGATGAACTTTGCGCAGATTGTGGGTCGTGCCTGCCCCTGCTGTAAGGCCGCTTTGCAGAGCGTGGCTGCGAGAGCGAACGATACAACATCTGTGCACCATAAGGCCTAGTTGCTGATATAGTAGCCGCGTGAAGTAGGCGCTGATACATTGTTCTTTTGACGACACTTTCTTCTCGTACGTGTGTATGTATCGCCTAGTTCTAGGTGCTCCTCTCTCCCTCCACACCTCCACCCCACAACCATCTCGGTAGAACTAGGGCGTTGGACTTTCAGTGCTGGGATCGTGAGTTCGATTCCCGGCTGGTGTCAAATATTTGTGCTGGCCTTTTTCTGGTTGCTTTGTCTTTATCGCGCTTACGTGGTGGATAAGGACGTTAGAATTAACAGCTTTAAACACCACCCCCACCCCCGCCCCTTCGTTCCGAAAACAACGATATGAGACTTGTGTTTAAATTGTGATAACTTGAAATGACTGTCGTGTGTTTTACTTATTATATTTATTATTACTATTACTATTATTATCGCAGTTTGTGGTCCATGACTGTACAGTAAAAGAGTGCGACAAATTTAATGAAGCATCAGAGCCAGATGGGCACAAACAGTACGTCGTTAGAATTAAAGCGCCCACGATTTGAAAGTCGTCTGATCTTGTCAATCTTCGCCGGATGAATTTTTTTTTTTTCGCAAGCGCGTGATTTCTATGTTTATTAGAACGATGCACTTTGAGTGGTGTCTGACTAGGTCATCTGACTGGCAATACTGATAATTTTTTTTTTAAGTATTGGTTTTGTTTGTTTGTTTGTTTGTTTGTTTGTTTTTGGTTGTTTGATCTGTGGGATTTTTTTTTCTCTTCACCTTGTTTGATGATGAGGACGGTCATTATGATGACTGACCATTTTCGGGACGCTGCAAAATCTTCCATGCGGTAAGCAGGCTCAAAGAGCCTTTGGAATGGTGAAATTAAAAGGGGGTGGATGGGGGACTGGGGGAGGCGGGGGGGGGGGAGAACAGTGTCGGCAAAATAAAAAAAACAAGAAAAAAAAACAACAACAACAACAACAACAAACCAGACGACATATGCATAGACGTTTTGCCAGAAGTACATTGGGGCGGTCGGTGGTCTAGTGGTTAAGAGACTTGTCACCAATGCGAAAGGTCAAGGGTTCGAGTCCCACTCGGGGCAAAGAATTTTTCGTTCTCGTGTGTGGCACAGTTCATTCGGGCCGACGATCGTCGGGGGGTCTCTCCGGGTACTCCGGCTTCCTCCCCCTCTGCTTTGGAAATGTTCAGCCCACCAAATTTGCAAAATAAACGCAATTCTAAATTCCGAAATTTAAATAGCTGAGCTGACCCTTCGCACCACGTAATTGTAATGTGTTTATGTCCAGTGTGTGAAAGAATGCGTGTGATTCACGTGAGCGTGCGTGTTGGGTTCAGTTCGCGGTGCTTTGAGCCGACTTATGACTCATTATTATTACTATTATTATACATGCTTGCTACAGAGAATCTGACTTGCCGTGAGCTGAAAGCTTGTTCCGAACGGAGGGAACTGCGCTCTTGATAGCCTGCGCCCCAAATCGTTCCGTGTTTGTGTTGTCTGGTAGCCTGGGACAGGAAGTCTGGACTGAGAAGAAACTCGTTTTCGTGTGTGTAATAAAAAAAAAATTATATGTAAAAATTATGTATATATACATGCATATTGATGATGGTGCCGGTGGTTGTGGTGGTGGCGGCGGCGGTGGTTGTGGTCGTGGTGTTCAGTGCCACAGAACAGAACTCTCCAGACTGAACATTTTTAGCCAGAAAATAGACAATGATATGTCAAATTTCGCTACGACTCAAAGGTCCCACACGTTTTCAGTTTTCACATAGCATCAAAGAAGCCGGTCGCTCATATTGTTCGTACAGTGTGTTTGGTACATCGCAATCGCTAAAACATTTCGGAATCACTTTTTGTAAAACTGTGATTTTTGACCATTCAATGGGAATAAATGTTTGAGAACTTGGGACCGAACTTTTTATCAGCTATAGATATTAATCTGAAATAGTCGACAACCTGAACGACCTGGGTGAAAATGCCAGCTGAAAAAAAAAGTATCGAAATGAGCCTAACATACAGCTCCCGAGAACATCAAGTCACAATGATGTCATATGTAATCTGGTTCAGTAATTTATGTGTATTCCTAAAACCGCCGTTAGACAGTGGGAAAAGTCACGCCAGTGAATGAGGTCAAAGGGTTTTGCTGTTATTGCTGTTGTTGTTTACAGTTCTAGTAGTTTCACTCACTCAAAAGGGCTTGTGAGCGAAGGACACAAATACACAGGGCCTCAAAATGCCTATATCCCTATTAGCCTCAGGCATCATAGTCACCCCTAAAAATACTTCAATAAATTTAGAAGTAATTACTACCATGAACAGACCATTCAAAGGCACGCACTTAACAGGGGTTTAAAAAAAAAAAGTGCATGTCTCCTTTCCGCTCAGGCCTCACTGGAGTAATGTACGTCTACTTTCTCTTTGAAACTCTTTAGGCCAGAAAGGCAGTTCACATAAATCCGCTTGCCTCACGTGTGCCCCACCTCTGTGCGAAAAGTTTCAGCTTCACTGGCAGCTTGTCTCTGTTTGTGACCACCTGCCACGCACCTTGACCTACAACACAAAACTCACGAAGATCACGCTTTTTCATGGCAACAAAATCACTACAGACTAGCACACGTGCCAAACAGGGTACCTCAAACAAACACCAGACATGACCCCACGGTCAATTTGTGTCCTAACGGTGAAAAGCAGTGAAAATATCCATTTAGGCTGGTTTCACATACGCCGAGAAGAAACGGAAATACAGAGAACACTGGCTGTTATAAAATGTATTAGGTCACAACTTCCTGAATAACCCTCTCTCTGCAACAAGTCTACAAAAGTTATAAATAAAAAAAAAAGTTACCGGCCCCCGTAGTGTAGTAGTTAGCACTTTGGACCATGGACCGGGAGACCCGGGTTCGAGTCCCAGCCGAGACAAGCGGGATTTTTCCTACCTAGATCGGCTCCTACCCAGAGCGGGTGTGATATGTGCCCAATGGGACGCTGTTGCCACACAGCCGAGATTCACCCACTTCACGGGTGCGACTTTGGGGGCTTCTTCCCTTGGTATGACACGTCTTATGATGTGGATGATTAAACGGCCGGCACCTCAGGTGCCGTAGTTCCCGGGCCTGGTTAATGCCGGGATATTTATGACAGAAAGCGTGGAATGCGGCCCTGTCTCGCTGTCCCGAACCACACGGACCTCCATAGCAACATCATACCATCATCCTCATCTCCATCATCATGCATAATAAAAATTGCCCCAGCTTCCCAGCCCTCCGTAGATTCCACCCATTAACAGGGAGGAATACCACTGGAGCCGGCAAAGAGTTTTGTGGCAGCAAAAAAAAAAATAAAAAGGCATAAAAAGGTTATCATAGAAAATCGCTGGCGACTGCAGTGGCAACAAACTGTACAGGACATCCCATTCAGTTTGTCTTGTTTTAGCCGCAAAATGCTTCAGATACTCTATGTTGTTTGCGCGGCGTAAAACTTCAACTAACTAAGCTTAACACGTTTTATCCAACACGTTTTATCCAACACTATTCAGGGGGACTGACAGACTGCCGCCTGCAAGGGAAGTAAGCGACACCACTTGTGGTACTAAGGGCTGACGGGCGGGTGGATGGGTGTTTGGGAGTTTAACGTCCTTTTCCACCACGTAAGGGTGATATCTAAGACGGGGCAACGAGAAAGAGGCCAGCACAAATATCTGGCCTCAGCCGGGATTCGAACTCACGACCCGAGCATTGACTGTCCAACGTTCTTATAGTGACGACTGAAAACACGTCAAGAATGGAACGATGACTCATACCCCTACGTCATTCTAACCAGAATGTCTCTGTCACTGCAGTCCTGCGTCAGATTGTTTTGACGTCACACTCCTAGACATCATATTATTAAACTCTTGCGTGCAAGAAATTACGTTACCTTCAAAAACCAAACCAAACAGATCTCGGGGTTAGCAAATCGATCAGTACTTGAAAATGCGTCTACACCAGCAGATAAGGTAAGTAGTATTTTGTTTCTGTACACCCTTTTCCTTTTTCTTTTCTTTTTTTTCTTTCTCTCTCTCTCTCTCTCTCTCTCTCGTCCTTCATTACTTACTCCTCTGTTTTTGGACTGATGGACAGGTTCATTTTCATTTGAACATTCGCTGTAGAGTAAGGCTGACCATCGCTGTTCTTTCAAAGAATATAAAGGTCTTGAATTATTTGCAAGATTTGTTGAAATATTATGTGGACTGAACTTTATTTTCCTTCGTGCACGGGGAGCCGGGATAGCCGAATGGTAGAGCGTTGGACTCGCAATGCTCGAGTCGTGAGTTCGAATCGCGGCTGGGGCCAAATATTTGTGCTGGCCTTTTTCTCGTTGCCCCGGCCGTCTTTGATATCACCCTTACGTGGTAGAAAAGGAAGTTAAACTCCCAAACACCCACCCCACCAACCCTCCTTCGTGCACCAAAATCGATCTACACTGGCGAAAACCATTATCCTAACACTGCAACACTACGGTCAAAATGCTAAAGGAACCTAAGTGTTTTTCAAATCCATGAGCCCTTTCACGTTTTGGATGGCACTGCTGTGGGTTCTAACTGCGACAGACAACTTCCATACGGACCATATTTGCCAGACTCTTTGTCCGTGAAAGCACTAAAACATCGATATTCTCATAACTTTTCTTTTGAAGCAATTGCATTTGTGCTTGCGCCTACGCACACGGCCTACTCTATCTAAATGAGTAGTAGTTTTACTATTACTATTTTTCTTTATTTTGCCATTGTTCTTCTTTCTACTTCTTTTTTCTTGTATTTCCTTTCATCTTGCCATCGTAGTCTCTTTTTTTCTTTTCTTCTTTTTCTTTTTTATCGCAACGGCTGATTGGAAATTAATCATTGTTTGGTTAAATCACTTCCGTTGGAAAAAAAGTTCGTTCGTTCGTTCGTTGAGCATTGGATTCAATACGCTGGTCGTGCGAACGAGAACTTCAACGGCACATAGCTCTCCTAGTCAACGCGTGTCTGCACGGATGTAGCAAACGCAGTACTCTTCGCCTCGTCTTTGGTTTCTGTTGACTTAGTGCCAGCCTTTGAGATGCTGTCACTCTACAGGTATCTAGGCTAAGTGGTTACCATGGTAGATAAAACCAGCTCAGCTCTGTTAGCCCTAATATGCTGGAGGAATCGAGACGAATCGATGCGCGGGATGAAGAGGTCTTTGTTGGCGTTGACATCTTTATCATCACGCAGCTCAGAGAAAAAGTGCAAACAAGTGTTGTTTGCTTCGGCTCTTTCGTGGCACACATGGTTGGTAATCAATGAACCTTGATACCCTGCAGTGTGTTTGTTGTAGTCTGAAAATCCTCCCCGGCGCTCGGTCTTCAAACATCTACAACAAACAGGAAAGGAAACAAAAAAAAGAAGAAAGAGCACACACACACACACACACACACACACACACACACACACACACACACACACACACACACACACAGACACACACACACACACACACACACACACACACACGCTTACTGTAGATCGGGGACATACGCTTCTGTTTTGAATTTGAACTCGCACCAACCGCAAGATCGCCAAACCCCCAGCTAGCCCCGATTTTCGACCGATGTCTGACAATAGGAAGATACAGTAATTCACACACACACACACACACACACACACACACACACACACACACACACACACACACACACACACCTTTTTTTCCCCTCCTTCTCCCTCTTCCCCCCACCTCACTGTTTCAAGCTTGGGGGGGGGGGAGGCATCTGGCGTGGGTGCAGGGTGGAGTACGTCTGGCTTAGAATAGAGGGAGTACGTCCAGCTTTAAGGCGGAAAACGCCCCGGAGTATATAGAGATGTGGAGTACATATCGTGTGTTACATGGAGTTAGCCGAACTGGTAGTGCGTGGGACAGGGGCAGTGAGTTCGAACCCCCGGCCGGGGCTTTTTTTTTTTTTTTTTTTGGTTGCCCCGTCTTTCACCAGTATGTGGTGGAAAAGGACGTTAAAGCCTCCTATGCTCGTAACGCGGCTGAGGTGGAAAACTTTCAAAGCTCTATTGCTGTTTGCAAGGTAGAAAGATGTTTCATTTGGCCATTGCGATCGCTTTCATGACTTTATACTTTTATGACAAATGACGACTTTCTTTGAGCCTACGGGTCCATTCCTAAACAGACTGTGACAATAGACAAAGCTTTCAAAAATAGCCACCAGTCAGTGCTGTCTAGCAAGTCTGCAGTCCGCAACCAAATAACGCCGTCTGCTCAGAACGCGGTACACTTCTTCAACAACTAATACGCCGGTCAGGGTGGGTGGGTGTTAGGGGGTTTAACGTTCTTTTCCACCACGTAGGAGTGATATCAAAGACGGGGCAACGATGAAAAAGCCAGCACAAATATTTGGACCCAGCCGGGATCCAAACTCACGACCCGAGGATTAGAAGTCCAACGCTCTACCATTCGGCCACCCCGGCTCCCGCGCCGGCCAGAGTCACCACAATGGTCTCAGATACTATATTGTGACCCAAGTGTTTGATTCTACGAGAAGTTTTGCACGCGCTGTTGTGTGTCTGTAATACGTCTTGGGACTTAACCACTCAGTAAAATCGACCACCCAAACAACCAACCAACCAACCAACCAACTAACCAACCTACCAACCAACCAACCAACCAACCAACCAACCTGCTGCTCTTTGCCTGCACAGATGAACAACACAACACATTACCAAGAGCACAACTTGCCTGTCCCGTGCGTTATACTGGCAATCATCGTCCTGACCCCAATGAGCATCATAGCTCTGCTGGGCAACGCCATGATCATCGCCTCCTTCTTCATGACGGCTGAGCTGCGAGTCACCAACAACCTGTACGTCATCCACCTGGCATTTTGTGATCTGTTGATTGGAGCTGTTGCTACACCGTTCCACCTGTACGTGAACACACACAACTACGAATGGGAGTTAGGACGAGAAAGTTGTGAGGTAGGTTGCATTTGGTAAGTCATGACAATGATAATGTGTGAACTGTTTATCCAGGCGCTTTGCCCAGCTGCTTGGCTCGAAACGTCAGCAGCTCAACTCAGAACACGCACGTTCACATGCCTCACGAAATTTGCCCCAAAATGTTTTTTTTTTCCCCCCCCTGTTGTTGTTTGTTTGTTGTTGTTTTAACCAAAGGCGCACATTTAAGCACTCTATGTACATTTTATAGTATTTCTTTCGATTGCGAATTTTTTATTTTATTTTTGTATTTACCGAGGTACAGTGTGCCCTGTCCCGAGATTGGTACGTTAATGGTCATTTTAGCGCTAGTAATGGTATTCAGTTAATATGTTGAGAGTGTTCTATACTTTGTAATTGCCCAATGGTCTTCATGGTGACGCCATGGTCACGCTCAGACAGGTTCTATACTTTGTTATTGTTCCATCGTCATCATGGTAACGCCATGGTCACGCTCTGGCGACTTAGACAGGCTGTATACTTTGCTATTGTTCAAAGGTGTTCATGGTGACGTCACGGTGACGCTTTGATGACTCAGGCAGGTTCTA
The DNA here is from genome assembly GCA_018292915.2 of Batillaria attramentaria. NCBI lineage: Eukaryota > Metazoa > Mollusca > Gastropoda > Batillariidae > Batillaria > Batillaria attramentaria. The sequence goes on from JACVVK020000076.1 coordinate 1,427,933, forward strand.
TAATTTGTTATTGTTTAAACTAATTAAAGGTGGTCATGGTGTCTGGTGACGCACTGATGACTCAGACAGTCTTCCTGATGCTTTTCCTCGCCTATGCGGAACTCTACATACTGACACAAAGTCCCGACCACTTTCGCCGAAAACGTGCTTGGATGGCGCATCTGAAGATCTTCCTTGCGTGGGCCTTCTCCATATCTCTCCAAGTGGTACCCGTCGTCTTCTGGAAGAAACACAGAGAACAGTCTGCTGTAACAGAGGCTTGCCATTTTCAATTTTTAAACGAGAACCCCGCGGCGGCAGTGGGCAAGTGGATGATTTGGTTTATCATACCTTTCCTCGCTCTGCTCCATGTCGCCATAAGGATCTACCAGGAGATGACCAAGAGACTGAGCACGCGAGCGCCGGTGCAAGCAAAGAGGAGAGTCGGGTTCATCGCGGCCCCCAAAGTCCCTACCCTTGAGGAGAGAAGCAGCCCAAGAGAGACCTTCATGCTCAAACCCATGATATCTCCGAAAACACGCCGCACCTCTTTGGACCCTAAGAGCCGTAGCGAGGTGAAGGCTGGGAAGAAGGTCCTCTGGCCCCTCATCGTCTTTCTCATTTGCTGGACGCCCTACTCCCTGGCCGTTCTCGTCAATGCCGTGTGTGCCAGTTGCATGAATGCAACCACGTTCCATTTTCTCCTGTGGCTGTTCCAGCTTAGGTCGGCCATCAGCCCCTGGTTGCTCTCTGCTAACCACGTGATCTTTAGGGCCGCCTTCATACGTATCTTCTCCAAGATCTGTTGCTGTTGCCGTGACTTCTTCCGCCGCCAGCCCAGACGCACCAAGTGGGAAGCGCTCACCATGGAGATCCTCAGGTCTCTTACGCTGCGCAGACCATCTAACTGATTCAGCTCGTGCACTACTTATTTGTAGGGCCAAGCGCTGTCCATAGCCTGTGTGGCCGATCACAATACGGAAAATGATATCGTTACGTTTTTTCTTCAAAACACAGTACATTATGATATCGGTTTTGTTTTTCTTTCTTTCTGTTTGTTGTTGTTGTTGTTGTTGTTGTAAATTTGGTTATTGTTTTGGATTTTTTGTTTGTTTGGTTGGTTGGTTTTTTTGTTGTTGTTGTTGTTTTGTTTGTTTGTTTTTTGTTGTTGTTTTTGTTTGTTTGTTTTTTGTTGTTGTTTTTGTTTGTTTTTGCTTTTTTTTTTTTCTTCTTTTTTTTTTTTTTTTTTTTTGGGGGGGGGGTTGTTTGTTTGGTTGATTGGTTGGTTGGTTGGTTGGCTGGTTGTGTGTTTTTGTTTTTGTTGTTATGTTGTTTCCATAGTAATGGAAACAACATCATAGGACGGGCTAAATTTTCCACGTTCATGGGCAAGCATCTGTGGCACAAACGCACGTCACTGCCAATCTCCCGCAGAGACGATTATGCAAGTGTAACTCTGACAATGACGTAAGAAAACGTACGTCATCGATGCTGGCATGTACAGTGCTCCGAACGCACTTCTCCTCCTCAGTGAGTGCCGTCTGTGTGGATGTGTGTGTGTGTGTGCGTGTGTGTGTGCGTGTGTGTGTGAATTGTGTCCGGGCCCGTTTCTTCGAAAATACTCAACCGAATGGCTTCAAATTTGGGGTATCCAAATATATCATAATGTTACATTAGACGATTCAAGCGTGTGATGATTGCTTAAGTGATTTGGGAGTTATCGCCCTTTTGAGACAAGTTGGTTGTCTTTCGTGTACAGGCGTAATATTTATTTAAATCACTCAATTTTTTGGCAGTAGATAGCTTGAATACGGACTCTGAACAGAGTCACTACTAGAAAATGGTCGCTCTTATAGTTTTCATGTAAACCGAGCCTGAGTTGACATTGCATGTGAACCCAGTTCAGATGCCTATTTCTCCGAAAATACTGAACCGATCGATTTTAAATTTGGGGATTCTTAATGAATCAAGATTGTTGAATAGCAGGCCCGATCCAGGTACGATTGCACACATGATTTGCGAGTTATCTGGCGTTTAAAGGCGTAATATTTACCTAAACCACTCCATTTTTTGGACATAGATAGCATGAATACGGACTCTTAACTAAGTGAATTTTGGAGGTTGTCGCTTTTATACTTTTGGCGTAAGCCGTACCTGATGAAAGTGCTGGTGAACACACTTTAGATCTCAAAATCGCTCCTACTATACATAGATAATGAGCCTGGGGTGCCATAAAAAATATACAAAAAAATTAGAAAAATTCACTGCAGCCGTTATCGTCAGTTGACCCGAAAATTTGTACTCACAGCACATTTCCTCTACAAGCCACACGCCTCACAAACATCGAAGAAGAGACGCACGCGCACTGACGTAAAGTAAGTGCGTCATGTTTGATTGACGTGATGCTGTTTTTTCTTGGGGGTGTCTCGCCACTTTCTTTCCGAATTCCTCTGTTTGGAGACGTGGTGTATTTTACTTCTACTATGTCGCCATCTTCGTGCAATCGCAGAGAAGACACGGGATACAACAGAATACAACTCCAATACTTTATGAACAGAATATGCACCGAGAACAAATTCATGAAAGAAGAAGAACCCAGAACGCTGTGCAGGGCTGCTTACGTACTGAACAGGTCAGATCTAGAACATTCCTCAACTTACTGGAAGGTTCGATATCTTTCCAAGGTGACGTAATCTACTGACGTTACTGCACCAGCATGTTCTGGGATGGTCTAGAAATTATTTTGCATCGAAATGCAGTATCTTTTCGCGATCTCTACAACTTGACATGTGGAAAGCGGGAATTTCAGTGGGTTTCGTTTTTGCCACTGACTCACACTCAGAAGCATAATGCAAAGATCTTGGAAACATAAAGATAGTTCACTTACCTCCCTTTGAGAGACAACGCGTAAGAGTTGTCTGCGCGCATTAGCGCGCATCCCGCAGATCTACGCAGTTGTTTGACCCAACCCTACACTAGCCGCCGTAAAACATTTTAACAAAATAAACAAAAACGAAGATGTCAGCGACTGACGGGTGGTCTCCCCCCATATATTTCGCATGTGTTTTAGGCCTCTGGAAAACATAAGTACTCTCAAAGTTCCGGAGGACGAACGAAAGATCTAGTTTGGCTTTCACTGCTGTACGTAGGCTACGCAGTGCATTTCGTTCGATGTGTTCGATGCAGGTAGACGCTAGCACAATTTAAGTCACCGTGATTTGTAAAGTTGTCAGGGAAAAAAAAAAATTACGCTGTATCTGCGTCAGCCGCGTGTGTTTACTGTTTGTTTACACTGCATGCACACGTACCACTTGAGGTTTTTTTTTGTTTTTTTTTTTGACAAGAAAGCGGAAAAAAAAGTTTGTTTTTCAACAGGAATACCAAAAGAAGTATTTCCCCGTTTATATTTGTCTGTTATTTGAACAATTCGGCGCAGAACACAATTGCATGCCCGGCTTTTGTGATCGCTTTCCACTTTCCGCCATGCTGTCACTATAGGGGCCAGATCTAGGATGCGCGCTAATGCGGGCAGACAACTCTTCGCGTTGTCCCGCTATATGTCTCTCTTACGATAGACTCCAGAGTGCAGTCCCTTTTCGGCGGGGCGTGAAAATGTGACTGCTTACACCCAGCGCCATTTTCAAAAATGGCGAATTTTTTTTAGAAAAAGCGAAGACTTGTATGTCATATGAATCGATTTGAAAGGAAGTCTTGAATATCCGACCACTTCTGGTTTGGGCAAAATCTTTGCCAGCGGACAATTATTGTTGCGCTTTGATGGCACTGTTTACGTGGTACACTGATCCAACAGGATGTGAGTAAACGGCAAGGGGGTTGCACTCTGACAGGCCAAGGCGTTGCACTCTGCAGGCAAGGTATTATTTGCACGAGTGGCAGACGATCACGTACCTGCCTTGTGGTGGAATAAGAGACGATTACAAAAGCATACACACCCGTGCTCTAGGACTGAATGTAATACTGAATAGATCTGTCCATTCAGACAGAGACATGTTATGTATTTCTCTGATTCGGAAACACGCCTACTTTCACTCTGAAGACAGCCTGCCATCACTTGCGCCACTGAGGATCCCTCTGGGTTCAAAGCTGGTCAAGGATGACATAGTGCGCGACCTTGTGTTTGAGAGCACCGAGACAATTTAGACCCGTCACGATAGCGCAGTGAGCGCCATTTCCCCACCGTGCACAGAGGTACTTTCCACTGAAAGACTCTGTGCCCCAGAGAGTGCTCTTACGAGGGCAGGAGTGACGCGTCTTTCTGATTCCAAGGTCTTTGCATAATGTGTGTGTGTGTGTGTGTGTGTGTGTGTGTGTGTGTGTGTATGGGGGGGGGGTGCGTGCGTGCGCGCGCAAGCGCGCGTTTAAGGCGAGAGAGAGAGAGGGTCTCTTCTCCGATACCAGTAAGCAATCGTCTGTCAGTCAGGTCTGCGGGAAGTAACTCTGTCAAAGGGGAACGACTTCATTACAAGAATTCATTCACCCATGTAGAACCTCGCATACGCCAAAAAGTTGTGACGTCAACCAGCTAGGCGAGCTCACACGACCTCATGTGTTTGGGTTTTTGCAAGTGCATAGAGGCACGATAAGGGTTCTCAGTACTTTCTTTATGTCAGCATGCTTGATGTCAGAGAGCTTGCGTTCCGGCGTGTGCGCGCGGGCTGCATACATGACACAACGACTACGACTGTGACTACAACATGTCATTGAATGGAAACAACATATTGGGCTGGTGGCCATCTTGTTTGTTTTTCGACTTGCCAGATTGTCTTTCGTGACTATTCAGAGATCTACAGAAATGAACGAGACATTTTTCATTCTTTTCCCTAATGTGGTTTTGTTTCTCATAATTCGTCACATTAGGGAAATCGAAATAAGCAGAACTATATTTACTGTTGCATTTCTTTTTCGGTAAAAAGATGGTTATGTGTTCATCATCATTTGTGTGTGTGTGTGTGTGTGTGTGTGTGTGTGTGTGTGTGTGTGTGTGTGTGTGTGTGTGTGTGCACAACCTTCTGCGAAGGTTGTATTTGGCAAGCACTGTCGGCAGATCTAAAGACCATAGATCTGCTATAGCGTAGTGGATCTGGGGTCTTTGGTAGATCTGACAGATTTGAAGCGAGAGGGAGAGAGACAGCAACAACAACAACAGACAAGATGGCAGATTTTGGAGAAACAACTTAACGGGATGGGTCCATTCCTTATTTGTATAGATCGGAGATTTCAGCGGGGAAGAAACAATTACTTCTAGTACATTGACAGAAGAAAGTACACGTAACCCTTACCGTGCCTCTTTGCATACGCAAAACTCAAAACAAATGACGTCGTGTAGTTAGCCTCGCTCGTTGAGTCACTTACATTTTGACGTATGCAAGGTTCAATGTGGGTACAATCAGGTTGGTTGGAATGAATTCTTGTAAGAAAGTTGTTCCCCTTTGACAGAGTTATTTCCCAGAGACCCTATTGGCAGGTGTGGCCGCTAGGTAGGAGCCGCTACACCTCGTTTCATGATATTCAGAAATTAACTTTAGCATGGTTCCCGAGTTACTTTGATTGGTGACTAAATATAGTCTACTTCATCGAAAAAAAAAAAAATTCAAAAAACAGAGAAATGGCATCAAAAGAAGTGAAGGGTGACTCGTTGGCTCACTTGTGTAACAAAGTGAGTCTATGTAATAACCCTCCATCGTCTGTCTGTGTGTCTGTCTGTGTGTCTGTCTGTCTGTGTGTCCGCAGTAAACCTTAACATTGGCATTTTCTCAGAAAAAATGTGCAGCAGAGGCACCAAACTTGGCAAGCTGATAGACAGCCATAAGACCTTTCAAAGCATATCTTAGTGATTGACCTTGACACAAGGTCAAGGTCACTAAAGCTGTCTGTTTGGAAATTTTACATTGGCATTTTTTCAGAGTCTAGATAAGCCAGTGAGGTCAAACTTTGCATGATGATAGACATTGACAAGACCTGTACTGACATACCTGTATTCAGTGACTTTGAATCAAGGCCAAGGCCATGCAAGCTGTTTTGCGGAAAACCTTCCAAAACCTTAACATTGGCATTTTCTCAGAAACAATGAACAGCAGAGGCACCAAACTTGGCACGCTGAGAGACAGCCATAAGCCCTTTCAAAATATACCATAATGATTGACCTTGACACAAGGTCAAGGTCACTAAAGCTGTCTGTTTGGAAATTTTACATTGGCATTTCTCAGAATCTAGAAAAGCCGGAGACATCAAACTTTGCATGATGATAGACATCGACAACACATTTACTGACATACCTGTATTCAGTGACTTTGAGTCAAGGTCAAGGCCATACAAGCTGTTTTGCGGAAAAAGCTTCCCAAACCTTAACATTGGCATTTTCTCAGAAACAATAAACAGCAGAAGCACTAAATCTGGAATGCTGATAAACAGCAGCAAGACCTTTCAAGACATACCATTTTGAACTACCTTGGCTGAAGGTCAAGGTCATCAAAGCTGTCTCAATGGAAATTTATAATTGCCATTTTCTCAGAATGTAGGGGTACCAGAGGCATCAAACTTTGCTTGCTGATAGACAATGACAAAACCTATACTGGCATACTTGTATTCAATTTCCTCGAGTCAAGGTCAAGGCCATTCAAAATGTTTTGCGGAGACTTTAACGTTAGCATTTTCTTGGAAACAACAAACAGTAGAGGCACCAAACAAGCCACAAAGAAACCTATGCAGACATACCCATTTGAGTGACCTTGACTCAAGGTCAAGGTCATTACAACTGCCTGTTGTGAAATTTTACATTACCATTTGTGCAGAAACTACAAAAATTAGAGCTATCAAACTTGGTATAACGATGGTCATTGATAAGCTCTTCACTTACAGATCTCATTTGAATGACCTTGACCCAAGGTCAAGGTCATAGAAACTGTCCTGGGAAAACTGTTATATCGCCATTTACCGTTTTCTTAGGAACTATAAACACAAGACACCTTACTTCAGGATAGCTAGTGATAAGAACATTACAAACATACTCTTTTGAATGACCTTGACCTATCTCACAAGTAAGCCAAGGAGGCTTTGCTCCTCTAGTTTTTCATTATGGTAAAGTATTTTCACACACACACACACACACACACACACACACACACACACACACACACACACACACACACAATTGAGAGCCCCGGTTGTCATGAAATAAGTTAGGTCACAAGGCCAGGTTCAACTTTTTCTCTATGATAGGTGATGAAAGTGACTCCACAAGACACTGGCGACTGTAAGACCAATCGAACCATACCAAAAGCGCTATACAACACCACGATAAATAAAACGTCTGGTTTGTGGATTATCATTGAAAGGGAAGCCAAGGATAAGCAACTCTTCAGAAAGATTTCTGATGGTTCGGCTGGTCTTGCAGTTCCAAGGGCCAGTGTGGCTTTGGCCAAAATTCAAAGGACAGAGAATTAAGCAAAAAAAAGAAAGAAAAGATAATAATGAGGCTATGTGCTGACAATGGATTTGAAACCAAGGCAGATAATTAAACATACAAACAAAAATTAAATTATCTGCCTTGGTTTCCAGTCAGAGAACAGAGAAATGACGCCAAGAACAGTGAACGGTGTCTCTTTGTCTCTGTGGTATTGGAGGCATCGGACACTCTCTGGGGCACAGAGTCTTTCAGTGGAAAGTACCTCTGTGCACGGTGGGGAAATGGAGCTCACTGCGCTACCGTGACGGGCCTAATTTGCCTCGGTGCTCTCAAACACAAGGTCGCGCACTATGTCATCCTTGACCAGCTTTGAACCCAGAAGGATCCTCAATGGCGCAAGTGATGGCAGGCTGTCTTCAGAGTGAAAGTAGGTGTGTTTCTGAATCAGAGACACACATAACATGTCTCTGTCTGAATGGACAGATCTACACTACATTCAGTCCTAGAGCACGGGTGTGTATGCTTTTGTGATCGTCTCTTATTCCACCACAAGGCAGGTACGTGATCGTCTGCACCGTGCAATAATACTTGCCTGTAGAGTGCAACACCCTTGCCGTTTACTCACATCCTGTTGAATCAGTGTACCACGTAAACAGTGCCATCAAAGCGCAACAATAATTGTCCGCTGGCAAAGATTTTGCCCAAACGAAAAGTGGTCGGATATTCAAGACTTCGTTTCAAATCGAATCATATGACACACAAGTCTTCGCTTTTCTAAAAAAAAAATTTAAAAAAATCGCTATGTTTGAAAGTGGCGCTGTTTGTATCATGTGTAAGCAGTCCCATTTTCACGCCTCGCCGAAAAGGGACTGCACTCTGGAGTCTAAGCATCTAGACTCCAGAGTGCAGTCCCTTTTCGGCGGGGCGTGAAAATGGGACTGCTTACAGCCAGCGCCATTTTAAAAAATGGCGAATTGTTTTTAGAAAAGCAAAGACTTGTGCGTCATATGATTCGATTTAAAACGAAGTCTTGTCATATGATTCGATTTAAAACGAAGTCTTGAATATCCGACCACTTTTCGTTTGAGCAAAATCTTTGCCAGCGGAGAATTATTGTTGCGCTTTGATGGCACTGTTTACGTGGTACACTGATCCAACAGGATGTGAGTGAACGGCAGAGAGTGCTAAGCATCGGAATCACTCTATGGGGCACAGAGTCTTTCAGTGGAAAGTACCTCTGTGCACGGTGGGGAAATGGCGCTCACTGCGCTACCGTGACGGGCCTAAATTGTCTCGGTGCTCTCAAACACAAGGTCGCGCACTATGTCATCCTTGACCAGCTTTGAACCCAGAGGGATCCTCAGTGGCGCAAGTGATGGCAGGCTGTCTTCAGAGTGAAAGTAGGCGTGTTTCTGAATCAGAGAAATACATAACATGTCTCAGTCTGAATGGACAGATCTATTATTACATTCAGTCCTAGAGCACGGGTGTGTATGCTTTTGTAATCGTCTCTTATTCCACCACAAGGCAGGTACGTGATCGTCTGCACCGTGCAATAATACTTGCCTGTAGAGTGCAACACCCTTGCCTGTCAGAGTGCAACCCCCTTGCCGTTTACTCACATCCTGTTGGATCAGTGTACCACGTAAACAGTGCCATCAAAGCGCAACAATAATTGTCCGCTGGCAAAGATGTTGCCCAAACGAAAAGTGGTCGGATATTCAAGACTTCGTTTCAAATCGAATCATATGACACACAAGTCTCTGCTTTTCTAAAAAAAATTCGCCATTTTTAAAAATGGCGCTGGGTGTAAGCAGTCACATTTTCACGCCCCGCCGAAAAGGGACTGCACTCTGGAGTCTACTACACCTTTGCTACTCTCTGGGGCACAGAGTCTTTCAGTGGAAAGTACCTCTGTGCACGGTGGGGAAATGGCGCTCACTGCGCGACCGTAACGGGCCTAAATTGTCTCGGTGCTCTCAAACACAAGGTCGCGCACTATGTCATCCAAAGGGACTGCACTCTGGAGTCTACTACATTAGACTCCAGAGTGCAGTCCCTTTTCGGCGGGGCGTGAAAATGTGACTGCTTACACCCAGCGCCATTTTTTAAAATGGCGATTTTTTTTTTAGAAAAGCAGAGACTTGTGTGTCATATGAATCGATTTGAAACGAAGTCTTGAATATCCGACCACTTTTCGTTTGGGCAAAATCTTTGCCAGCGGACAATTATTGTTGCGCTTTGATGGCACTGTTTACGTGGTACACTGATCCAACAGGATATGAGTAAACGGCAAGGGGGTTGCACTCTGACAGGCAAGGGTGTTGCACTCTACAGGCAAGTATTATTGCACGGTGCAGACGATCACGTACCTGCCTTGTGGTGGAATAAGAGACGATTACAAAAGCATACACACCCGTGCTCTAGGACTGAATGTAATAATAGATCTGTCCATTCAGACAGAGACATGTTATGTATTTCTCTGATTCAGAAACACGCCTACTTTCACTCTGAAGACAGCCTGCCATCACTTGCGCCATTGAGGATCTCTCTGGGTTCAAAGCTAGTCAAGGATGACATAGTGCGCGACCTTGTGTTTGAGAGCACCGAGACAATTTAGGCCCGTCACGGTAGCGCAGTGAGCGCCATTTCCCCACTGTGCACAGAGGTACTTTCACTGAAAGACTCTGTGCCCCAGAGAGTGCTACTACATCGGAATTAGACTCCAGAGTGCAGTCCCTTTTCGGCGGGGCGTGAAAATGTGACTGCTTACACCCAGCGCCATTTTCAAAAATGGCGAAATTTTTTTAGAAAAGCGAAGATTTGTGTGTCATATGAATCGATTTGAAACGAAGTCTTGAATATCCGACCACTTTTCGTTTGGGCAAAATCTTTGCCAGCGGACAATTATTGTTGCGCTTTGATGGCACTGTTTACGTGGTACACTGATCCAACAGGATATGAGTAAACGGCAAGGGGGTTGCACTCTGACAGGCCAAGGTGTGGCACTCTACAGGCAAGTATCATTGCACGGTGCAGACGATCACGTACCTGCCTTGTGGTGGAATAAGAGACGATTACAAAAGCATACACACCCGTGCTCTAGGACTGAATGTAATAATAGATCTGTCCATTCAGACTGAGACAATCATGTTATGTATGTCTCTGATTCCGAAACACGCCTACTTTCACTCTGAAGACAGCCTGCCATCACTTGCGCCATTGAGGATCCCTCTGGGTTCAAAGCTGGTCAAGGATGACATAGTGCGCGACCTTGTGTTTGAGAGCACCGAGACAATTTAGGCCCGTCACGGTAGCGCAGTGAGCGCCATTTCCCCACCGTGCACAGAGATCTGTACTTTCCACTGAAAGACTCTGTGCCCCAGAGAGTGCATCGGAATGTCTAGTCATGGTCTCCCCTCTCCTGAAATCGAGGGTGTGGCGTCCCCGATCACTCATGGGTTGCCCGAACTACGGAATGTCGTGCTCTGCTACTTTCGCAGCAGCATTGCGTCATAATGCCGTGACGTCATTTTCTCAGCTCTCACACACACACACACACACACACACACACACACACACACGCGACAGACATGGCAACCTACAGAACAGAGGCAAAGGGTCATGCTGATGGCAGATCATTCAAACCTTCGTCGACACCAGCTGATTTAGGTAAGCCTCCTCATGTTTCCTTCTCACACTTTACTCTTCCTGCTTGCTTTTCTTGACCTTCTTTTGGCTTGCGCGGCTTTAAGCCCTAAAAACTCACTCACTCACTCTTGACCTTCTTTACATTCTTCTTCTTCTACTTCTTCTTCTACCTCTTCTTTTGTACCTATACTCTTTTCTTCATATTCTTCTTCTCCGTTTTAGTCGGCTCCATCATACTCGTTCTCTTCTCCTCCTTGGATGTTGCCTAGTGGTTGTTAACACCGTCTGTGGATCTTCAGGAACTGGGTTCGACTCATCCCCGTACCAGGGGCCGTAACGCTACCTGGTGTAGCGACGGCCGCTGGTACGTGGGATGAGTTCGACTATGGTTGCGGGCAGGAAATTCACTTGGGACTGCATCTCGCCAGGTCGAGTCAAAATCACTGTTTCGAACCCGCTTGTGGGCTGGAATCTGACTGGGGATCTTACAGTTATCTCGCCAGATCCAGTCAAAATCAGGTGTTGATTCGTATTCGGTGTATGCCTCACCTTCGTGAACACACGCACGCGTAAATATCAGGTGTGCACGCTAAAAATCCCACATCCATCTTTCGAAGAAGAGTAGGCTGTGGCTGATAGCGTAGAACACAGAAGTATGTCGCACGCATCAGAGCGAATCCGTTACGGACTTATCCCCCAAAATCACACTTAGCCTTGAGGTAGGCTCTGCACCGACCGCATAGCCCGGGTTGTATAGCGATAGCACGCGACTTCTCGGCTTGTGCAAGACTGGAACAGCAAGATCCCCGGACTTCATATCCGTATGCACTATGATAGGACAAATGTCCTTGCTGACATAAAGTATGGGAGATGTGTCCTGAATTGTTGTGAATTGCTGTGCCCGCTGTTTTTGATGTATCGCGCTCAAGTGTGTGTGTGTGTGTGTGTGTGTGTGTGTGTGTGTGTGTGTGTGTGTGTGTGTGTGTGTGTGTGTGTTTAAGACTTATGTACTGGTATGTGAGGGTTTAAGCAGGATTTTTTTTAGGTGTGTGAGTACACAAGACTTTTATTTGTGTGTGTGTGTGAGAGTAAATTTAAGTTTTTCATAGGTGTGTGAGTACTATACACAAGACTTATGTCTGTGTGTGAGATTAAGTTTTATTTATGAGTGTGCAAGTGTTCTAGATATAATTTTGTTTGTGAGTGGTTTAATTTTCACGAGCGTGAGTGCTTTTTACTTTTACGGATGTGTGTCGTGTGTGTGTGTGGTGTGTGTGTGTGTGTGTGTGTGTGTGTGTGTGTGTGTGTGTGTGTGTGTGTGTGTGCCCCCGAAATTAGATTTTTTTTATATTTCTGTTTTTAGGACATATACATATACATGCCACAGACATTTACAGACAACAGACCTTACATATATGGACATATATCAAGTTGCTCTAGAAAATATCTTGCAAAACAAACATATACAACAAATTACACACACACACACACACACACACACACACACACACACACACACACACACACACACACACACACACACACACACAGAGATCCAAGTATCAATTTATAGTAACACCACTAGTATAGTAGTAACAATGTTAAAAAAAAAAACACAATGTAAAAAAAATGTTTAAAAAAAAAAAAATTCACTCACAACATACACAAACATTCCACCTGGGTAGTACCCGAAATTAGATTTACTTGTGTGCGTGACTGAGGCTTCTGTTAGTGCAAGTTGTATTTGTTATCATTATGTTTTATTAGTATTTTTTATGGTGGCCTTTAATTTCCCTTCTGGGATTAATAAAGTAATTTGAATTGAATTCAATTGAATCACGACGAACTATATGCAGAAATGATAGGACATAATTACGAGAAAGTAGTCGGACATTTGTAGGGGGTTTCCAAAGAGATGAATAATTATTATGTTTGCCAAGCGGACGCCTACCATACTATGCTGTACCATGCCATACCATTCTTCCTCTTCTGCACATTCTCCTTCTCAAATTAACCGAGCTAATTAATTCATTAATTTTACATTCGTTTGTTTGCAGCAGAGTCCGCTGTAGGCTTTCTGCCACCACAATGTCGTCCAACGCGTCAGTCGCGGCTTCAATTCTCAAAGCGTATGCAGGCGACAGCGACGATGACCACAGAGATGAACAGCTAGGCATGCCTGTCTTCCGTCACCCCGTTGTGATCTTCGGTGTGTGTGTGTTGGTGGTGATTATTGTAGGGGCGAATCTGTTAGTGTTGATGTCATACGTCAGAGACTGGCGCCTGCACACTGTCAGCAACCTGTACCTGGTGAATATGGCGGGTTGTGACTTCACGACTGGACTCGTAATCGCTTTCAACTTCGTCTACAAGTACCGACAGGACAGGTGGCCGTTCGGAAGAGCTGCCTGCAAGGTGGGTCTCTTCATATCAAGCCTTTAATTTCACAGTTCTGTTGACTATGTTGTGAATACACACAATCTTGTTCACATGTCAGGTACGGTGGGGCACCTAACATAATCCCTCAGAACTCGCACCATAACAAGATTTGAGCAAAAAGGTTTACAGGTTACTAGTTGGGGACGGCAAAGGGGTCGGGGGGGGGGGGGGTAAAGGTTTAATGTGTTTTTGTACACGCCCTTTTTTTGTTTGCTTTTTGCACATGGATGGTTGGTAACAGTATCTTTTGAGTATAATTTGAGTTAATGCATGAGTGATAAAGCCTTTACCGTCCAAGATGACCTGACATTACTCTGTGCGCAACTGCAGATGTTCCACGTGGCGGACTACACGGCCACCATGCAGTCCATTCTCCTGCTTGTACTCGTCAGTCAAGATCAACTCCTCGTGCTCCGGAAGGGCGCCCACTACAGCATCACGGAGACCAAGGTCAAGGCCTACATCAAGTTAAGCGTGGCGTGGCTGTATTCCATCCTTCTCTTCTCACCGGCCATCATTTTCTGGGACGTGTGGGCGGGCTACTCGACTGTAGCGGACGAGGTGTGCGAGACGGAGTTCCATTTGAGCAAAGTCTATCTGTCGGTGGCCTCTGTGTTTTCTTTCCTCATTCCGGCCGTTCTGCTGATTTTCCTCAACGGCGCCATTTATTGGGAGATCCGGAAAAGACTCAAGGTGGGTTTAGCCTCTGCTATAACGAGCACGGTTACCACTAGCACCAAAGACTATAGCACTGTGACTCGCGACAACGATACCACCAGTCAGTTTATTCGTTCGCTCGCTTCTGATGGGGACAAATGTGAGATCCGTCAAGTACCGACGGCTGTAGGGATGCCGACTCCCTGTGAGATAACTGATTCAACGTTTACAAACCCTAGCATCCCATCCGTCCGTGAAAGCACCGGTCGGAAACGGTTCGGTGGTACAGAGAATGTGCTGCAGCCCGCCGCTACTGTTACGTTCACGCAGGAGAAAGAACGTGCAAACAGCGACGGTCCAGAAAACGCTGCCGACAGAAAATCAGATGCCGCTGGTGCCCCAAGAGGACACGCGGAGTCAACAAAATCACATATCGCTCGGGCCCGTAGACAAAGTACGATAATGAGGCTGCGGAGGAGAGACAGGAGAGCTGTCAGAACTCTTGTCATGTTTATCACGGCTTACGTCGTCTGCTGGGCCCCCTACACTATTGCTACAGTGACGATCACTTATTGTGCAGACTGTGTCAACGTTTATTCGTACGAGTTTTTCGAGTGGTTCGCTTGGCTAAAGTCCGCTTTCAACCCCTTCATATACACAGCTAACAACGCGCGCTTCAGAGCCAACTTTGGTCGTATCCTGGGGCGTGTTTTCTTCTGTTGTAAACACTGGTGTTATCGGAAATGTGCCATTTCAGGTTAGTGCACGATTTCAGCTCGCAATGTGCGATTTGCATATGTTCAATTCCAGTGTGTCCTTTAGCATTTCCACCCCCCCCCACCCCCTCTTCAATAAGCATCGGGTTTGTGGATTGTCATGGGGAAGGAAGCCAAGGAGAAGTAACCCCCGATGGCTCAGCTGGTGTTATTGTTCAAAATGCTTGTGTGAATAAAAAATTTCTAAGACCCGTACTTGAAAAATGACGTCAAAAGAAGTAAAGGGTGAAGCGTTTGTCTCTGTTTTGTGGCATTGTAGTGTTTGGAATGTCGTGTTCTGCTACTTTCGCAGCTGACTTGCGTCATAATGTTTTGACCTCATTTTCATGTACGCGCGCGCACACACACACACACACACACACACACACACACACACACACACACACACACACACACACACGTCAGTGATCAATATGGCAGCCTGTAGGACAAAGGCAAAGGTGTCGTGTTGATGACAGATCATTCAAACCTGTGTCGATACCAGCTGATTTAGGTAAGCCCCCTGTTGCTTCCTCCTCACACTGTCCCTTTTTCTACTTCTTTCTACTTCTTCTTCTTCTGCGTCAAACTCTTTCTCTTCATGTTCTTCTTCTCCTGTTTCGTCATACTCGAACTCTCTAAGTACTCCTTGAATGTTGCCTAGTGGTTATAAACATCCGTTTGGATCTTCAGGTGCCGAGTTCGAATCCGCTGGTGGCCAGGAAATTCACTTACGATTGTATCTCGCCAGGTCGGGTTAAACTAAAGTGTTGACTCGTTCACGGTGCCTGTCTCTCCTTCGTACACAAACGCACGCACAAATGTCAACTGCGCAAACTAAAAATCCCACGTTAATCAGTCTTTCCAAGAAAGGTAGGCTGTGACCGGTGACGCGGAAAACAGAAGTATGTTGCACGCACCACAGCGACTCCTTTACGGACTTCCCTCTCTTTCTCAAATTAACTGAGCTAATTCATTCATTAACTTTACATTCGCTTGCTTGCAGCACAGTCCGCTGTAGGTTTACTGTCACCACAATGTCGTCCAACGCGTCAGTCACGGCTCAAAATTAATCATAGTCTCAGAGCGTATGCAGGCGACAGCGACGATGACCACAGAGATGAACAGCTAGGCATGCCTGTCTTCCGTCATCCCGTTGTGATCATCGGTGTGTGTGTGTGTGTTGGTGGTGATTATTGTAGGGGCGAATCTGTAAGTGTTGATGTCATACGTCAGAGATCGGCACCTGCACACTGTCAGCAACCTGTACCTGGTGAAAATGGCGGGTTGTGACTTCACGGTTGGACTCGTAATCGCTTTCAACTTCGTCTACAAGTACCGACAGGACAGGTGGCCGTTCGGAAGAGCTGCCTGCAAGGTGGGTCTCTTCATATCAAGGCTTTAATTTCACAGTTCTGTTGACTATGTTGTGAATACACACAATCTTGTTCACACGTCAGGTACGATGGGGCACCTAAAATAATCCCTCAGAACTCGCACCATAACAAGATTTGAGCAAAAAGGTTTACAGGTTACTAGTTGGGGACGGCAAAGGGGCCGGGGGGAGTTTTTTTTTTTTTTTTAAGGTGAATGTGTTTTTGTACACGCCCTTTTTTGTTTGCCTTTTCCACATTGACGGTTGGTAACAGTATCTTTTGAGTATAATTTGAGTTAACGCATGAGTGATAAAGCCTTTACCGTCCAAGATGACCTGACATTTTTTTTTTTTTTTTTGAATTAGAACAAATATTTAATTCTACAACAACAACAAAACAAAAACAACAACAAAAATTGAACCAGATCGCGTCAGCCAATAGAATCCATCACTGACTGGTATGGGTATTCATACTGTCAAAGACTCAGTATATCCGCTAGAAGCCATGATACCATTCACGTACTCATAATTATCAGTTAGGGGATGGACCGACCACGCTGTCACAGTGTGTCATCTCAGCTTAGACAAGACCAGAAGGAAATCCGCCTGCACGCCAACTCTGTAACAACACACAACTCAACACTGTGTTGTCACGCGCTTGTGGTTGGTTAATGGCCCACATCCGGGAGCTGGCTGGCACGGCCCGGGAAAGACTATCGGCCCTCAAAATCAGTAAAGGGTGCAGTCATGTGCATCTACAGACCGCATTTTTTTTTTTGCATCTCAGTACGCGGAGGAAGATGACCTGACATTACTCTGTGCGCAACTGCAGATGTGCGCAACTGCAGATGTTCACAGACTGTGACTATAGACAAAGCTTTCAAAAATAGCCGCCAGTCAATGCCGTCTAGCAAGTCTGCAGTCCGCAACCAAATAACGCCGTCTGCTCAGAACGCGGTACACATCTTCAACAACTAATACGCCGGTCAGGGTGGGTGGGTGTTAGGGGGTTTAACGTCCTTTTCCACCACGTAGGAGTGATATCAAAGACGGGGCAACGATGAAAAAGCCAGCACAAATATTTGGCCCCAGCCGGGATCCAAACTCACGACCCGAGGATTAGAAGTCCAACGCTCTACCATTCGGCCACCCCGGCTCCCGCGCCGGCCAGAGTCACCACAATGGTCTCAGATACTATATTGTGACCCAAGTGATTGATTCTACGAGAAGTTTTGCACGCGCTGTTGTGTGTCTGTAATACGTCTTGGGACTTAACCACTCAGTAAAATCGACCACCCAAACAACCAACCAACCAACCAACCAACTAACCAACCTACCAACCAACCAACCAACCAACCAACCTGCTGCTCTTTGCCTGCACAGATGAACAACACAACACATTACCAAGAGCACAACTTGCCTGTCCCGTGCGTTATACTAGCAATCATCGTCCTGACCCCAATGAGCATCATGGCTCTGCTGGGCAACGCCATGATCATCGCCTCCTTCATGACGGCTGAGCTGCGAGTCACCAACAACCTGTACGTCATCCACCTGGCATTTTGTGATCTGTTGATTGGAGCTGTTGCTACACCGTTCCACCTGTACGTAAACAGACACAACTACGAATGGGAGTTAGGGCGAGAAAGTTGTGAGGTAGGTTGCATTTGGTAAGTCATGACAATGATAATGTGTGAACTGTTTATCCAGGCGCTTTGCCCAGCTGCTTGGCTCGAAACGTCAGCAGCTCAACTCAGAACACGCACGTTCACATGCCTCACGAAATTTGCCCCAAAATGTTTTTTTTCCCTGTTGTTGTTTGTTTGTTGTTGTTTTAACCAAAGGCGCACATTTAAGCACTCTATGTACATTTTATAGTATTTCTTTCGATTGCGAATTTTTATTTTATTTTTGTATTTACCGAGGTACAGTGTGCCCTGTCCCGAGATTGGTACGGTAATGGTCATTTTAGCGCTAGTAATGGTATTCAGTTAATATGTTGAGAGTGTTCTATACTTTGTAATTGTCCAATGGTCTTCATGGTGACGCCATGGTCACGCTCAGACACTATACTTTGTTATTGTTCCATCGTCATCATGGTAACGCCATGGTGACGCTCTGGCGACTTAGACAGGCTGTATACTTTGCTATTGTTCAAAGGTGTTCATGGTGACGTCACGGTGACGCTTTGATGACTCAGGCAGGTTCTATAATTTGTTATTGTTTAAAGGTGGTCATGGTGTCTGGTGACGCACTGATGACTCAGACAGTCTTCCTGATGCTTTTCCTCGCCTATGGGGAACTCTACATACTGACACAAAGTCCCGACCACTTTCGCCGAAAACGTGCTTGGATGGCGCATCTGAAGATCTTCCTTGCGTGGGCCTTCTCCATATCTCTCCAAGTGGTACCCGTCGTCTTCTGGAAGAAACACAGAGAACAGTCTGCTGTAACAGAGGCTTGCCATTTTCAATTTTTAAACGAGAACCCCGCGGCGGCAGTGGGCAAGTGGATGATTTTGTGTATCATACCTTTCCTCGCTCTGCTCCATGTCGCCATAAGGATCTACCAGGAGATGACCAAGAGACTGAGCATGGGAGCGCCGGTGCAAGCAAAGAGGAGAGTCGGGTTCATCGCGGCCCCCAAAGTCCCTACCCTTGAGGAGAGAAGCAGCCCAAGAGAGACCTTCATGCTCAAACCCATGATATCTCCGAAAACACGCCGCACCTCTTTGGACCCTAAGAGCCGTAGCGAGGTGAAGGCTGGGAAGAAGGTCCTCTGGCCCCTCATCGTCTTTCTCATTTGCTGGACGCCCTACTCCCTGGCCGTTCTCGTCAATGCCGTGTGTGCCAGTTGCATTAAATGCAACCACGTTCCATTTTCTCCTGTGGCTGTTCCAGCTCAGGTCGGCCATCAGCCCCTGGTTGCTCTCTGCTAACCACGTGATCTTTAGGGCCGCCTTCATACGTATCTTCTCCAAGATCTGTTGCTGTTGCCGTGACTTCTTCCGCCGCCAGCCCAGACGCACCACGTGGGAAGCGCTCACCATGGAGATCCTCAGGTCTCTTACGCTGCGCAGACCATCTAACTGATTCAGCTCGTGCACTACTTATTTGTAGGGCCAAGCGCTGTCCATAGCCTGTGTGGCCGATCACAATACGGAAAATGATATCGTTACGTTTTTTCTTCAAAACACAGTACATTATGATATCGGTTTTGTTTTTCTTTCTTTCTGTTTGTTGTTGTTGTTGTTGTTGTAAATTTGGTTATTGTTTTGGATTTTTTGTTTGTTTGGTTGGTTGTTTTTTTTGTTGGTGTTGTTGTTTTGTTTGTTTGTTTTTTGTTGTTGTTGTTTTTGTTTGTTTGTTTTTGCTTCTTCTTTCTTTTTTTTCCTTTTTTTTTTTTTTTTGGGGGGGGGGGGGGGTGTTTGTTTGGTTGGTTGGTTGGTTGGTTGGTTGGCTGGTTGTGTGTTTTTGTTTTTGTTGTTTGTTTTTCGACTTGCCAGATTGTCTTTCGTGACTATTCAGAGATCTACAGAAATGAACGAGACATTTTTCATTCTTTTCCCTAATGTGGTTTTGTTTCTCATAATTCGTCACATTAGGGAAATCGAAATAAGCAGAACTATATTTACTGTTGCATTTCTTTTTCGGTAAAAAGATGGTTATGTGTTCATCATCATGTGTGTGTGTGTGTGTGTGTGTGTGTGTGTGTGTGTGTGTGTGTGTGTGTGTGTGTGTGTGTGTGTGTGCACAACCTTCTGCGAAGGTTGTATTTGGCAAGCACTGTCGGCAGATCTAAAGACCATAGATCTGCTATAGCGTAGTGGATCTGGGGTCTTTGGTAGATCTGACAGATTTGAAGCGAGAGGGAGAGAGACAGCAACAACAACAACAACAACAGACAAGATGGCAGATTTTGGAGAAACAACTTAACGGGATGGGTCCATTCCTTATTTGTATAGATCGGAGATTTCAGCGGGGAAGAAACAATTACTTCTAGTACATTGACAGAAGAAAGTACACGTAACCCTTACCGTGCCTCTTTGTATACGCAAAACTCAAAACAAATGACGTCGTGTAGTTAGCCTCGCTCGTTGAGTCACTTACATTTTGACGTATGCAAGGTTCAATGTGGGTACAATCAGGTTGGTTGGAATGAATTCTTGTAAGAAAGTTGTTCCCCTTTGACAGAGTTATTTCCCAGAGACCAGATTGGCAGGTGTGGCCGCTAGGTAGGAGCCGCTACACCTCGTTTCATGATATTCAGAAATTAACTTTAGCATGGTTCCCGAGTTACTTTGATTGGTGACTAAATATAGTCTACTTCATCGAAAAAAAAAAAAAATCAAAAAACAGAGAAATGGCATCAAAAGAAGTGAAGGGTGACTCGTTGGCTCACTTGTGTAACAAAGTGAGTCTATGTAATAACCCTCCATCGTCTGTCTGTGTGTCTGTCTGTGTGTGTCTGTCTGTCTGTGTGTCCGCAGTAAACCTTAACATTGGCATTTTCTCAGAAACAATGTGCAGCAGAGGCACCAAACTTGGCAAGCTGATAGACAGCCATAAGACCTTTCAAAGCATATCTTAGTGATTGACCTTGACACAAGGTCAAGGTCATTAAAGCTGTCTGTTTGGAAATTTTACATTGGCATTTTCTCAGAGTCTAGATAAGCCAGAGACGTCAAACTTTGCATGATGATAGACATTGACAACACCTGTACTGACATACCTGTATTCAGTGACTTTGAATCAAGGTCAAGGCCATGCAAGCTGTTTTGCGGAAAACCTTCCAAAACCTTACCATTGGCATTTTCTCAGAAACAATGAACAGCAGAGGCACCAAACTTGGCACGCTGAGAGACAGCCATAAGACCTTTCAAAATATACCATAATGATTGACCTTGACCTTGGGTCAAGGTCACAAAAGCTGTCTGTTTGGAAATTTTACATTGGCATTTCTCAGAATCTAGAAAAGCCGGAGACATCAAACTTTGCATGATGATAGACATCGACAACACATTTACTGACATACCTGTATTCAGTGACTTTGAGTCAAGGTCAAGGCCATACAAGCTGTTTTGCGGAAAAAGCTTCCCAAACCTTAACATTGGCATTTTCTCAGAAACAATAAACAGCAGAAGCACTAAATCTGGAATGCTGATAAACAGCAGCAAGACCTTTCAAGACATACCATTTTGAACTACCTTGGCTGAAGGTCAAGGTCATCAAAGCTGTCTCAATGGAAATTTATAATTGCCATTTTCTCAGATTGTAGGGGTACCAGAGGCATCAAACTTTGCTTGCTGATAGACAATGACAAAACCTATACTGGCATACTTGTATTTAATTTCCTCGAGTCAAGGTCAAGGCCATTCAAAATGTTTTGCGGAGACTTTAACGTTAGCATTTTCTTGGAAACAACAAACAGTAGAGGCACCAAACAAGCCACAAAGAAACCTATGCAGACATACCCATTTGAGTGACCTTGACTCAAGGTCAAGGTCATTACAACTGCCTGTAGTGAAATTTTACATTACCATTTGTGCAGAAACTACAAAAATTAGAGCTATCAAACTTGGCATAATGATGGTCACTGATAAGCTCTTCACTTACAGATCTCATTTGAATGACCTTGACCCAAGGTCAAGGTCATAGAAACTGTCCTGGGAAAACTGTTATATCGCCATTTACCGTTTTCTTAGGAACTATAAACACAAGACACCTTACTTCAGGATAGCTAGTGATAAGAACTTTACAAACATACTCTTTTGAATGACCTTGACCTATCTCACAAGTAAGCCAAGGAGGCTTTGCTCCTCTAGTTTTTCATTATGGTAAAGTATTTTCACACACACACACACACACACACACACACACACACACACACACACACACACACACACACACACACACACACAATTGAGAGCCCCGGTTGTCATGAAATAAGTTAGGTCACAAGGCCAGGTTCAACTTTTTCTCTATGATAGGTGATGAAAGTGACTCCACAAGACACTGGCGACTGTAAGACCAATCGCACCATACCAAAAGAGCTATACAACACCACGATAAATAAAACGTCTGGTTTGTGGATTATCATTGAAAGGGAAGCCAAGGATAAGCAACTCTTCAGAAAGATTTCTGATGGTTCGGCTGGTCTTGCAGTTCCAAGGGCCAGTGTGGCTTTGGCCAAAATTCAAAGGACAGAGAATCAAGCAAAAAAAAAAAAAAAAAGAGAAAAAAAAAAAGATAATAATGAGGCCATGTGCTGACAATGGATTTGAAACCAAGGCAGATAATTAAACACACAAACAAAAATTAAATTATCTGCCTTGGTTTCCAGTCAGAGAACAGAGAAATGACGCCAAGAACAGTGAACGGTGTCTCTTTGTCTCTGTGGTATTGGAGGCTAATGTAGTAGACTGCAGAGTGCAGTCCCTTTTCGGCGGGGCGTGAAAATGGGACTGCTTACACCCAGCGCCATTTTCAAAAATGGCGATTTTTTTTTTAGAAAAGCGAAGACTTGTGCGTCATATGATTGGATTTAAAATGAAGTCTTGAATATCCGACCACATTTCGTTTGGGCAAAATCTTTGCCAGCGGACAATTATTGTTGCGCTTTGATGGCACTGTTTACGTGGTACACTGATCCAACAGGATGTGAGTAAACGGCAAGGGGGTTGCACTCTGACAGGCAAGGGTGTTGCACTCTACAGGCAAGTATTATTGCACGGTGCAGACGATCACGTACCTGCCTTGTGGTGGAATAAGAGACGATTACAAAAGCATACACACCCGTGCTCTAGGACTGAATGTAATAATAGATCTGTCCATTCAGACAGAGACATGTTACGTATGTCTCTGATTCAGAAACACGCCTACTTTCACTCTGAAGACAGCCTGCCATTACTTGCGCCATTGAGGATGCCTCTGGGTTCAAAGCTGGTCAACTTTCACTCTGAAGACAGCCTGCCATCACTGGCGCCATTGAGGATCCCTCTGGGTTCAAAGCTGGTCAAGGATGACATAGTGCGCGACCTTGTGTTTGAGAGCACCGAGACAATTTAGGCCCGTCACGGTAGCGCAGTGAGCGCCGGTTCCCCACCGTGCACAGAGGTACTTTCCACTGAAAGACTCTGTGCCACAGAGAGTGCTACTACATAGGAATCACTCTCTGTGGCACAGAGTCTTTCAGTGGAAAGTACCTCTGTGCACGGTGGGGAAATGGCGCTCACTGCGCTACCGTGACGGGCCTAAATTGTCTCGGTGCTCTCAAACACAAGGTCGCGCACTATGTCATCCTTGACCAGCTTTGAACCCAGAGGGATCCTCAATGGCGCAAGTGATAGCAGGCTGTCTTCAGAGTGAAAGTAGGCGTGTTTCTGAATCAGAGACATACATAACATGTCTCTATCTGAATGGACAGATCTATATTACATTCAGTCCTAGAGCACGGGTGTGTGTGCTTTTGTAATCGTCTCTTATTCCACCACAAGGCAGGTACGTGATCGTCTGCACTGTGCAATAATACTTGCCTGTAGAGTGCAACACCCTTGCCTGTCAGAGTGCAACCCCCTTGCCGTTTACTCACATCCTGTTGGATCAGTGTACCACGTAAACAGTGCCATCAAAGCGCAACAATAATTGTCCGCTGGCAAAGATGTTGCCCAAACGAAAAGTGGTCGGATATTCAAGACTTCGTTTCAAATCGAATCATATGACACACAAGTCTCTGCTTTTCTAAAAAAAAATTCGCCATTTTTGAAAATGGCGCTGGGTGTAAGCAGTCACATTTTCACGCCCCGCCGAAAAGGGACTGCACTCTGGAGTCTACATCGGCACTCTCTGGGGCACAGAGTCTTTCAGTGGAAAGTACCTCTGTGCACGGTGGGGAAATGGCGCTCACTGCGCTACCGTGACGGGCCTAAATTGTCTCGGTGCTCTCAAACACAAGGTCGCGCACTATGTCATCCTTGACCAGCTTTGAACCCAGAGGGATCCTCAGTGGCGCAAGTGATGGCAGGCTGTCTTCATAGCGAAAGTACGCGTGTTTCTGAATCAGAGACATACATAACATGTCTCTGTCTGAATGGACAGATCTATTATTACATTCAGTCCTAGAGCACGGCCGGGTGTGTATGCTTTTGTAATCGCTCTTATTCCACCACAAGGCAGGTACGTGATCGTCTGCACCGTGCAATAATACTTGCCTTTAGAGTGCAACACCCTTGCCTGTCAGAGTGCAACCCCCTTGCCGTTTACTCACATCCTGTTGGATCAGTGTACCACGTAAACAGTGCCATCAAAGCGCAACAATAATTGTCCGCTGGCAAAGATTTTGCCCAAACGAAAAGTGGTCGGATATTCAAGACTTCGTTTCAAATGGAATCATATGACACACAAGTCTCTGCGTTTCTAAAAAAAAATTCGCCATTTTTAAAAATGGCGCTGGGTGTAAGCAGTCACATTTTCACGCCCCGCCGAAAAGGGACTGCACTCTGGAGTCTACTACATCGGAATTAGACTCCAGAGTGCAGTCCCTTTTCGGCGGGGCGTGAAAATGTGACTGCTTACACCCAGCGCCATTTTTAAAAATGGCGAATTTTTTTTTGAAAAGCGAAGACTTGTGTGTCATATGAATCGATTTGAAACGAAGTCTTAAATAACCGACCACTTTTGGTTTGGGCAAAATCTTTGCCAGCGGACAATTATTGTTGCGCTTTGATGGCACTGTTTACGTGGTACACTGATCCAACAGGATGTGAGTAAACGGCAAGGGGGTTGCACTCTGACAGGCCAAGGTGCTGCACTCTACAGGCAAGTATTATTGCACGGTGCAGACGATCACGTACCTGCCTTGTGGTGGAATAAGAGACGATTACAAAAGCATACACACCCGTGCTCTAGGACTGAATGTAATAATAGATCTGTCCATTCAGACAGAGACATGTTATGTATGTCTCTGATTCAGAAACACGCCTACTTTCACTCTGAAGACAGCCGACCTTCACTTGCGCCATTGAGGATCCCTCTGGGTTCAAAGCTGGTCAAGGATGACATAGTGCGCGACCTTGTGTTTGAGAGCACCGAGACAATTTAGGCCCGTCACGGTAGCGCAGTGAGCGCCATTTCCCCACTGTGCACAGAGGTACTTTCCACTGAAAGACTCTGTGCCCCAGAGAGTGCATCGGAATGTCTAGTCATGGTCTCCCCTCTCCTGAAATCGAGGGTGTGGCGTCCCCGATCACTCATGGGTTGCCCGAACTACGGAATGTCGTGCTCTGCTACTTTCGCAGCAGCATTGCGTCATAATGCCGTGACGTCATTTTCTCAGCTCACACACACACACACACACACACACGCGCGCGCGCGACAGACATGGCAACCTACAGAACAGAGGCAAAGGGTCATGCTGATGGCAGATCATTCAAACCTTCGTCGACACCAGCTGATTTAGGTAAGCCTCCTCATGTTTCCTTCTCACACTTTACTCTTCCTGCTTGCTTTTCTTGACCTTCTTTTGGCTTGCGCGGCTTTAAGCCCTAAAAACTCACTCACTCACTCTTGACCTTCTTTACATTCTTCTTCTTCTACTTCTTCTTCTACCTCTTCTTTTGTACCTATACTCTTTTCTTCATATTCTTCTTCTCCGTTTTAGTCGGCTCCATCATACTCGTTCTCTTCTCCTCCTTGGATGTTGCCTAGTGGTTGTTAACACCGTCTGTGGATCTTCAGGAACTGGGTTCGACTCATCCCCGTACCAGGGGCCGTAACGCTACCTAGTGTAGCGACGGCCGCTGGTACGGGGATGGGTTCGACTATGGTTGCGGGCAGGAAATTCACTTGGGACTGCATCTCGCCAGGTCGAGTCAAAATCACTGTTTCGAACCCGCTTGTGGGCTGGAATCTGACTGGGGATCTTACAATTATCTCGCCAGATCCAGTCAAAATCAGGTGTTGATTCGTATTCGGTGTATGCCTCACCTTCGTGAACACACGCACGCGTAAATATCAGGTGTGCACGCTAAAAATCCCACATCCATCTTTCGAAGAAGAGTAGGCTGTGGCTGATAGCGTAGAACACAGAAGTATGTCGCACGCATCAGAGCGAATCCGTTACGGACTTATCTCCCAAAATCACACTTAGCCTTGAGGTAGGCTCTGCACCGACCGCATAGCCCGGGTTGTATAGCGATAGCACGCGACTTCTCGGCTTGTGCAAGACTGGAACAGCAAGATCCCCGGACTTCATATCCGTATGCACTATGTCCTTGCTGACATGAAGTATGGGAGATGTGTCCTGAATTGTTGTGAATTGCTGTGCCCGCTGTTTTTGATGTATCGTGCTCATGTGTGTGTGTGTGTGTGTGTGTGTGTGTGTGTGTGTGTGTGTGTGTGTGTGTGTGTGTGTGTTTAAGACTTATGTACTGGTATGTGAGGGTTTAAGCAGGATTGTTTTTTTTAGGTGTGTGAGTACACAAGACTTTTATTTGTGTGTGTGTGAGAGTAAATTTAAGTTTTTCATAGGTGTGTGAGTACTATACACAAGACTTATGTCTGTGTGTGAGATTAAGTTTTATTTATGAGTGTGCAAGTGTTCTAGATATAATTTTGTTTGTGAGTGGTTTAATTTTCACGAGCGTGAGTGCTTTGGACTTTTACGGATGTGTGTCTTGTGTGTGTGTGTGTGTGTGTGTGTGTGTGTGTGTGTGTGTGTGTGTGTGTGTGTGTGTGTGTGTGTGTGCCCGAAATTAGATTTTTTTTATATTTCTGTTTTTAGGACATATACATATACATGCCACAGACATTTACAGACAACAGACCTTACATAGATGGACATATATCAAGTTGCTCTAGAAAATATCTTGCAAAACAAACATATACAACAAATTACACACACACACACACACACACACACACACACACACACACACACACACACACACACACACACACACACACACACACACACACATACAGAGATCCAAGTAGCAATTTATAGTAACACCACTAGTATAGTAGTAACAATGTAAAAAAAAAAACAAAAAAAAAACACAATGTAAAAAAAAATGTTTAAAAAAAAAAAAAAATTCACTCACAACATACACAAACATTCCACCTGGGTAGTACCCGAAATTAGATTTACTTGTGTGCGTGACTGAGGCTTCTGTTAGTGCAAGTTGTATTTGTTATCATTATGTTTTATTAGTATTTTTTTATGGTGGCCTTTAATTTCCCTTCTGGGATTAATAAAGTAATTTGTATTGAATTCAATTGAATCACGACGAACTATATGCAGAAATGATAGGACATAATTACGAGAAAGTAGTCGGACATTTGTAGGGGGTTTCCAAAGAGATGAATAATTATTATGTTTGCCAAGCGGACGCCTACCATACTATGCTGTACCATGCCATACCATTCTTCCTCTTCTGCACATTCTCCTTCTCAAATTAACCGAGCTAATTAATTCATTAATTTTACATTCGTTTGTTTGCAGCAGAGTCCGCTGTAGGCTTTCTGCAACCACAATGTCGTCCAACGCGTCAGTCACGGCTTCAATTCTCAAAGCGTATGCAGGCGACAGCGACGATGACCACAGAGATGAACAGCTAGGCATGCCTGTCTTCCGTCACCCCGTGGTGATCATCGGTGTGTGTGTGTTGGTGGTGATTATTGTAGGGGCGAATCTGTTAGTGTTGATGTCATACGTCAGAGATCGGCGCCTGCACACTGTCAGCAACCTGTACCTGGTGAATATGGCGGGTTGTGACTTCACGGTTGGACTCGTAATCGCTTTCAACTTCGTCTACAAGTACCGACAGGACAGGTGGCCGTTCGGAAGAGCTGCCTGCAAGGTGGGTCTCTTCATATCAAGGCTTTAATTTCACAGTTCTGTTGACTATGTTGTGAATACACACAATCTTGTTCACACATGTCAGGTACGGTGGGGCACCTAACATAATCCCTCAGAACTCGCACCATAACAAGATTTGAGCAAAAAGGTTTACAGGTTACTAGGTGGGGACGGCAAAGGGGCCGGGGGGGGGGGTTAAAGGTTTAATGTGTTTTTGTACACGCCTTTTTCTTTTTTTGTTTGCTTTTTGCACATGAATGGTTGGTAACAGTATCTTTTGAGTATAATTTGAGTTAACGCATGAGTGATAAAGCCTTTACCGTCCAAGATGACCTGACATTACTCTGTGCGCAACTGCAGATGTTCCACGTGGCGGACTACACGGCCACCATGCAGTCCATTCTCCTGCTTGTACTCGTCAGTCAAGATCAACTCCTCATGCTCCGGAAGGGCGCCCACTACAGCATCACGGAGACCAAGGTCAAGGCCTACATAAAGTTAAGCGTAGCGTGGCTGTATTCCATCCTTCTCTTCTCACCGGCCATCATTTTCTGGGACGTGTGGGCGGGCTACTCGACTGTAGCGGACGAGGAGTGCGAGACGGAGTTCCATTTGAGCAATCTCTATCTGTCGGTGGCCTCTGTGTTTTCTTTCCTCATTCCGGCCGTTCTGCTGATCCTCCTCAACGGCGCCATTTATTTGGAGATCCGGAAAAGACTCAAGGTGGGTTTAGCCTCTGCTGTAACGAGCATGGTTACCACTAGCACCAAAGACTATAGCACTGTGACTCGCGACAACGATACCACCAGTCAGTTTATTCGCCCGCTCGCTTCTGATGGGGACAAATGTGAGATCCGTCAAGTACCGACGGCTGTAGGGATGCCGACTCCCTGTGAGATAACTGATTCAACGTTTACAAACCCTAGCATCCCATCCGTCCGTGAAAGCACCGGTCGGAAACGGTTCGGTGGTACAGAGAATGTGCTGCAGCCCGCCGCTACTGTTACGTTCACGCAGGAGAAAGAACGTGCAAACAGCGACGGTCCAGAAAACGCTGCCGACAGAAAATCAGATGCCGCTGGTGCCCCAAGAGGACACGCGGAGTCAACAAAATCACATATCGCTCGGGCCCGTAGACAAAGTACGATAATGAGGCTGCGGAGGAGAGACAGGAGAGCTGTCAGAACTCTTGTCATGTTTGTCACGGCTTACGTCGTCTGCTGGGCCCCCTACACTATTGCTACAGTGACGATCACTTATTGTGCAGACTGTGTCAACGTTGATTCGTACGAGTTTTTCGAGTGGTTCGCTTGGCTAAAGTCCGCTTTCAACCCCTTCATATACACAGCTAACAACGCGCGCTTCAGAGCCAACTTTGGTCGTATCCTGGGGCGTGTTTTCTTCTGTTGTAAACACTGGTGTTATCGGAAATGTGCCATTTCAGGTTAGTGCACGATTTCAGCTCGCAATGTGCGATTTGCATATGTTCAATTCCAGTGTGTCCTTTAGCATTTTCCACACCCTCCCCCGCCCACCCCCCCCCCTTCAATAAGCATCGGGTTTGTGGATTGTCATGGGGAAGGAAGCCAAGGAGAAGTAACCCCGATGGCTCAGCTGGTGTTATTGTTCAAAATGCTTGTGTGAATAAAAATTTCTAAGACCCGTACTTGAAAAATGACGCCAAAAGAAGTAAAGGGTGACGCGTTTGTCTCTGTTTTGTGGCATTGTAGTGTTTGGAATGTCGTGTTCTGCTACTTTCGCAGCTGACTTGCGTCATAATGTTTTGACCTCATTTTCATGTACGCGCGCGCGCGCGCACACACACACACACACACACACACACACACACACACACACACACACACACACACACACCACACATACACACACACACACACACACACACACACGTCAGTGATCAATATGGCAGCCTGTAGGACAAAGGCAAAGGTGTCGTGTTGATGACAGATCATTCAAACCTGTGTCGATACCAGCTGATTTAGGTAAGCCCCCTGTTGCTTCCTCCTCACACTGTCCCTTTTTCTACTTCTTCTTCTTCTGCGTCAAACTCTTTCTCTTCATGTTCTTCTTCTCCTGTTTCGTCTCCGTCATACTCGAACTCTCTAAGTACCCCTTGAATGTTGCCTAGTGGTTATAAACATCCGTTTGGATCTTCAGGTGCCGAGTTCGAATCCGCTGGTGGCCAGGAAATTCACTTACGATTAAATCGCGCCAGGTCGGGTTAAACTAAAGTGTTGACTCGTTCACGGTGCCTGTCTTTCCTTCGTACACACACGCACGCACAAAATTAATGTCAACTGCGCAAACTAAAAATCCCACGTTAATCAGTCTTTCCAAGAAAGGTAGGCTGTGACCGGTGACGCGGAAAACAGAAGTATGTTGCACACACCACAGCGACTCCTTTACGGACTTCCCTCTCTTTTTCAAATTAACTGAGCTAATTCATTCATTAACTTTACATTCGCTTGCTTGCAGCACAGTCCGCTGTAGGTTTACTGTCACCACAATGTCGTCCAACGCGTCAGTCACGGCTCAAAATTAATCATAGTCTCAGAGCGTATGCAGGCGACAGCGACGATGACCACAGAGATGAACAGCTAGGCATGCCTGTCTTCCGTCATCCCCGTTGTGATCATCGGTGGTGTGTGTGTGTTGGTGGTGATTATTGTAGGGGCGAATCTGTAAAGTGTTGATTGTCATAGGCAAGTCAGAGATCGGCACCTGCACACTGTCAGCAACCTGTACCTGGTGAAAATGTCGGGTTGTGACTTCACGGTTGGACTCGTAATCGCTTTCAACTTCGTCTACAAGTACCGACAGGACAGGTGGCCGTTCGGAAGAGCTGCCTGCAAGGTGGGTCTCTTCATATCAAGCCTTTAATTTCACAGTTCTGTTGACTATGTTGTGAAT
This sequence comes from Batillaria attramentaria, assembly GCA_018292915.2. Taxonomy (NCBI): domain Eukaryota; kingdom Metazoa; phylum Mollusca; class Gastropoda; family Batillariidae; genus Batillaria; species Batillaria attramentaria. The sequence goes on from JACVVK020000076.1 coordinate 1,459,002, forward strand.
ACACACAATCTTGTTCACACGTCAGGTACGATGGGGCACCTAAAATAATCCCTCAGAACTCGCACCATAACAAGATTTGAGCAAAAAGGTTTACAGGTTACTAGTTGGGGACGGCAAAGGGGCCGGGGGGAGTTTTTTTTTAAAGGTTAATGTGTTTTTGTACACGCCCTTTTTTTTTTTGTTTGCCTTTTCCACATTGACGGTTGGTAACAGTATCTTTTGAGTATAATTTGAGTTAACGCATGAGTGATAAAGCCTTTACCGTCCAAGATGACCTGACATTACTCTGTGCGCAACTGCAGATGTTCCACGTGACGGACTACACGGCCACCATGCAGTCCATTCTCCTGCTTGTACTCGTCAGTCAAGATCAACTCCTCATGCTCCGGAAGGGCGCCCACTACAGCATCACGGAGACCAAGGTCAAGGCCTACATCAAGTTAAGCATGGCGTGGCTGTATTCCATCCTTCTCTTCTCACCGGCCATCATTTTCTGGGACGTGTGGGCGGGCTACTCGACTGTAGCGGACGAGGAGTGCGAGACGGAGTTCCATTTGAGCAACGTTTATCTGTCGGTGGCCTCTGTGGTTTTTTTTTTTTCCTAATTCCGGCCGTTCTGCTGATCCTCCTCAACGGCGCCATTTACTGGGAAATCCGGAAAAGACGCAAGGTGGGTTTAGTCCTTTTTAGAAGTAGCACGCTCACCACTAGCACCAGTCAGACTTCTCGCCAGCTTGCTTCTGATGGGGACAAATGTGAAATCAGGAAGAAATTACCGGATACAGGGATGCCATCTACATGTGCGACAATTGAATCAACAACCCATATAAACCCTGACACTGCAACCGGCCGTGAAAGCAGCGGTCGGAAACATGCCGGTGGTACAGAGTGTGCGCCGCTGCACGCCGGCTACGGTCACCTTCTCCTTGAAAAATAAAGTTTCAGTCAGCCAATCAGTCAGCCAGCTAGTCAGTCAGTCTTACAGGAGAAAGTGCGTGCAGGGAGTGAAGGTCCAGAATAGCTGCAGACAGAAAATCGGATGCCGCTGCTGCCCCAAGAGGACGCGCGGAGTCAGATGACGGTCGGACTCTAGAAGACAGACGCAGAATAGACTGCGGAGGAGCGACAGGAGAGCTGTCAGAACTCTTGTCATGTTTGTCACGGCTTACGTCGCCTGCTGGGCTCCCAACACTATCAAGTTTGCCTTCAACCCCTTCATCTACACAGCTACCAACGCGCGCTTCAGAGCCAACTTTGGTCGGATCCTGGGGCGCGTGTTCTTCTGTTGTAAACACTGGTGGCACAGGAGGTTTGGCGTTGCATCTAAAACTGCACGGTTTCACCTCATTCTGTTCACGTGCAATACCAGTATGTCCATGCACATGCGCACAGCAATTCCAAACTGAACGTCGATTTGTCACAAGTTGAACAACCAGCCTGTTCAGACTGCTGACGGACTCAAACTGTGAAAGCCCGCTGAAACTGAACTTGCAAAAACAAACCTTACAGAAACAGACACTATTATAGAAAATGAAGATGAAGTGCAAGAGTAATAAAAAGAAAAAGAACGACCAGAAAGAAAGAAAGTTTCAAAAGCAGTGTGATCTCAAGCTGTCAGTGTGAAAAACAAGCAACAAGATTTTAAGAGAGCTAGTCTTTGGTGATGATAATGTGGCCGTGCTCTCTCTCTCTCTCTCTCTGTGCATGATTTTCTGTCTGGATTTTTTTTTTTTTTTTTTTTTTTCATTTTAGTAGATAGTCTTTGTAGCTTCAGCAACAGCAGGTTTGCAAACTGGAGAATTTCTGTCAAAACTTTAACCGTTGATAGATAAGTTTCACCATCATCATCCTCTCTCTCTTTCTACACACACAAACTTCAAAGCCGGTTAGTGTTGAAGTCTCATGTGGGAAATACAACTTGATCTCACTGCCGTCCACTAAGAATAAAACAAATTTGCCCAGCAGCCCTGAGGAGCCGCCACGGTAGGTCGAAACAACCGGATCTCCTAATTCGCAAGCCAGACACTTTTGATAATTATATTCATTCTCTCCGCTTCCCAATGTGTACCAAGCGTTCATTAGTGGCGAGCAAAACACTCGCGCCAAACAGTCCTGCCTCTCATCGTATCCTATGCTGCACGATCTGAAACACTAAGAATTGCCTGGTCAATTGATGAAAATGTTGAGTGGACGGGGGTGGGGGTGGGGGTGAAGGATGGGCGTGGCCCTTTCAGTGCCCGGCAACTTAATATGCGATCGGCAGAGCATGTACAGCTATACAGATCAGTGAGTGAGAATTCTGTCGTCTGCTACACGGATGTTTTACTCTTTTGTACATGTGGTTTGAGGCTTCTTTTTTTTTTTGTCTTCTGGCCTGCCAAGATTCGAACCAACAGACTGACTGAGAGGTCAACGTTCACCAAGAGCTATCCTGTCAGTCTAGAAACTGATGATGCGGAGGACGGACACACATACGCACACACACACACACACACACATGTAAAGTGATGTGTGCACACACACACACACACACTGTAAAGTGAAGTGGAGGACACATGCATGCATGCACACACACAAACACGTACCCCTGTAAAGTGGTGTGGAGGACACACACACACACACACTGTAAAGTGATGTGTAGGACACATGCATGCATGCACACACGCAAACACATACCCCTGTGAAGTGGTGTGGAACACACACACACACACACACACAGTCACACACTGTAAAGTCACGTGTAGGACACATGCATGCATGCACACACGCAAACACATACCCCTGTGAAGTGGTGTGGAACACACACACACACACACACAGTCACACACTGTAAAGTCACGTGTAGGACACATGCATGCATGCACACACGCAAACACATATATCCCTGTAAAGTGGTGTGGAGGACACACACACACACGCACACATGCGTGTAGAGTGATGCGGAACACACACACACACACACACACACACACACACACACACACACACTGTACCAGCAATGAATGCCTCGACTCATACAGTCCATGACTTCTTATTACATGTATTAGTTGTCTAGCACCATCACCATCATGAACACATGACATGCGTGTAGTTACACACAACTCCCCTTCATTTCAACATACAGTTTATGTCTAAGTCAGAATGTGTATCACAACCAGTTATGAACAAACATTAATTTTTAAAACGCCTTGGTCAGCATTATCTATGTTACAATAAAATGCAACAAATGAACCATACATTCACAGTATGTATGCCTACAGGTAAAATAAACGCCGACTATATCCATCACATATAAAATGAAAAAAAGAAAAGAAAAAAAAAAAAGGTCTCCTGAGCAACTTGCATACTGCAAAACCAAACCTATTACAGAATCTCATGAACAGACTTGAACTTAGTTGCCTGATCCACTTGCTTGCACAGGTTCATTAAAAAAAGAAAAGAAAAAAGAAAGATGCTGTGTAGCATAGAAACAATGTTGAAGAAAAGTACCTTCCGAAAGTGTAATATCTCTGCTGGTGAAAGAATTCAGTGCCTAAAATAGTAGCAGCCGTGGCCTGTGACTATATCAGGGGAGTTTCAGAGCGGCCTGAGTGCCGTGTAGGCATGTAGGTTTGTTCTATTTATAGACTATGTGGTGCCGCCCGCAAGCCAAGAAAAGGTCAGGGTTTATGCGAGAGGCCGCAAAATTGTAATATGGTGGCAATAGAATTTTGAAAGAGGCATCCCATTGCCCCCCCCCCCCCCCCCATCCCGCCCTCCCCTTCCCCCATCCACGTTATCTTAAATTCGGAAGCTGAAATGCCAACCAAGGCCACAAACTAAATTGGCGTTGAGGAGGAGAAATACAGAAATGGAATATTTAATTCTTTTCAGGTGGGTACAAGCATCGCTTTTCCACTGTTTTCTACCAAGGTTGGTTTAACTGGAATGCAGAACAAGAAAAAAAATGAGGGTATGGGATCGAGTGTGTACGCAACAGTTTACTGCAATGCCTCACACACAAAACTGACTGAGCTTCGTGCTCTGGACAAATCTTTTCAGAATGCATGTAGTATTTTGTAACCATGTAATGCAAGCAAATCAACAACAAAGAAAAATGGAAACTATTCCATGTCTTTGTTTCACATTGCCTATGACACTAATATAATGATTACATTAATATATGTCATCACTAATGACAATGTCCTAAAACCAAAGCCAAATCTCACATAAATATCAAGAAACCTCAACGTCTGCAACAAAAAGGCATACCCTGTCAGACTGAAATCAAACCTGGTTATAAACAATTCCACCAATACTTTGCATGAAATTTCAAGTCAGTCTAAAACTGTTTCAAACAAATAGTTAAAGCAGAAAGCATATGTTTAAAAAAAAAAAAAGTCAAAGCAAAGGCAAAATAAGAACATGCTCCAGTTGTAAATAACATGAATTTCCCACCTTCACCGCATCTTTCGTCTTCGCAAAGACAAACTTCAGTATTTATTATTTTTCTTTGGTACGCTACCTTTTTTCAACTTATGACAGGGTCAAAATCAACACATTCTTTGAAAACCCAAAATGTCAAAACATGTTATTGTGAGGTTGAACACTGTAACAGTAAACCTGAGCTTATTGCACTGAACCTGATGCAAATATTTCAAAGTCTTTGCATACCATAATACTGTGCATGTATAGCCAGATCAACATGAATACCAAACCATGGAATGTGATTTTCTAGGAACTGCTGCCGCAGCTGACAAATTATCAATACAAGCGATAGTACAGAATACTATACTCACAGAATAATAATAATAATAATATTTATAGGGCGCCTATCTCCGGGGAACGAGCTCTAGGCGCCTTACAATCTGAAACCGAAGTAAAAAAAAAACATAGCCCCCGTAGTGTAGTGGTTAGCACTTCGGACCATGGACCGGGAGACCCGGGTTCGAATCCCAGCCGAGGCAAGCGGGATTTTTCCTACCTAGGTCGGCTCCTACCCAGAGCGGGTGTGCTATGGGCCCAATGGGAAGGCTGTTGCCACACAGCCGAGCTTCACCCACTTCACGGGTGCGACTTTGGGGGTGCTTCCCTTTGTATGACACGTCTTATGATGTGGATGATTACACGGCCGGCACCGCAGGTGCCGTAGTTCCCGGGCCTGGTTAATGCCGGGATATTTATGACAGGAAGCGTGGAATGCGGCCCTGTCCCGCAGTCCCAAACCACATGGACCTCCATAGCATCATCTTACTATCATCCTCATCTCCATCATCATGCATAATAAAAATTGTCCCAGTTCCGAGTCCTCCGTGGGTTCCACCCATGACCTGGGAGGAACACCACTGGAGCTGGCAAAGAGTTGGGGCAGCAAAAAAAAACAAAAAAAAACATAAAACCAACCCATTCACTCAATGTACACTAGCTGCACTACATAAGAACAACTAAAAAAGTAAAAGAGCACACACACACACACACACACACACACACACACACACACACACACACACACACACACAAAACAACACAACTAAGTAGAAATGATAAAGGACAGGCAGAGACAATTAACAAGGAGGAACGGCCCCGTCCTACAAAGTTGTTTCTCCAAATTTCATGTTGGTTTTTTTTTTTTTTTTGACCGGCGCTTCTCGCAGAAACTTGAAAAAATATGTTTATCTAAAAGCTCTGTTATTCTTAATATTAAAGCCACAATAGTGCAGTAGTTCCTGTCATATGTGCAGTTGTTACACGTGACAAAAATGCTGGGATGAGGAGTAATTTGAAGGAGTCGTTTTCATAGGTAGTTGGCCTTATACGCAAACGACCCCTACCTCAGAAATATTTTTTTCCCACAAAGTCTACCAGAGCTACAGAGCTGTGCTACGAACCTATCCAGTATAACTGGATGAACTTCCCAATCTACAAAATGAAGGCATTTGAACAATTTTTTCGAAAAAATATGTAATACTGTATGACCGATTTTTTTTTATAATGGGCAATAACTCTTCTAAAAATGCAGCAAGAGAAAAATCGTGAAAGGTACCTCTGGAGAATGTGACTGCCCACTTCATATCAAAGTGAAAAGCCCCCCAATGAGGTGGTTTAGGAGATAGTCATGGCTTCACAAATCCTGCACACACACACACACACACACACACACACAGACACGTCTCACAACTCCCGCTAAATAGAACGCAGCAGCATAGTGTGCACGTAAGGTGTATATGACACAGATTTCATTATGTCACCGTGTGCGTGAAAGTATTATTGTCTGGAGAAACGCCACAGTCTTGTTTTGTATCACTGAAACTTGCTGCTGCGCGCAGCAAAATCTGCCCCATCCTATGAAGTTGTTTCTCTACAGAGAAACAACTTAAAAACCAAGAACAAGTACCAGTGATAAAACCCAAAACAAAAGGATAGATTGGAATGAGCCAGATAAACCCTTAAAAGATAGCAGTGGTGAAGAGCTAGAAGACAGACTGACACTGAATACTTGACCACTACCAGTCTCTCTGGACAACATACCTAATGGTGCTGACTTACTGATTGGTTATTTGGTGTGTGCATTAAACAAAAAAATCCATTTAACATACCCTCCAAGTGCAGATAAAGAAAGTAACACGTTCAAGAGAACATTGTCCAAATTCACACATTACTAGAAGTAGAAACGAGTCAAGTGAGTCACATTCTGAAGTGAAATGAATTCATACAATAATGAAAGGGAAAGGGGGAGGGGGGGGGGAGGGGGGAAGTGGGATCCCAAAAACATATGAGAGAGTACCTCCTTTTGCTCAGTACCTGTAATGACAAGTCTCAAACTACTGTACGCAAATCTCAGAGTCCAGCCCTCACATTTGGTCGGTTCTTGGCCAACATCCTTTTCCGCTATTTATATCAAAGACCGGGTAACAAGGCAAAAGCCAGAACAAACTTTTGGCTCCCAGCTGGGATTTGAACTCACAGCCTGAGCAATGAAAGTCCAACACTCTACCAGTTCCCGTGCCCGTCAGGAACAGTAACTGTCAGCATGACCCATACTGAACACACAGGGCAATCTCTCAGGCAATAAAGAGTTCCAGAAATGTGTCAGTGAAGATGCCAAAAATGTGTCAATGAACAGTTCCAGAAATGTGTGAACGACGAGCTACAGAAACGTGTCAATGACGAGTTACAAAAATGTGTCAATGATGAGTTACAGAAACGTGTCGATGAAGAGTTGCTGAACTGTGTCGATCAAGAATTTTAGGCAAGTCAGTGAAAAGTTCCAGGAATGTCAGCGCAGAGGACTCTATTCACAGTGGGGCGTCCCTGGGCTGAACCATCACCTCGTTGACAGCCACATATTCTGGAGTGGAGGCAGCGAATACAACAGCTCGTGCGATGTCTATCGGCTCCAGACACTTGTGCTTCTCACTCATGTTGTATTTTTCAATGGCCTGTCATGAGAAAACAAACCAACTGTTATTATTATTATTTCTTCTTCTTGTTTTTTTTTTTTTTTTTTACTACTTTATTATCCCTTTTGGGAAAATCGGGCTGCTTCCCCCGGGGGAAGCGTGTCACCGCAATGCAGCGCCACCCAATAGCTATCCTATATTTTTTACAATTTTGCTTGGGGAGGAAAGCCAGATAACCCGGAGTGAAACCCCCAGTGAGCAGCCCGGTAGCCAGGAAAAAACGGTATCACATATCACAAGCTCGACCTGGGCTCGAACCCACGCTTCATTGCCATAACAGTGGAGACAGCCGTTCAGTAGCGCAGCGGCTAAATCCGACACGCTCTGTATTAGACCACCACTCACCCCTATAAAAAAACAAAATAAAAAAATGTCACTTATTTGCCGGGACTGATCTCATCACCATAGCAGCCCGCCATTTCAATAATATGCCCAGTTTTAAATGCGGTGACACTCTTTTGGTTACACGGATATCTCTTGACATTTCTGATCATTTCTTTCTTTCTTGTGTAGTTTCATTGCATTTACACTAATGTCCAACTGAATATACCCCCAAGAATCCTCCTAAAACAGAATGGATGAGTTTGCACCCACAACGTACGGCAAGGGTTACCAACATATTTTTCCTTCTTTAAAAGCATGTACCCACAATATTTCGGTTTTTTATTTACTCTTTTGTTTACCACCGAAATCACACAAGTTTTGCTGAGCACTTTCCCATTAACCGCACTGACATAGTTATGAAGTTTTAAGGATCTAGTAAAAAAAAATTTGACTGAGCTATGGACATTTGAATGAAAGGGTGGGTGCGGCTGCACTCACGATGAACAGTGAAGGCTAAACTCTATCAAAACAACTCAGAACGATTTGCAAGCCTAAATATGCTCTGTGATGGCAGACAACAGCATCAGAATAGTTTGGTAACAGTTCTTAACCTCCTTGTCTGTAGATAATCCAAACAGCGGCGTCAGCACATCGCCAGGCTGTATACAGGTGATCTTGACACCGGTGTCAGCCAGTTCAGAACGCATGGCTTGGGACAGTCCCTCCACAAAGAACTTTGTACCTGAGTACACAGCTAGTCCTGCGAAGCCCTGCAAGACAAAAATATCACTGAGGCAACTGACGGTGCAACATTTAAGACATTTTTACATACTGCATTCTGAACTACATGTCAATACATCAGTAGTCAAATACTTCCAGGTTTCAAAGGTGATGTTTCCTTTACCCTAATCATAAAAATGTGATATGTGAAGCATTCAACATTCACTTGACTAAATGCAAAGACCATCATAATTCTGAGCATGGCTTCAGCTGCACTGCACCCAATTCGCTCAACAGTCCAATTCCAACTTTGTGACACCAACTAACGTTTTGGAACAGTTTTGCTCATGAGTGCCCGTGCACGCTCGAAATACTCATCTTGAGTTCAGCTCTTAATGTAAAACAATGTTGTTTACACTTGTGCGAGCATTCGAACATTCAAAATCTACGACTGTTGTTAAAGATAAGATAACTTTATTAATCCCTCATGGGGAAATTTCATGTCCGCTCAGACACAGCGACAATACAATACAGTACATTAAAAATTCATAAAAAATTCTGCACACACACACACAAACACAGCAAAGATCACAGTTGTATGCCACACATAGGCTAATACAATACATTAAAATCCATAAAAATTCTGCACACACACACACACACACACACAAACACACACACAGAGCAAAGATCACAGGCTACACTACTGGAGTGCTCAGTGTGGTTGCCACGTCAGTGTGGTTGCCACGTCATCCAGCTTCTATTGGCTCTGAGCCAGCGTTACAGACAATGAAGGCAGAAGTTTATATCATCAAATACCCACCTTCCTGCCTGCATCAGATGAGATGTTTATGATGTGTCCACACTCTCTCTTCACCATGCCATCCAGCACGGATGCTATACAGTTTGTCACACCCTGCACACAAACACCACCCAAAAGTCATTGTTCATACGACTGCCTTTGAACATTACTGCTTGGGGTTCTAACCTAATGTTGTGACTTCAGGACAAAAATACAAGCAACAGTGCATAAAGAAGAGGAGCCAAAACACCACTGCGGTTTTCTTCAAGGTACTAAAGCTCAGTTGGTAGAGTGTGCCAGTTTGCAGGTGCAAATGCACCCGATCATTTGCAAGGGGAGAAAACACCCCAGCTCTCCACTCATTTGGGAAATCTATCCCCACTGCATGGAAGGGGGGGGGGGGGGGTACAAATGTACCCTGGATTAGGGTTTTGCATGTTGAAATCGTGTGATAAAGGTGATTGCTGACTTTGGTTTACCAGAGACATGAAAAGTAGCTTAGACAAATCATTAAAACGAAAGTAGCGATAAGATGGTGGATACAAACATGCATTTTTTAATGTTTGTTGTAATTTGTAACCATTTCATTTTCCACAAATGGCCCTTTCGATGACAACACAGTACTGAAATACCTGCCTGAAGCTTAGGGAACAATCACCCTTGGGCCCGTGCAGCAAAGGTGCAATCGCCTCACTGAGTTGTGAGATGGGTTACATTTGCTAGCCCTGCAAATGACTGGGGTAAATTTGCTCCCTGTAATGGGCGAACTATACCAAATGAGCACTGGTCATAACATTTGGATGCAAGTACTGCTCAGTTGGTATAGTTCGTCCGTTAGAGGGGGCAAAGGTATACCAGTCAATTCCGTCGATATTTCACATAAAGTAAATTCGTAGAATGAAGTCACCGGCCACATGACTTCACCTCGCCAAATCCCGGAGTACATTAATTTGCACCCACTCCCACATTGCGGGGATACAGTCGCCCCCCATTATCGGATGACTGTTTATGCCGAAATATCGACGGAATTGACAGGTATGCATTGACCCCCCCCCCCCCCCCCCCCAAAAAAAAGAGGTAAACTATACCAACTGAGCGTAAGTAATATTTGACTGATTGAACCCTCTGCAGTGCTTACAGCAACAATAACTACACAATACCTGAATGCCTCACCAGCCTGACCAAACAAAGGTCAAATGCAACAGGTGGCCAACTCTTCTCTATATTCACCTAGGTGCGTGTACATGAATTGTTCGCAGCTGGCACTTCATGATGACAAGGCTGATGTAACAGTTGTGACTCCATGCCACATGAGACATACATATATGTATGTCACAAATCTCACCTTACAGTTGATGTCAATTGTTCTGTCCCACTCATCTTGATGTAGGTTCTTCATCAGTGTGTAATACATCACCCCAGCCGCGTTCACCAAGATGTCTGCCGGTCCCAGCGCCATTTCTGTTTGCTGAACCAACTCCTGTACCTAAAAACCAAATACGAGCCTTGGAACTCTTGTAACTTCAACCACAAACTCATACATTTCAAACATGCACATAATGGTTATAATACTTCGTGTACCATAGCATGATTGTACAGTAATAAGAAAATAATACTTTATTCCCTAGAAAGGTAAATTATAAATGATAACCCAAATCTTTATTACAGTTCGTAGTTGCTATACCTGTTTGCACTTACCTGCTTCCTGTCAAGCACGTCTGTTTTCACAGAGATGGCCACACCCCCTTCATCCGATATCTTTTTCTCCAATTCTCGCAGTTTGTCCTCTCTTCTGGCTGCCATGGCAACTCTTGCTCCTGCAGTCGCAAGGGCCTGAGCAATGGCAGCACCAATTCCGCTGGAAGCCCCTGTCACTATGGCAACACGGTCTGAAAGGGGCTTGCTCACTGAAACAACATAAGGACACAATATACAGGTACCAAGGACTGTAATTATTGGACATGGGCCCTTTTTCCACAGGATGGCCGAACTGTAATAACTTAGCATGCCTGCAGGCAATAAATCAATCAATCATCAAATTACTTTAAAATCCTGTAGAAGAAATTGAAATGGAGGGCCCTTTGAATCAATTTTCATTTGCACAGCACACACATCAGTGCATTGCCCTATCATTACAACAGGCCATTTCGAGCATACTGAGGCACTCTGACTCAATATTACAACAAAACAAAATTTGTCAGTCTCAGTTCTGTGTTGACTTTTCATCATGGAAGTATATATATGCATTTCAACTTGACCACAATCAGCCAAGGTGAAAAATCATGGTTCAGCCACACGTCCAGACCATGCATATACATTACTCAATTTGGCTTTGACTGTCGTTGAATGCGACTGACTGGAACCTTACCGATCAATGTTTAATTACGTCCTATGGCTTGTCAGCCCTTGAGAACAAGTTTTTCCTGGCGTGTGTCATCGACTGCTTGGCTTTGCGGGTGACGTGTTGGGTGGATATGGGCTGTCTGCTTTGCTTTGGACATCGTCAGAGGTTCTCTGCTAGGGGCTCATGGAACCTTACGCAACTATACCGACGAAAGATAGCCGTATAGACCTTGTACGTATATGAGTCGTGTACTCGTTTTGTTTGGTCGCAGGGCCGCTTTTCAAGATGTGTTCAAACAATGACGGTAGAAGTATTAGCCACGACACTTTACAGCACAATCTCAAGTGTGGACATCAATGCCCCAAAAAGGAAACACTCACGGATAGTTTGCGATGCACCTGCAAGGACACTAGCGACATATTCTTTGGTTGTGGCTGCAGCTGCTTTCTCCTCCATGTCGGTACGGATCGGCAGAGTTTAGGGGAACGGGAGGTAAGCCTCTAAACTTTCCATAAAGCTACAGGAGTTGTATCCCTTCTTGTAGCAGACGACAAATGTAAAGCGATACCGGCTAATTATTCCAAAAGGACGTCAACTATTTGATTTCGTCAAAACATTGCAGGTAAACATGGTTCTTTATCATGCTCGGAGGAAACGTCAGTGAGAGACGGTGAGTAGGGAAGACTGGAAACCGTTAGGGTTAGGGTTAGATTAGAGTTTGGGTTAGGGTTAAATTAGATTCAATGTGAAGTTCTCATATACAGATTTGGGGTTATTTTCATCTATTTCCTTCAATTTCTCGAAAACTCTGCAAAATGTCTAAGTCTGAGTATTTTAAATTTGCTAGACCCAGAGACATATATGTATGTCTCTGCTAGACCATAGCAGCTTACTTGACTTCATTTTCCCTATGTGACATTTCTGCCTTTTACCTTACTTATTCATGTTTTATTGTTTTCCTGTTCTTGTGCAATGTTGCTTCCAAAAAAAAAAAAAAAATGGTTTGTCATATGTTTGTTGTTGTTTTGAGTTACTTTGTTCTGATTTTGGTCACTGCGCCTGAAGCCGCGATGATTCCAAGAGGGATAATATAGTGCGGAGCCTTTGCCCGCTGTCCGAACAGCTTTTCTGTTCACACGCTACGGGTGTGCAAGTGAGCGGACTGTGCTGCAGGCCTGGCGTTGGACAATACACAAAGAGCAAAAGCGCGCTGTCAGCGGCGATTGACTGGCATGCCAATGAAAAAAATAGGACCGTGTTCTTTTCACTGGCGAGCCGAGGTGTGGCGCTTCAGTGCCCTTGGCGAGCCGATTTAATTGGCTGGGAGTGCAAACTCGCCACGTCTGACAGAGCCCTAAGTCCGACGCACTACCACTAGACCACCGCTTATCCCAGTTACCTGTGTTGCGCCGTTGCCTGGGAAGGATGTGTCTAGACGACAACTTCCTGAAGTATGTCTGCAGCAGACGAGCGTCAGTGTAGGGATACTCGAGGTGCAGTTCACTCAGCAGCGCTTTGGTTTTGTCTGTCTTGAAACTGCTCAGCTCTGACAAAGACTTCTCGTCGCTACAGTGGAACAAACGACGGTGTTAGAAATTAAACAAACCAAGAACAAAAAACATGAAATGAACATGCTAGACAGCTAGTAGAAGCAAATGAAAGAAATGAACACACCCCAGTTTAAAAAAAATGATTTTAAAAAATACTAGTACATTATATTAGACAAAAATGAGACAGAAGATGAGAAAGGGGGAGGGGGCGGTGTGTGTGTGTGTGTGTGTGTGGGGGGGGGGTACTTGGGGGGGGGGTGGGGGAGCATGTAGTTGGTGAAGGTATGGGGAGAGGACTATCTTTTAGCCAACGGAGGTGGGGGGGGGGGGAGATTGGGAGGCAGAGTGTACTTGTTTTAACCAAGGGGGCCAGACCTGACGTAAGACTCCAAGATCCTCGCCAGCTCATTGGTTGATCCGCGGTCCCCGTTCTTCTCGGCCTCAGACACATGGGCCAGTACTCTGCAACGAAGCGGATACATACACTGACATGAGGACACGATAAAACACATGTATACACAATAAAACTGTAATTCACAAAATAACAAAAAGTTGTGTTTACTATGCAGGCGGCCTGTTGAAATGCATTTATACCCCGCGAGCAGCATACCCGGTTTACTGAGACGGCCTTCGCCCCGAAAGGAATACCCAGAAAAGTGTCCGCGATGGACTCTGATGACAGCCTACCTCTTTCTCCATTCGTTGAACGGTACGAGTGACAGGTAGTAGCCGTTCGCATTCATCCACTTGAAGATCCACCTGCAAAATGAATCAACGATTTTGAAGACAAAGGTATTATTTTCAGTGTGTACACCTCTCTCTCTCTCTCTCTCTCTTTTTCTTCACTTTTTGGCTTATATTTAGTTGTTTGCTTCGTGATTGTCCTTGACTGTTTGTTTGTTGCTTCATTTTTTTCTTCTCCTGCTTCTTTCTTGCTTCCTTTTTCTCTTCTTAATTAGAGTAGCAACGGCAAGTTTGAAAATGGTAACTGTGCCAATAACTTTACCGTTGATAAATAAAGGATCATTGTCTCTCTCTCTCTCTCTCTCTCGGGGAGCCGGGACAGCCGAATGGTAGAGCGTTGGACTCTCAATGCTTGGGTCGTGAGTTCGAATCCCGGCTGGGGACAATATTGTGCTGGCCTTAGTTTCATCGTTGCCGTCGTCTTGATATCACCCTTACGTGGTGGAAAAGGACGTTAAACTCCTAAACACCCCCCCCCCACACCCCCACCCCTCTCTCTCTCTCTGCGGATCATAATCTTTCCGTGTTTGTTCAATACGTCAGGTATGTCAAGTCAGTCCAAGTAAACTCAAGTAAAGGTGGACTAAGAAAAGTCAAGTAAAGCCGAGCCAAGTAACGGAGAAGTCAAATGAAATCAAGTGACATCCCCCCCCCCCCACACACACACACACACATCACACACACATACACACACCCAAATAAATAAATAATTTCAAGTAAAGTCAAAATATAATAATAATAATGATAATTAGACGAAGAAGAAGAAGAATGGTATTTGTAGAGCGCAGACCGTCCTGATAGGACACACACACACACACACACACACACACACACACACCACCTCACACAACCTCTCACTATACAAATGTGATACAAATACACACACCGAAAAACTGATGGGTTAGACGCTAAAGGCCTTACGGAAAAGGTGACTCTTAAGGTGTGATTTGAACTGGGGCGGTGTGGGCAGATTACGTAGTTCGGTTGGTGGATAGTTCCAGACAGTGTTGGGCTTAAAAAAAAAAAAAAAAAAAAAAAAAAGGCCCGCTCTCCGACAGTTTTGGACATTTTTTCGGAATTTTAAGGCGCTTTTCAACAGCGGAGCGAAGCGTGTGAGACGGGTGGTAAACAGAAAGTGAAGCAGACGATATGGAGGTAAGAGACGCCTCGAAAAGCCGGTAGGCGAACGTCGCAATTTTGAACTGGCAGTGGAATTTCACGGGCGGCCAGTCGACCTGCATTAAAAGGGGTGTTACGTGGCCTCTCTCTAGAGTGAAATCAAGTACAGTGAAACGACCACAAAAACAGTCAAGTAAAGTCGGGCGAAGCCGGTAGAGTTAAACGTCATGTGAAATGAAGGATAATGTAAGCCCAGGTGAGCAAAGTCGAATATACGTCATGCGATGTCAAGTGAAATCAAGTAAAGTGACGTCACCGACATCCTTCGTACACACCTGGCCGGCAGCGGTTTGTCGTTGATGATGTGTAGCGTCTTGCCGATGGCGGAGTCCGGGTGCTGCACGAGCTGCACTATGACGTGAGCGGCAAAATCGACAGGCGTCATCTCCACGTTCCAGTCCACGTCAGGCGCACAGCCGTACTTGGCGCTGGCCGCCAGTAGCAGAAGTGTAAAGTCCTGGGGGTTCCATGCCGCGTTCACGCGGTCCCCGCCAAGGTTACCTGCCAGAGAGGACTTGTCTGATTCTCTGCCTCTGATCTGAAGGATTTTGGTCAGATTAAATCCCTTTTCTCTTGACCTCAAGTTAATCATTTTCAGTGACGTTAGTCGCACAGCGATTGGCTGAACTGAAAAGGAGTTACTGTCTCTTTCCAATCCGATTACCCTGAGTTTTTTGTTTTGTTTTGTTTTGTTTTCATTTGGCCAGGCAGCATGAACGCCGTCTGTGCCATGTGAAATGCAAACAATATCACAGTACGTAGTACCACAGCACAGTATACACGGAGTTCGGGTACAGTCATCTGAACGTAAACAATACACGCAATACTGCTCATATCAAAGACAGACAACCTCACCGGAACAGCTATGGCGTCTGCGGCTGTCAGAGGCGATGCCGTCTGACCTTGTCACGAAATCTCCGTGACCGCAGCGGACTAGGGTTAATGATCGACGAACAGAAGTGTGGCCCAGAGTCTTAACGGACCTGTTCACTACATGGCACCCAAACCGTTACTGGAACTGTGGTATTTTACTCCTGCAATGTCGCCCTCTTCGTGCACTCGCGGGATGCAACAGAATACACCTCCAATACTTTATCAACAGAAGATGCGCGGAGAACAAATTCATGAAAGAAGCACCCAGAACGCTGTGCAGGGCTGCTTATATACTAAACAGGTCAGATCTAGAACATTCCTCAACTTACTGGCAAGTTCGAAATCTTTCCAAGGTGACGTAATCTACTGACGTTACTGCACCAGCATGTTCTGGGATGGTCTAGAAACTTTCATCGAAATGCAGTGGCTTTTAGCAACAGGAACTGTAGGTCACAGAATACAATGCAAATGAGGCATGTTAGGGAAAAAGAGGACCGGTATTATTAAAGTGAATTTCTTTTGTTTTCCTTGATTTTTTTACAGTTGTTAAAAGTGCATCAAATGCCTTTTTTGTTTTTGTTTTGGTGAAAAGAGTCATGTTTGATGTGTTGGTAAACGGCAGACTTGACTTGATGAGTGACCTATTTTTAGCCATATCCTTGGGCATGCGCGGGGCATGGATTACAGAGTGCACAGTGTTATTTCAGTATGTGGGGTCAGCACGGACGATGCATCAGCAGACTATCACATAATTATACGCTTTCGAGGCTTCAGTTTTGGCATGCAGTTAGTCGACATGTCTTGCGTTCGGAAACCATTGTTTGTTTTGGTGGGCAAACTTGTTTTGAACAGGAAATGTGCTGCTTGACATTTGTAGGAGCCAAAGAGCAGAAAAACAACTGTATTTTGTGACCTGCTGTAGGCGTCTCAGTTGGGCCATCGAGGCTAACTTGCGACCAGACAGTGGCTTACCCAGCCTGTAGATGCAGACAGGGAGTCCCCTTTGTCCCGCCCTGGCCATGAGGCGTTCTGCCACCCACTTGGACTGCGAGTAACCGTCAGTCAGGTCCGTCCATACGTCACTGACATCCCAGTCCTCGCTACACTCCTTCAAACCGTGTGGGAACACGCCGTTTGTACTGCAAGACACATGTCATCCTTTTGTATTTGTCAAATTGTTGCCCGGTTTATCAGGTGTACATTTCTTTAAAGTTTTCCCCCTGATTTTGAACATATTTCAATATAAAAAAAACAGTCATTACCGGAAATGGTCCGGGTTTTGCCAGATTCAAATTTGTACGGCAGTACCGGATTCATTAAGGTAAAGTAAGAGACCAATTCGACGGGCTTTTCGTTGAATTTTGGGCGCTGTAATTCTAGGTTAGACTACGTATATAACTAAAAGGTGAAAGAGACCAACCTGATGTAGTGTATTGGTTTGACCTTCCCCGTAGATGCAAACAGAATGATGTTCTGCGTGCCCAAAACGTTTGGGCCGTGTAACGCCTGAAACAATAAAACAACCATACACTATAAAGCCCAAATTCTCCATACGTTGCAGTCCAGAACTGTTGTACAGACGGTAGATTTATTTATTTATTTATTTATTTATTTTATTCTAACGGTAGATTTATTGACAATTTAACTGGTGGACACGTATGAGGGGGAACGAGACGCTGCTCGTAAAGACACCAGTGATTTCTGTCCGTTTTAACAAGTCACAGATACAATGAACGACCCCACTCCTGTCAAACAAAAGGGCCGAGCCCCCAAAATTCAGCCAATCTCAAACCGCGGCATAATGAGCACAACACATGGCATGGCCTGGAAAGCTTTTTGCCAGACACTACAACGACGGTAGCACGTGTAGTTTGATGACTGAAACATGGAAAGAAAAACAGTAAGTCCACTGACGTCATTTGAGGGAAAAAAAGGGCATTACGTCAATCTGTTTCACCTTGAAATCACCTCTTTTTCTATAAAATGACGTCATGGACGTACTGTGTTTTGACAATACACGGCAGAGTAAAGGGGCGGCGCTCTGGTCTCGGGGTTTGGCGAGTGGAGTCGTCAATTTTTTTTAAAAACTACTTTATTGTCCCTTTCGGGAAATTTGGGCTGCTTCCCCCGGGGGAAGAGCGTCGCCGCGGTGCAGCGCCACCCAATACCTTTTTTTTTTTTAACAACAATTTCGCTGGGGGAGGAAAGCCGGATAACCCGAAGAGAAACCCCCGATGTAGACTCCAGAGTGCAGTCCCTTTTCGGCGGGGCGTGAAAATGGGACTGCTTACAGCCAGCGCCATTTTCAAAAATGGCGAATTTTTTTTTTAGAAAAGCGAAGACTTGTGCGTCATATGATTCGATTGGAAACGAAGTCTGGAATATCCGGCCACTTTTCGTTTGGGCAACATCTTTGCCAGCGGACAATTATTGTTGCACTTTGATGGCACTGTTTACGTGGTACACTGATCCAACAGGATGTGAGTAAACGGCAAGGGGGTTGCACTCTGACAGGCAAAGGTGTTGCGCTCTACAGGCAAGTATTATTGCACGGTGCAGACGATCACGTACCTGCCTTGTGCAGGGCTCCCTAAAAGCTACAGACCTAAAGGGTCCACTGACCCCCAGTTCAAAATTTTAGGGGGTCTTTGTACCTCCACTTTCAATTTTTAAAGGGTCAGAATCATTTCTCAAGTTTTTAGTGCATGGAATTATAAACTCAGTAAATACTGCTGAACAGGTGTGTGTGTGTGTGTGTGTGTGTGTGTGTGTGTGTGTGTGTGTGTGTGTGTGTGTGTGTGTGTGTGTGTGTGTGTGTGCAAAACTGAATTTTATCAACTTCAAATCAACTTCATATAATTAAATGAAGTGGGTACAATTTAGTTTTGAAAGTTGGAAACTCCGACTTTTTGCTGCTCTGTGCCGGCTCTGATGCGACGTCTGAATCGTAGCTATGCGACGCCGAAGTGCACCCGCTGCCGGGCGAGGGCTCGAGCCCCTCCACAACTTTTCCACTGACCGAAAAGTCCATAGTCTTTTGAACTTTCACTTTTTTCGGTGGCATGATTCGTCACAGAGAAAGCGAATCCGATCGGTAACAAGAGCACTGACTCTAAAATCTTTCGTCCATAGTTTCGAGCGCAGAAGCGGAAAAAGATGGGGCACGTTCACTACGCGCGAGTGGCTGTAGTAGCCGCCGATCTGCAGCAGTAGACAGTTAATGCCTGGGGGCGTTAAACAGAACCAAAAACAGAACCGAACTGAACGCGGCCATGGCAAGGGAGAACTCTCACTCGATCACAACAAGCCCATAGGCGTACGCACGGTAGTGCAGAGGTAGTGCGTCAAGCTAAGCACAGATCGCGTTCATAATGCTTCAACGTACCCCCTCGAATTTTTTTTAGGACGTAAATTTTTACTTCAGTGCGTAAATTACGCACAGACGCACAGTTTATGGAGCCCTGCTTGTGGTAGAATAAGAGACGATTACAAAAGCATACACACCCGTGCTCTAGACTGAATGTAATATATAGATCTGTCCATTCAGACAGAGACATGTTATGTATGTCTCTGATTCAGAAACACGCCTACTTTCACTCTGAAGACAACCTGCCATCACGTGCGCCATTCAGGATCCCTCTGGGTTCAAAGCTGGTCAAGGATGACATAGTGCGCGACCTTGTGTTTGAGAGCACCGAGGCAATTTAGGCCCGTCACGGTAGCGCAGTGAGCGCCATTTCCGCACCGTGCACAGAGGTACTTTCCACTGAAAGACTCTGTGCCCCTGAGAGTGCCCCCGATGAGGAGCCCGGAAGCCAGGAAAAACCGATATCACATATCACAAGCTCGCCCTGGGCTCGAAACCACGCTTCATCACCATGACATTGGTGACGGCCGTTCAGTAGCGCAGCGGCTAAATCCGACGCGCTACCTATTAGACCACCGCTCACCCCAATTACAGATACATGCATATGGCCCTCACCGCCCAGAAATGTCGGATGGTGTGTTTCTAACTATAGACGTGAACGTACGCTGTATGGATAGGCCAGGTTGACATGGGCCGCGGCGTGCACGATGAAGTCCGTGTCGGTGCTGAGGTAAGTGTAGTCGTCGTCGCTCAGACCCAGTTTCATCAACGCCACGTTGCCTGCAACGACCAGTTCGTGTCTGTGACTACACGTGAATCAGTGAGATGAATATCAAGAACAGGAAGTTCTACAAAGTGAAATGCGAAACGCCATCACGGTCTGTGATACCGATTAGTCCTGGCTACCGGGCTGTTTGTCGGGGGCTTCCTCTACGGGTCCTACGGGTTTGCTTCTGCCTTAAAATTCAAACTAGCTGGGTTGGTAGATGGTGTGCACTGAGGCATTCCCTCGCTAGAAAACACTCGCTCTTCCCGTAAGCAATTGTGGTGATGAAGTAAAGATGGGGGTGGGGGGGGGGAGCCATCAAATTTAAAAAAAAAAAAAAAGTTTTACCTTTCATGGCAATGACGCGCTTGTGCAACAGATTTTCCAGAGTTGTCTGCTCTTCAGTCGCGTGCCTGTCGTCGGTTGGCAGGATTGAGTACTGACGTAACGTGGCCTTCACCCTGTCCAGAAGGTCAGTGTTTGGAAGCTCCCGCACGAGACAGTACACGAGCAGCTGCAGACGGGACAGAAAGGGTCATCTGGTAAAAATTTAATGGCCTATGTGCTTGGGATTTGAAAGGCGCTGATGTTTTTTCAAGATTACGCATGCCCTCGCACTGCACATCTATTATGTTTAAATTTTGCCTCCAGTTTTTGGTCTAAAGTTAATCAAGTCAGACACGACAAAGCAAGCCTTGAATTCAGGTACCTTGTCTACAGGTATCCCACGTACTGCACTAACATCTTTAAACATTTCATACGAGCATCCAACATTTTTTTTACTCTTTTTCAATTTTGGCCCCGTATGCGACACATCGGCAAGATTTACAGTTCCTTATCGGCGGCAAACATAAGAATAATCGAAGTGCAACACTCCCACGAAGCCAAAGTTAAATTCATGCAGACATTTTTTTTTTTCAAGTGAAGCTACTCAGCGGTTATTCAAAGTTACTTCGTGGGAATTGAGTGAAAAATCGTCAACAACAAAAACAGCAAGCAAGCAAACAAACAGACAAAAAGTAAACAAACAGAACGATACGTGTTGTTTTTGTTTGAAATCCATTCGTCAAAATGCAGTCAAAAGAAAAAGTACCTTTGAATGTAGGAGCATTTCTTTCAGGAGAAAAGCACCCAGAAATCCCGTAGCACCCGTGAGAAGTACTCTCCCTTTGCTGAAGTGGTGTCTGTGTAGAAATGTTCTCCAGAAAGCTCGAAGCTGAATGTCCAGACTGAGGAGAAGAGAGAGAGATAGAGGGGTGCATATGTACTGATGCTGAACACCACGTATGTGTCTAATCAAGCAGAATAACAGTGTCTCAAGCTAAGTCCAAACTTAGCTAAGTAAAACTTTCTCGGATTATCCGGTAACATCAGGCAAAAACACACGGCTATCTATTCTATTCTAAAATTACAAGTGAAACAAAATTGTAAGGCCAAGGTATTTCAAGGTAGAGGTGTGCTATAACTGCTTATGATAACCATGGTAAACAAAAACAAAAAAAAAAAACTTACTCCATAACCTCCTGGTCGTGCTTGTCCACTTCAGCAGGAAGGTCGAGGTCAGCGCGAGGGGACGCCATTCTACGAGTTCCGTCGCCGTTGTTCTGAGCGGCCTCGATATACTGACTGAGCAGGTACACGGTGGGGTAGGTGAACAGGTCACGGACTGGCATGTCCACGTCGAACTTCTCTTTCACACGCCTCTGCAGCTCTGTGGCCAGGAGCGAGTGCCTGTGGAAGAGATACGCGAAGTGCAATCCTCTTGCTCGAGTCGTGATAGGATCTATTTAAGCGCAATAGATTTGAAAAAGCTCTTCTGCCCTTTCTCCATGTGACTTGGGGGGAGTGCAGCTACATTAAACTTTGTCAGGCGATCACAAGAATTTAAGATGAAGAGGATTCCAGTGGTACAATACGTTTGGGTGTGTGTGTGTGTGTGTGGGGGGGGGGGGGGGGTATGGGTGTTTTGATGCGTTTTTCTTCCACTGTGAGGGTGATTTGGAAGACGGGGCCCTGAGGAAAATGCTAGTATAAATTTTGGCCCTGTTGGGATTCGAACCCGAGTCCGTCTGATCTCGAGTCAAGTGGTCAACCTGTTGAGCAACACCCCCTCTCCCCCCCCCCCCCCCCAAAAAAAAAAATAAAATAAAATAAATAAATAAATAAAAAAAGAAAAGAAAAACAGACAAACAAACAAACAAAAACAAACAAACAAAAAACTAACAACAACACAACAACAACAAACACCCAACCAACCAACAAACAAACAAAACAGAAAACAACAACAACAATGTACTACATTGATCATTTTAGCAAAGGTATAAACAAACTTCAGACCCTACCCTCCCATGTCGAAGAAGCTCTCATGGATATCGATGTCCTGAACCCTGAGCACGTCGGCCCAGATGGCGGCCAGCTGGATCTCCATGGCTGTAGTGGGTCGCCCCTCCACCTGTACCTCGTCCGAAGGACCGCGGTCAAAACTGGGCAGGGCTTTCTTGTCCAGCTTGCCTGTCGTTGATACCACGGGGATGCTGCAAGCAGGGAGGTTTAGTAAACGCGGTACTAAAAACAAGTAATAATAGAATGTTTATAAAGCGATTTTTCTGATACCACCTCCAGGCGCTTATCTTGTAATTTTATTGCAATTTTTGTAAATTTTCTATGTTTGTATTGAGTTCGAGGGGAAAACTGCCGCTTAGAAAGCTCAAAGGCTCTACGCAGGTGCCGTAGTTCCTGGGCCTGGTTAATGCCGGGATATTTATGACAGGAAGCGTGGAATGTCCCGCAGTCCCAAACCACACGGACCTCCATAGCATCATCTTACCATCATCCTCATCTCCATCATTATGCATACAAAAAAAAAAAAAAAAAACCCTGCCCCAGCTTCCGAGCCCTCCGTGGATTCCACCCATTACCAAGGAGGAACACCACTGGAGTAGGCAAAGAGTTGGGGCAGCAAAAAAAAAAAAATAATAATAATTATAATAATGACAGTACTTATATAGCGCTATAATCTATTGGTTGATAACAGTCCCAGGGAGGGGGGGGGGGACAAAACTAGGCGAAAAAATTGCAGTGCCAGAAAATCAGGGCGCAACGACGTACGCACGCACACCCTACCTGTCTAGAAAGATGAAGTAGGAAGGAATCATGTAGAACGGTAACCGCCTCTTCAGCTCTCCACGCACTTCCTTCTTGCTTGTCTGCCCCTTCTTGACAATGTAAGCGACCAGGAACTTGTCCTCTCCCTCCTCCCCGCTCACCAGCACCACGCAAGCCTGAACCATGGGCAGCTGCATCAGGGCTGCCTCCACAGCCTGCACACGTTCACAAAGGTTTCGCGTTACTTTAAAGATGGTATGGTATGGTATGGTATGGTATGGTATGGTAGACATCTCCTCGGCGCACATATCCATCTCTTCTGAAATGCTCGTGGCGCCGCAGGGCTGGAGGACGAAGCAGTGAAAGCCTGCTGCCGCGAAGCGCAACTTTATACGCAAACCTCCATCCTACTATTCACTCTGGTGCGGGCGATAGTATTTCTGTTTTCCACGTCAACAGCCACAGCCTACTCTTCTTCGAAAGATGAAAGCAGGTTTAAAAACCTGTTCATCAGCTGCGTGCAGACAGGACATTCAAATAGCACGTGCTGCTCGGATTCTATACAGCCAATACACACTGGACACAAAAGGCGATCAGCCGGCCAAACCCCCTCGTATGTAAGAGGAAACTCAGTACGCACTGGTGCAGGATACTCACCTGAACCTCGATGGAGTATCCCCGGATCTTGACCATGGTGTCACATCGGCCGTGGATCTCCAGAGAACCGTCAGACAGCATGTAACCACAGTCCCCAGTCCGGTACAGTCGGTCACCGTATGACTCGGGCACGCCCTCAGGACGAGGAATGAAGCGCTGAGCCTGCTGCTCCGGCCGGTTCAGATACCCCCGAGCCAGCGTGGGTCCCCCGACGTAGATCTGCAAGACAGACGTCGCGCATATTCACGGGGTTTAACGAAAATGACTGCGGCCAAACGAAGTGCCACCCTCGACTCGAGGACGACTCCACAAAAACACAACAACAACAACAGTTTAGAATGATCCGTGAGTCCTAAAATCCTAAAATTAGGGGCTTTTAACTATTCAGGGTCAACGTTGTGGAGCACGGCCTTCCCCCATTGGAGTACACGCTTCAAAGAGTATTTTCATAACAATGTCAATATCGTACGTGCCTGCTTCTAAAACATGGCATTTACTCGTATGCTGTTTTGTTGTTATTGTTGCAAGTACACGTTACACACATAAGGGAAAGATGGCGGACAAAAGGGGAAGATGGGTGACGTCCTTTACGAAGAGCTATCTCTTTGTTTCCACCGCCACTAAAGCTCAGTGTGCTGCATTCAAAGCTCTATTAATCTCCAAGACTATTTAAATTGTACAGGTGCAGTCACAAACGCAAATGTAATCTTAGAAATGGTGCCTTTAAATAAGGATGTAAAAGGGATAAACGGCAGCGATGTAAAGGACCGTAAACATTTAGTTAGATTTTATGCTTACTGCTGCATGTTAGTCAAGCACAAGACAACGCACTGTCTGTCGAGGCCTTAAATATTACTACACTGCTTAAATATATAACCCACATTACATCAAATAATACCAGTAAAGAAGGGGTCCACTGTCTTCACACCTTTCAGCGCAGTTCCCGATGTGGAGCAAAAGACCAGTCCGGATCTGTCCCCAAAGAAATGGGGAAAGATTGCTATCAATGTCCCCCCCTCCCCCCCCACTGGCGCGCGCGCGCGCACACACACACACACACACACACACACACACACACATACATCCCCCACACACACACTCCCCACACACACGCCCATCCCCTTCCCAACCCCCCGTGTCCCCTGATGGCGCGTGACAAATGATGTGAGGGGATCGAAGAGAATCAATCTAAAGAGGGCGGGCGATACTTGGCTAAAATGGATTCTGGAAGTGTTTACCAGCAAAGAGGAGGCAATCATCTTCTACTATTGACGCCCTAAGAGTTTCCGTATAGATGTGAAAGGAGGACTCGGTGCAGCGACGTTCAGCGGCATTTAAAATACGCCTGTATCATTTTCACTCGGATGTGTCAACAACAACAAAACCCACAAAAGGTTGTTCAGTCGAGAATTGAGTATACACACGTTTACATTCGGTTAAGAAAAGCTCAGTAAGGATAGAGGAATACAGAACTACAGAAATGCTTGAATAAATTACAAACAATCCTGAATAAGTGTCAGCAATAAATAATAGTTGCCAATAACATAAAAAGACGGCTGGGTTCCCAGCAATAGCGACAACTTGACTTGGCCGTCTATGCTAAAATAAAGGGGGGAAAAGTCAGGATTTAAAAAAAAAAATCAAAGTCGTCAAGAATAAAAATAAAATCGACTGGGTTACTAGCAATAGCGTATCACCTGGATGAAATTATAAGTAATGATGTCAACGTGAAAAAGCCAACAAAAGCATGCAAAGGTCTTTGTCAATATTACCTCCCCTGACACGCCAACGGGGAGTGGCCTCCCTTCTTCACCGATGATGACCACATGAACACCGGGCAGTACCTTTCCAACAGGACAGAACTTGCGTGAGGACATTGACTCCTGAAACATACACATCACCAAGTTATTAAAGACCAATCTTCCAACATTTTGGGGCTCACAAATCATTCTGAGCTGTTTTGGTAGTGTTTAACATCGTTCTGAGCTGTTTTGGTTTTGGGTCTAAGAACGGACCCTTTAGACATGCACTGTTTTAGCATCTAACAAACTCGCACTGAGCAAACAGAAGGCTAACTCTAGAGCGAAAGGCGAAGCGTTTGTTATAATAGGCATGTTCAGCAGGACTTCAAAAGGAGGACTTCGCTGAGCAGCGTAACCCATTTCCATGTAAATTAGGCACATTAGGGGCACCACTAGCTAATCGCAGCGCGTTAGCCGCTCGCGTCCTGCCGTGTGAGCCTACTTACATGTAAATGCTTTAGGCTGCTCAGCGAAATCCTCATTACGAAGTCCTGCTAAACATGCCTAACGTTGCTGTCACTCGCTTACTCGCAAAGCCTCGGGCCGTTTTATTTCAAAGTTCAGCCAGCAGGCGTCAGTGTGTTGCATTCAGAACTCTACTATTCACTATCACTCTCAAGCGCAACTGTTTCAAGATGAAAATGTCTTCAGCAAAGCGTAGTTATCTTGAGATCTAGGCGCGTACAACGTAGCACAATGTAGTTATCTTGCATCTTCGTCGTACAGCCATAAACGACGGCTGATGCAGCACCTGTACAGGAATTTCCTGATGTAAAATACACCTTACGCACTTTGCGTCTTAGTGGTGCGTCTGTGTCGAAGTTTCATTGTTTATTGACTTATTGACCGCGCGCGCGGGCTAGTCAAACTCAAAAGAGCAAAGTACAAACCTGGACAGGTGTGTCAGTAAAGCACTCACCAATCAGTTAGTCGTTTGAACTGATAATTCTCACTGAACAGAAGAATGTAGTCCGTAGCAGTGTCTTCTACAAGCGCTACGACACATGTACGCATGACCGCAACAACAGCAGTGCTCTCTTGGGAATACGCCAGTACACATACATTGAAATGTATACAGTGACTGCGCAAAATTGTGCAAACGCTCCATGTCGATCATTCAAAATTAAGACGTCTTCCCTTCGGTGGTGATTTATCTTTGTTATTGGGGAAAAACTAGCGAACTGCGTCTGTTGTTATGTGTGAAGCACACCGCAAGTGATGAGAAAGAGATGCACTTTAGGAGCATGGGGAATTCGCCGAACGAAATAATGTGAAATCGTTTAGGTTAACATTTGAACGTGTCTCGTGCACATTGAATGCGTAGGACGTTGACCTTTGCCGTGTGTGAACTGAAGTCTACAAACACCGGCCTTTAACATGCTAGTCGCACACATCAAGTCTAGTACGTCTTCACGAAAGCAGTAGGGCTAAAAGCTCACCCCCCCCCCCCAAAAAAAAAAATAAAAAAAATAAAATAAAAATAAATAAATTAAATAAATAAATACAGTATACGCCGGTTATAAGAAACTCGAGGGGGGTGATTTTTTTTGGTTTCTTATATCCGAGTTTTCTTATATCTGAAAGTCGGATATAAGAAAGTATTTTGAAAAATATTTCTTATAACCGAGTTCAGTGAAAAAAAGGTTTAAAACATTTCTTTTTTCTCAGTTCGTGTATGTTTTGCATTAAATTAAGAAATATCTGGTTTCTCTTAAAGACCTGCACAGAATATATATGTGTAGAGTTAATATACACCAGTGCGCTTGTGTCCTTCAATGTCAGATTTTTTTGTTTGAACATAAAAATACTGTTTTTGCTTCCCAACTGTAGCGCTGGCGGTCATGTGGTAAGAAAAAAAAAAAAAAAAAAAAGAAAAAAAAAAAAAACCAAACCAACCAACCAACCAAACAAACAAACAAACAAACAAACAAAAAAAGAACTAAGGGGGGGGGGGAGAGAGAGAGAGAGAGAGAGAGAGAGAGAGAGAGAGAATTCCATTGTATTTATAGGATATATTAAAAGTGCATTATGTATCAACTTTTGATCTATAAAACACTCGTCCATTAGAGTATGATATGCAATGCTTTCCGTGTCTAATTTGGCTGAAAAAAGCTGCAAATTAGCTTTTTTGTGTTGGGAGGGGGAAGGGGGATGGAGGAAAGATGGACCACGTATATTGTCAAAGAAAGGAATTGACAACAACAGTTAGTCTAATACTGATAGTTTTATTCTCCTTAACTCGAGCCCTGTAGACAGAGACAGACATACAGAGAGAGAGAGAGAGAGCTCCCAATCAGGCAAAAAAAACAAAATAATAATAAAAACAACATATAACAACAGAACAACAAAAATGCATCTCGTATTTTTTCTTCTTGCCAACATTCAATTTTGCACGGAACACAATGGTAAAGAACCAATTCAAGAAAAGAAAATCATGCGCCATCATGTGCCTGTCCTAAGTGACGTCAGACCTGACCTGTTTTCTTAGAATGAGTGAAATTTTCTTGGAAATGTACTTTCGGTTTCTTACAATGAGTGAAATTTTCTTGGAAATGTACTTTCGGTTTCTTATATCCGAGTTTTTGTATCAAGCGGGACAAGAAATTTGCTTTCCTAAAACCGAGTTTTCTTATAAGCGAGTTTCTTGTATCCGAGTTTTTGTAATACATAATAAAGAAGAGTTTGGCCGGGGGAAAAAAATTCGTTGGCAATGACCGAGTTTTCTTATATCCGAGTTGCTTATATCCGGCGTCCACTGTAAATAAAAATAAATAAAAATAATTTTTTAAAAAAAAATTGACTTTTTGTTCGGCGTTATTATTGCTTACAATTCTTATAACAGTACCTTGTTTTTCTGGTAGTATTCTGTGAGGTCCTGACAGGCGACATCATGACACTCGGACACGCTGTACAGGTTGATGAAGCGAACCCAAGGCAGAGTCTCCATACACCGCTTCAATAGCGACGTGGTCACCACTTCTCCACAAAACCAGATCTGTCTGCACATATCACAAAGGCCACACTCAAGAACTCGGTGAGTGTAACAGTTACAAACAGAATCAAACAGACGCATATTTCTGAGTTTTGAACGGCATCGGTGAGTGTTATAAACACAATCAGTTAGTATATTTATGCCTGCAAGTTTAAGTCTGGGTCTAAAAGCCAGTAAACGGCATCGTTGCACACTTTTGCAAACTCGAGGAGGTTACTGATGCTTCGCGCGCTATACTTCAGGAGACAGTAATACACATGTGCTATGAATAATAAGCTGTTGTCAAATAGTGGTTAAGGGTTCCAAATACAATTTTTCGTGTGACGCGCTCCCGATAATACGTAATTACAGTCAAACACGCTTAAGCCGAACTCGAGTTCGGCTTATCTGTCAAAATCACGTTTGAGATATCCGTGTTTGAGTTAGCTATTTTTTGACAGAGTTTGGCTTATCCGAATTAAAAATAGTCTTACAAAGAGGGGGGTCGGGCGGGGAATTGGTTTTGGTTTCTGTTATCCGAGTTTTTTGCTTAAGCGTGTTTCGTTTAGGCGAGTGCGACTGTATTAATATCTGATTAATGTAAAGGCAGTTGATACTGAGTTATAGCGATATTATTGTGACTAAGAACGAAGGGTCACATTTTTGTACAGAGAAAACTAATAATTATCTTTAAAATACGAAAATTACGCCACGCATTCCAACATCCTCTTCATCCCATTAAGCCTTCTAAACCAACAAATCATTTCTCACAAATAAACAACAAACATTATACCTCATGCTTTGGAACGCAGTGGGTAGGTCAAGGTCAGGAATGTTGAGCAACGTTTCCAACAGAGACGGCGTAAAGAGCATGCGCGTGATACAGTTGGCCTTGAGATGTTGGCATAGCAACGGCGGGTCGTATATGATAGAGTTGGGCAAGGGGTACATCGGCACACCTGTGATTTAGAAGAATACAAAACTGAGTCATTCAAACCCCGTTTTAGAAACACCTGTTCATGAACATTAAGCTAAGCCCCAACCGGCACAAGTGTTATTTTTTTCATCTCACACACTGGGATAAACCCCATGCAAATTCCAGTCGACCAATGAGCACACAGACAGAAAGAAAGATACAGCAACAGATTTTTGTAGAAGACCAGCGTGCTGCTTGCCTTTCAGGAGGGGCCGCATCATTTCCCAGACAAAGAAAATGTTGCACGCTTCGCGTTCATTTTCTCCGTACGGAAAATATTTATGGCGGGCGTGATACGAGAAGACAGCGCCTCTGTGGGGACACTGGATTCCTGCAAAGACACGAGAATCACAACAACGCTATATTCCTCTACAAACGTTATATTCCTTTACAAAAGCTATATTTCTCTTCAAACGTTATATTCCTTTACAAAAGCTACATTTCTCTACAAACGATATATTCCTATGGAAACGCTATGTTCCCCTACGAATGCCATATTCCTCCACAAACGCTATATTCTGCTAGATAAATCTGGAGGATGCACATCTGCAAAGACACAAAGAATCCACATCCACGTTGTATTGCTCCGGAATTCCTATACAAACGCTGTTTTCCTGTGAAAACGCTATTTCCTCTAGAAACACTACATTCCTCTAGAAATTCTATATTTCTCTAGAAACGAGATATTCCTGCGGAGCATTCTGGGGACTGATATGATCGATTCCAGTAGGCTTAACATCCAGCAAGTTGCCAAGAGATGAACAGGTCTGCATAACGTGAACGGATGCAAACTGTGAAAGAGCTACAGTTGAAAGACTGAAACGTATCAGACGATAATGGGACATGGGAATGAATAACTATCCAAAATTGCAGAGGGAGAGGACTTCAAACATTCATTCCGCTCTGACCAACCCACCAGAACTGGGGCTAGCTATATGATCGGACTTACTCACCTTTTGGTTTTCCTGTGGTTCCGGACGAGTACACGATGTAGGCGAGGTTTTCCAGATGAAGTGCTGGCGGCACGAGTTTGGGGGAAGACTGTTTGGGGAGATCGTCCTCCCAACCTTTGGTCAGCACCAACAGTTTCGAGTGATCGATTGCGTTTTTCACTCTGGATTCGAACTCGGGTGACGTCACAACCACCACGGGTAGGGCATCGTCCAATACAGACTGTAACATGTGAGGGGGATAGGAGGTGTCGAGGGGAAGGTAGGCTGACCCTGAAAAACAAAACACTCGATCTTTAACATAAATCTTAGTGCTATAAAATTCACGATACAGAAAAAAATGAACAGCCAGAAATACACTGAAGACACTGGATTTTCTCGCCTGGAACCAGTATTCCTGTTATAACTTAATATCAGATCAGAAAACGTCCTTTAACGAAGGTCAAACTCCACAAATATTTGACTATGCATCACAGGCAATATCACACAGTGTCAGTATGTATCACATCTTCAATAGCGACTTGTTAGCCCTGAATTTTCGACCGATCGCGCAGATTGTACATACCATTGTATCGTATACATTGTGGCATGAGTTGGCTTTTCTAAAGTCCCAATACTTATAATACTCGTATACGTATATACAGGCATAAAACAATGCTGTGGAAATACTTTTCATCGAATGCGCTTAATCAGAATTAGACACTTGGGTCACAGTATAGCATCTGACACAGTTGTGGTGACTCTGGCCGGCGTGTAAGTTGTTGTAGAAGTGTACCGCGTACTGAGCAGACGACGTTATTTGGTTGCGGACTGAGGACCAGCTAGACGGCGCTAACTGGTACCTATTTTAAGAAGCTTTGTCGAGCCCTAGTCTGTTCAGGAATGGGCCATAGGCCCAAAGAAAGTTGTATTTCCCTAATACTAGAAGCCACAAAGTCACGAAAACGGTCGCAATGGCCACATGAAACATGGCCACATCCTTCTGTCTGACATACGATCTTAGAGCTTTGAAAGTGTGTGTTTTCCATCTCAGTGGCGTTACGAACATGCAGGCTTTAAGCCTAGTAAAGACATCGGAATATATAATTACAGCGCGTTCAGGCCTAGAAGCAAAAGCAACCATTATAAAAACATCTGTTCCACAGACTCACCGGCTTTGAGAATAGCGATGTAAGAGATGACGAAGTCCACAGTCTTGTCCAGGCAGATGGCCACACATCTGTCTGGCCCCGCACCACGCTGCTGTAGGGAAGCGGCCAGCATGCTGCTCCACTGGTCAAGTTCGGCAAAGCTGACCGACCTGTTCTCCGCGACGCTGACCACGGCCACAGCATCAGGCGTCTCCATGGCCTGGCGCTGGAACATCTTGTGGAGGAGTCCCTCCTTCTCGTAGTCCATGGCGACTGGCGTGGAACAACCTGGAGGAAGGGCAAGGCAGTCATTTGTAAAGTTTGTATTTACACTTTTTTTCTTTTTCTTTTTTGAAAATCTCATGAAAGCAGTAAGAGAACTCGGGGTCCGCCCCCCCCCCCCCCCCCCCCCCCCCGGTGGAAATCCCGTCACTATTCATACCGTGTTTCTAATTTCCCCCCTCCCCTTCCTTTTTTCTTTAAATGAAGATAAAGGTGGTAAATTCAGGCATTTACATGCAAAGGGGTGAACGGGGTCTAATAGGTAGCGCGTCGGACTTAGCCGCTGCGCTACTGAACGGCCGTCACCGCTCTCACGGCGATGAAGCGTGGGTTCGAGAACAGGTGATAAGTATGTGATACCGGTTTTTCCTGGCTACCGGGCTGCTCATCGGGGGTTTCTCTCTGGGTTATCCGGCTTCGCTCCCCCAGCAAAACTGAAAACTAGGATAGGTAGTGGGTGGCGCTGCACCGCGGCGACGTGCTTCCCTAGCAGCCCGAATTTCCCGAAAGGGACAATAAAGTAGTAGTAAAAAAAAAAAATTCAAAAACGAATACTCATGAACATGCCATTAACAGTTGCCGTTGACAATGCGAGTTGATCAGAGGACATATCAAACGCAGTACCACGTAATATTGTACTCCAAAACAGTTCCTTTTTTTTTTCGTGTGCAAACAGCTGTACACTTTACGCGATATTATCTGACGATTGTTGCATAGGCAGACAACTTTCTCCCAAAGTCAATAGTAAGTGCTCTTAGATCCCAGGTTTACAAGCAACAACAAGAACCCCCGTGTCAAAATCACAGATCTCTTCTTTTTATACCGATGTCATCGCGGACTCTATAACCACGGGGATCACTGAATATGGCGAGAGTGTTTCCGGTGTTATTACGATTGCCTGGAGGTAAAGTGACGTGTGTGAAACACGAACATGCACACGTCTTTATCTTCTAGTGGCGTTTACAGCGTGCAGTTGTTGTGGGTTGCCACACGAACCATTTCTAGATCACGCGCTCAAACCGGAACCCAGTGAACAGAAGTAGCACCGAGTGTTTCCATTTTCAAAGGTGAGTAACACCGGAAACACTCCTTGGACTTGGGTTTGTTTGTTTGTTTGTTTGAAAGGAAATGGGCGTTTAGGCTCATGGCACACGGGAAAACACGCTCCGGGAAAAAAAATAGGGCAGAGGCATGTTGTAGCCGCATATCATACGAGAGACACCGATGAGTGAGTGAGTGAGTTCTCGCTGACGCCGCGCAAGCCATGAGAGACACGGGGAAAAAAAACAAAAACATGTTCGTTGTGTGTAACAGTTAGGATTAAATCCACAGCCTTGCCAACAACAAAAAACAAGCCTCCATGAACATTACTGAAATGTCTGTGCAAGCTCGTATTAATTTTCTAACACTTGGCTTTCACTCGGGAAAATCGTCATCAACACGGAACTGCAGGAGAAATGTCCGCCATCCGACTTGACCCCCCCCCCCCGTGATACAGGGAAGCACTATCGCAGACTTATGACGTCACCAGCTTTGACAACATTGAGCGAGGGGGGAAAAACTCGATTGCTGCAAATGTCTGCGGGTCACACGAAAATTTTATCTGTTCCAGAGTCCTACACATTCAGTGCAGCAATGAAGGCCATCCAATGCTCTAATCCTGCACGTGCTTTCATGATACGTATCATGTGTTTGTCATCGTGAGCAGCCCGGCCCACGTCTGTCTGGTGTGAGCGGTCAGGCTCAGTTCAGCAGGAGCGTTCTCTAATCGAACAGCCGTCACCGCTGTCACGGCGATGAAGCGTGGGTTCGAGACCAGGTCGACCTTGTGATACGTGATACCGGTTTTTCCTGGCGACCGGGCTGCTCATCGGAGGCTTCTCACCGGGTACTCCGGCTCTCCTCTCCCTAGCAAAAGTCCAAACAATATGTGCATGGCGCTGCATCGCGGCGACGCGCTTACCACGGAGACAGCAACCTGAACTCCGCGAAGGGAGAAATACTTCATTAACTAAAGCCTTTACAAAAATCGCAATTTTAATTGAAATCTTCAGATTACTAGGACTATCAAGCCACATCAAGCCACAATCTGCAGTGGTCTCCGGCCTAGTGGGGAAGGACCACGCCTTGCGTGATAGTGGTTTGAAGTGGCTTCTACTGGTGTGCAATGGCTTGTTCTTTTAACCAGTGGGCACTGAAGAGTTAAAGTACTTCTCTTTATCTGAGTGTGGTTAGTTGACTCGTGCACATAAAAAAAGGTAAAGGCGTAAGCTCAGTTCTGTAAATTTGTACTTCCTGTATATTACTTCTGCCAGTGATATCGGGGTGCCAGTGGTTCGCACTCTGAAGTAATTGTGCTCCGCCATAACCGACTTCAGATTTTTGTTGAAGACAATCGATGTGTTTTGAGAGAGTTACGTTACACACGTCAATGGACAAAGTAGCTGCAACGATTTTCCCCGTTCTCTGCGCAGTTTATGATGCCCTAGTAGCTGAGAAATTTGTCAACAGAAGCACGTGCTTTTGACTAAGTCTTCGGTCATCCCTTTGGCAAAATATTAGGTCACGTCTTTCTTCTTCTAGGCGGCGAGGGGAGGGTGTGTGTTGGGGAGGGGGCGGAGAGGGGGGGGGGGGGGGGGGGGGGGGGGGGGGGGGGCGGAGTCACACCTCTACAGTCCTCTTTATCTCTTGGGTTAGTCTGCACAAATTCACCTTACTTTTCAAGAAGTTTTGTTGTTGTTTTTGGCAACATCATTTTTGGCTCACTTGTGTAACAAAGTGAGTCTATGTAATAACCCTCCGTCGTCTGTCTGTGTGTGTGTGTGTGTGTGTGTGTGTGTGTCTGTCTGTCTGTCTGTGTGTGTGTGTGTCCGCAGTAAACCTTAACATTGGCATTTTCTCAGAATCTACAAATAGCAGAGGCACCAAACTTGGCACGCTGATAGACAGCCATAAGACCTTTCTAATCATACCATATTGATTGACCTTGACCCAAGGTCAAGGCCACTAAAGCTGTCTGTTTGGAAATATTACATTGGCAATTTCTCAGAATCTAGGAAAGCCAGAGATATCAAACTTTGCATGGTGATAGACATTGACAACACCTTTACTGACATAGCTGTATTCAGTGACTTTGAGTCAAGGTGAAGGCCGTACAAGCTGTTTTGCGGAAAACCTTCCAAAACCTTAACATTGGCATTTTCTCAGAAACAATGAATATCAGAGGCACCAAACTTGGTTTGCCGATAGACAGCCATAAGACCTTTCAAAACATATCATATTGATTGACCTTGACCTTGGGTCAAGGTCACTAAAGCTGTCCGTTTGGAACTTTTGCATTGGCATTTCCTCAGAATCCAGAAAAGCAAGAGACATCAAACTTTGCATGATTATAGATATTGACAACATCTTTACAGACATACCTGTATTCAGTGACTTTGAGTCAAGGTCAAGGCCATACAAGCTATTTGCAGAAAAGCTTCCAAAACCTTAACATTGGCATTTTCTCAGAAACAATAAACAGCAGAAACACCAAACCTGGCTTGCTGATAGACAGCAGTAAGACCTCCCAATACATACCATTTTGAATGACCTTGACTGAAGGTCAAGGTCACTGAAGCTGTCTCATTGGAAATATAAAATTGCCATTTTCTCAGAATCTAGGGGTATAAGAGGCAACAAACTTTGCATGGTGATAGACATTGACAAAACCTGTACTGGCATACTTGTATTCAATATCCTTGAGTCAAGGTCAAGGCCATTCAAGACGTTTTGCGGAAACTTTAACATTAGCATTTTCTTGGAAACAACAAACAGCAGAGGCACCAAACAAAGCACAATGATAGACAGAAATGAGACCTATGCAGACATACCCTTTTGAATGACCTTGACTCAAGGTCAAGGTCATTACAGCTGTCTGTTGTGAAATTTTACATTTCCATCTGTAAGGAAACTAGAAAACTAGAGCTATCAAACTTGGCGTAATGATAGTCATTGATAAGCTCTTACAGATCTCATTCGAATGACCTTGACCCAAGGTCAAGGTCATACAAGCTGTCCTGGGAAAACTGTTATATTGCCATTATCCGTTTTCTTAGGAACTGTGAACACGAGAGACACATTACTTCAGGATAGATAGTGATAAGAACTTTACAGACACTCTTTTGAATGACATTGACCCATCTCACAAGTGAGCCAAGGAGGCTTTGCTCCTCTAGTTTTTTGTTCTTGTGCTGCATCGACACACTCTCTCAGTTGACATTACATACATTGTTCGGGTGTCTTACTTGTCACATCGACTTATACCTGAACCCAACTACATGCGCAACATAACCGATAAGATAGCGCAGATCAGGAAACAATCTGTTCAAACCGATTTTAACCGGTTCTTGTCATGTTGACCCGTGTCAGTCGAGTTTCCCGGTTACTGTGTCGTTGTCCTAATTCGGTCGCAGTACGGATGATAGGGTGCAAAGGTTTTTGAGAGCCAGGACAAAAGTCAACACGCTGGCGTGAACTGATTAACCTTTCAGCAGCCCATTAGCGTTGTTCTCTCTACAGCCTGTGTCCCCGATATCTCAGGGGGTACAGTAACATCAGTTGAAGCTCCGGGTGATGAAAACAGACTTGGGTATTGAACGAAATCAGAATTTTTTCCCACAAAACAAAAATTCCATTGCCACGAAACTAAAATGAGTAGAATGATTCTGTAGGCTCACACGGGAAGAAACATGCCCCTCTGTGACAACAGTGGTTGTCCCTTCGTGTGACAGGCAGTGTGATCTAAACTTTCCTTACCGTTTGCGCGAATACGTTCGGGTCGCCTCTTGTGATAGTCCTTAACCCCGCTGTGCGTGCGCCCCTCCAGTTCAAATTACCGTGTTTTTGCCCATGGCAAAGTGAAGATGATTTTTTGTTTTATCACGCGAACATTCAATGCAAGCTGTTGTATGTAGCTAACCGTCCACGGTTAGAAAACTGTACATATGTATGGATATCGACTGCAACTAACACTGAACACATGAGAAAGAGTGTCTACAAAAGAAGCATGACCTGAAAACCAACTGTGCACATTTAAAGGGGTTTTTGGCTCCCTTGTGTAACAATGGGAGTCTATGTAAGAACCCTCCGTCGTCTGTCTGTGTGTGTGTGTGTGTGTGTGTGTGTGTGTGTGTGTGTGTGTGTGTGTGTGTGTGTGTCCAGAAAACTTTAACGTTGTCGTTTTCTCAGAAACTACAAACAGCAGAAACACCAAACTTGGCATGCTGATAGACAACCATAAGACCTTTCAAAACATATCATTTTGAATGACCTTGACTCAAGGTCAAGGTCACTAACGCTGTCTGTTTGAAAATTTTACATTGGCATTTTCACGGAATCTACAAAGACCAGAGGTATGAGACTTTGCATGATGATAGACATTGATAAGAACTTTACAGTTATGCATTTATTCAATGGCCTTGTGTCAAGGTCAAGGCCATACAAGCTATTTTTGTGAAACCTTAACATTGGCATTTTCTCAGAAATAACAAATAGCAGAGGCGCCAAACTTGGCGTGCTGATAGGCAGTGAAAAGACCTATGCAAACAAACCATTTTAAATGACCTTGACCCAAGGTCAAGGTCATTAAAGCAGTCTGTTTGGAAATTTTTACATTTGCATTTTTTTGGAATCTAGAAGAACCAGAAGCATCAAACTTTGCATGATGATAGACATTGGCAACACCTTCACTGACATACCTGTGTTCAAAGACCTTTAGTCAAGGTCAAGGCCATGCAGGCTGTTTTTGGGAAACTTTAACCTTGGCATTTTCTCTGAAACAACAAACAGTTGAGGCACCAAACAAGGCATGATGATAGACCGCAATGAGACCTACCTTTTTGAATGACCTTGACTGAAGGTCAAGGTCATTAAAGCTGTCTGTTGTGAATTTTAACATTACCGTTTTCAGAGGAACTACAAATACTAGAGGCGTCAAACTTGGCATAATAATAGACATTGATGTGATCTCATTTTAATGACCTTGACCCAAGGTCAAGGCCATACAAACTGTTTGGGGGAAAATTGTAATATTGCCAGGAACTCGGAACGCCAGAGACACTTTACTTGCTATGATGATAGATAGTGATAAGAGCTTTACAACTCGATCGCGACTTTTTTTTTTCGCTATGACTCAACAGAAGGGAAATTTGAAATAGATTTCCCTCTGTTCCCTGCAGTTAGTGTGACAACATGCAACATAGCGTGCACAGCGCTACCACCCGCAACACCAGCGTCAACAACGACAACAACCCCACCATCGACAACAACAGCAGCAACTCCACCATCAATAGCACCAACAACTTCCTCATTGAAACTTTGTCGGCTGGCTGGCGTGTTTGTTGAACAAGATGACAAGCAAGATTTCGAACCGTCGGTGAAGTTGGTCGGTACTGATGTGAACTTTGTCGAAGCAAAAACAAGCTGCACTTCCTTCGCGATCAATTAGAAGACGACAAATATTAGCATTCTACTTGCAGTGTCTGAGACTCACTAAGCAGGCGTTTAAAATCGAACAAAACTCTAAGGAAGACAACTCGAAACAACTGTCACACCCATTTCTACCGACTGTGCCGGCACCCACACGCACAGAGCAGCACGTCTTCAGCACGGGTGGCCGCGGCGCTCATGATCAGGCACATGCAAACGCCTCTCGTCTCATCTTTGCCACTGTTGGTAATTACTACGCGCAACTAGGTCGGTCTGCAAATATCCGTGCACTGCGTGTTTGACTCGTAAGCAGCCAAAACTCTTAGCAGCAGTTTCCGAGCTCGAATTCGAACCCACAAGAAGAAGACTAGTCACCTATATACTTATCTTGGACACTGAGTCGGTGCAACAAATCAAACAAAAATCTAGGACATGTGTTCCTTGTTGACAAAACGAGGCCGAGAAGTCGGGATTTTTAACATAACATGAATCTGAAAAAAAAAAGAAGCGGCGGGACCGAAAGGAATAGAGACTGCCCATCCTCTCCGTTGGCATTTAAAACAACAACGACAACAACAAAACCGATATGAGAACTAGAGAAACTTTGCACAGACAGAAATTGAGAAGGCTCTCTCTCTCTCTCTCTCTCTCACACACACACACACACACACACACACACACACACACACACACACACACACACACACACACACACACACACACACACACACGAGTTGTATGGCACCCAGTTCTCTCTCCCTCCTAATCAAATATATTGCAGGCCGATGCAACCACACGCAATACTCACTTTCCCATGTGTCCCCAAAATGTGCGACAAGCACTGGTATATATACAGTGTTGGGACCAAGCCGAAAAAATCACGTGCTCTGCACAGCGCGGGTTAGGAGCAGCATGCATGCATGCTACCTCAGGGCTGAGGGTAGATTTTCGGCTTCGTCCCTGACCTGCATAAAATCGTTAACTCTGTGCCCAGAGCGTTAGCTCGGGCTTATTTTCTGTACACTTTGAGGGATCGTCTTTCCATCAGTGTATCGATTATCAACACAGGCCTTGTGGTGTGGTGGATTGGCGACTAGAAGGGGGGGCAGCGGGGAATGGGGGGGGGGGGGGGGGAGGGGAATAAGGGTAGGAAAGGGAGGCTGGGCTGATGCTAGGGTCTGGCAAACTGTTAGGAGAAAATCGATCTCCTACACTGAGATGGAGAGACTGTGGTCAGAATGGGGCAACACGACCCCTCATTCTGTCCCTATTCACTCAGTCTATTTACCGCCTGGGGTCTGGTGCATGGAGACAGCTCGAGCCTAGCCTAGCCGGGACATAAGTCCGAGACCAGCTTAACCCTTACCAGTTCGCTCCCTTCGCCACAAGGAGATATCTTACGATGAGAACTTCTTGCTGTTGTTGTTGTTGCTGTTGTTGTTAAACGCATTTTACGTGGTTCTAACACAATATTTTTTTTTTTTTAAATAAACATGTTTGAGTAGCGCAAAGTTTGGACATTTCCGAACGTGTTTTCCCAGTGCACCTATGCCGTGGTGCCATTATTTCTTCTGACCACGATCGATTTCCAAGCACATTTCTCCACATTTCTCCACGAATTTTGTGTAAGCTTGAGTTTGTGTGAAACTGAGAGTGTTATAAATTATTTTATTCCTACAGTGCTTCTTTAGTGAGTTTTCATGAAGAAGGTGGAGGCTACAGCAGTTCGAATGCGGAGAATATTTTATAACTGTGTCATTTATCTATCTGTGTTACAATTATCATATCAAAATAACCTGTTAGAGAGTGTACTTGTACAGGTACTAACATCTCATCTTGGGGAACTTGGGCTCGCTCCTTCAAGTACTCTGCCCCTGCTCTGTGGAACGCCCGGCTCTGCCGCCTTACTTGAAATCAAGCACCTCCACCGAGTCTTTCAGGAGCCACCTGAAGACCCATCTTTTCTCAAAGTTCTGATACGGACTCCATACCCCCCTCCTCCCCAACCCTGCAGACTCCACCCTAACTCGGGAACCAAGCCAATGATAGCTCTTGGCTAAAGGTACGACCTCGTGACTGGGGTTAACTCCACCCCCCCCCCCAACCCCACGCCCGGGCCTTTTTTTGTTTTTGTTAAAGCTTATTCTTCCCACTTCCCCCGCGCTACGAGCAGGCTGTGCATGGAGCTTTTTTCAGCGCGTTACAAGACATCATCATCATCATCATCATCATCAACTGTGATTTTGTGTGCAAGCAGCAAAAATTGTGATAACTTGCACTGATAGAAAGTCCGAACCAACCATTTTGTGATGCGTACGCTGTCTTGATTTTTCCTCACAAATCCAGTTCTAGTGGATGACATTTACACAGACTAGTTCTCACATGAAGCAGGATTGCGTGTATTTTACTCACAGTCTACACTGTATGTACTTGAAAGACAAATCACAAAAAGAAGTTGTTCACAATGAAAACCAGGTATGTGAAAAAACACATTGTTTGTTTACGCAAATAAAGTATCATAATTACAAATATCAGTGTCATTTGTGAATC
>JACVVK020000076.1:1502500-1537500 GCA_018292915.2 Batillaria attramentaria
AGTCCTTCTCAGTGTCATGCCGATCACCGCGGCTTAACTTGACACACACACACACACATACATGAGTACACACTGCACACTGGTGCTACTGATGCCACTGACACTGACCGACACACACAAGCGCACACCGGCCGTGACTGACTGAACACACACACACACACACACACTGACACACACACACACACACACACACTGTGACACACACACACACGGAAAGGTCAGTGTGGCTGCTGAGTATTTATAGCTTTTATGCCTCCTAACTGATCCGCGCTACTATCACTGTGACACTAAGATTGAATAAGGATTCCAAAAATATCGTTTTATTAGTGCTTAACTAGGAACTCAGGATGGTGTAATAGCCTCAGTGGGCCGACTGATGCGGAAGTCGGTGCCGGCCGTGGGACCGCGTGAGCGAAATAAATAGCGTTTTGGAAATGGCCGGGTCAGTTTTGGTTGAAGAGGCCGGTCACTGAGTGTGGCTGCTGAGTCACGTATTTGTTCGTTTTGTACGTCCTAATCACTGATGATTTGTGACATTCTTATTGAATCAGTTACGATTCCAAAAATATAAAATGATGATCATCAGTGTCAACTCAGTGAATCAGGAACACCGTCTGAGACTGATGGCGCACTACTGAGCGTGCCGACTCGGACGAAGTCACTGTGAGACGGACGTGAGTCAGTGAAAACTTGAACTGATCAGTTAGTGTCAGTTTTTGGAACTGAAGCGGTGGCTGCTGAGCCATTTATGACTTTTGTGCCTCTACTCAGTGACTGAAGCAGATTTGCTATGATTTCAGTTGACGTTTTCATTCCGGCAATAGAGATTCCAAAAGCGGTATAGTCAGTACTGATTTCAGCCGTCACTGCACTGATGAGTATCAGTTAGTACACTGAAAAGACGGTCACATCATCCAACCTGAATTAGATGATGCCTTTTGACAACTTATGCTATCATTTATTTTGTGTCAGTAGTAATCCTTAACACACTCAATTTGGCGCTAAATCCTCCACTCACTACACGAAAGAGAAAGTACGTGGGTGTTTGTGTGTTTAACGTCCTTTACAGCAGACGTTAATTTCGCGCTGCATAATGTTCAAGAGCACTTAATTATTTGGAAACGCCTCGCTAAGCTGTATAATGTTGTTAGCATAACAAAATAATACCATACCCTGGTTTTGGAGGAGACGATGTTGTTGACAGGTGTGACCGAAATCCCCCCGGGAAAAAACGTCTGCTTTTGTTTTCAAGGGAAATCACTCCCACGCACAATAATCTCTGAGCCATGCTAAAAATTCACTGTGCC
Source organism: Batillaria attramentaria (assembly GCA_018292915.2). Taxonomy (NCBI): domain Eukaryota; kingdom Metazoa; phylum Mollusca; class Gastropoda; family Batillariidae; genus Batillaria; species Batillaria attramentaria. Next base: position 1,503,808 of record JACVVK020000076.1, read on the forward strand.
GGTGAATTTGACAGAATTCCTCGCTTCTGTGCATACTGTGAAATAACACCGGGGCCTTAAAGTTGTTCGCAACTGTCCACTTTCCTTGTCACCGAGTATTTTAATATTTTTCCTTCTTAGCTATTACTTATCTCGGCTCGGTCTCGGTTAGCCCGACTTGGCCGTGGTTGCGGGGGACTATAGTGTAGCGACGGTGGGTCCGCGCTATATCCAGGGGCATTCAGGCCCCCTCATAAACCAATGACGTCAAACGCGTCATGGGCTTTTGCGTCCCCCCCCCCCTCGCGCTGCCGCCTCGCCACGCGGCGGTTCGCTCGGTGAAACCGAACGTTATTATGCACATCCCTGTAATTTAGCCTCATCCTGCTATGTCAGAAAGGTAATTCTTATGTTCCTCCACCGTGCGCGTGGTAGGATATCAATTCAGCATCGCTATTAGGTCTCATAAGACACCGCGACCGTACTGCCGAGACGTTCTGTAATAAAAGCTGCCCGGGGCGTCATTACTCTCCGATCCTGCCCGGACCGAAAGGAACGCTTCTATGGGCTGGATGAGTGGAATGAGTTTGGCGGAACTGAACAACGATTTTTGCTCTGTGTGTGTGTGTGTGTGTGTGTGTGTGTGTGTGTGTGTGTGTGTGTGTGTGTCACTGTCAGTAGTTATCACATACACACTTTACATTTCTTGTACGTTTTTTTTTTTTTTTTTAAATGTAAACAGGTGGTTGATGCGTGAATTTAATTAAACACACACACACACACACACACACACACACACACACACACACACACACACACACACACACACACACACACACACACACAGAGAGAGAGAAACACAGAGAAACACTCGCAAAATTGGCGATCACGTGTTTTTCATCACGTATCGGGAAACGGCGGCGAGACCAGAAAACATTTACATGACAAGTCACATCACGGGCTAGTGCTCCAACTTTTCGATATCGTAATTATATTCAATTCAATATAACTTTATTGTCTGTCGATGGCAGAAATATCATAACACAACAGGAAATGTGGTTTGCAGGACATATGACGTGCATAAAAACGCAGCATTGTCAGGTACATGAATGCCCCTGCAGGAACACGAGTGCCCCTGTGTGCATATAATGCTATCAAATAGCCCTGTACATGAATGCACATTATTAGTAAACGCTATCATGATAATAAGGAGAGAAAAAAAAAAAAAAACAAAAAACAAAACTAAAGACAAAATGCAGTGTGGTTGGTGAGACAAATGGCATGCCCAAAACACACGATGTGTGAGATACATGAATGCCCCTACAGGAACACGAGTGCCCCTACATAGGCTATGTCAGTGCTTCTGCATGCATATAATGCTAACAAGGGCCCCGCAATGTACATGAATGTATCGCTGATGAATTGAACAACGCTGCAGAGAATGCACCGTGAGAGATCACGACAGTATTAAGACGCATTAGGCTCGGGGCAGCTGTGCAACGTACGCGAATTTTACAGACACCTCATAGCTGCTATGCTGATGACTGTGATCTGCTTTGTAAGTGGGTTTGTTTTTTTTGTTTTTTTTGTTTTTGTTTTTTTGGTATCCTGTGTCGCGATACGTGATGGAACAGGACTGTTAAACGCCAATTTTCTGATTTTTTTGTTTGTATGTTTGATTTTTACATGAACGCGTCATAGATCAATTTAACCCCGCTGGATTTTAGCCATCGTACGAAATAATAACTGACAGTACGGAGTCGCATTGTGCTCGTGCGTCAACGTGAAAGAAAACGCGAAGGCTTCTCTGTGTAGTGTAGAATGTACATCATTAGTAAGCACTATCATAATAATATCACGATAAGACAACAGGAAATTTGGTTTGCAGGACATAATGACGTGCCCAAAACACAGCATGTGTCAGGTACATGAATGCCCCTGCAGGAACACGAATGCCCCTGTGTGCAAATAGCCCTGTCAAATAGCCCTGTGTGTACATGAATGCACATTATTAGTAAGCGCTATCATGATAATAAGGACAAAACACCTTGAGACAAAATGAAATGTGGTTGGATGGACAAATGGCATGCCCAAAACACACCATGTGTCAGGTACATGAATGCCCCCGCAGAAACACGAGTGCCCCTGTGTGCATATAATGCTATCAAATGGCCCTGTATGTACATGAATGCACATTATTAGTAAGCGCTATCAGGATAATAAGGAAAAAATAAACACCTGAAGACAAAATGCAGTGTGGTTGGTGGGACAAATGGCATGCCCAAAACACAGCATGTGTCAGGTACATGAATGCCCCTGCATGAACACGAATGCCCCTGTGTGCATATAATGCTATTGAATGGCCCTGTATGTACATGAATGCACAATATTAGTAAGCGCTATCATGATAATAAGGGCAAAACACCTGAAGACAAAATGCAGTGTGGTTGGTGAGAGAAATGTGTCAGGTACATGAATGCCCCTGTGGGAACACGTGCCCCTACATAAGGTATGACTGTGCTCCTGCGTGCATATAATGCTTACAAGGGGCCCTGCATGTACATGAATGCTTCGTTTATGAATTGAACAACACGAGAAAGCATCAGTGGTTAGGGATCGCGACAGTATTAAGATGAAATGGGCTTGGAACACTTAATTCCTGCAAAACCGTGCGACTAGGCAAGGTTTGCCATGTCCGGGCAGGTTTTAGTACGACATGCCAGTACTGCATCTCCGTAGTACTGTCATGGCCTATTACGATGGTTTCTCATGTTGTTGAGTTGATTTACTACAACGCGTACGGTGGAGGAACATCGGACTGACATAGCAGAGTAACGGTAAACGAGCGCCTGTACAAACGATCGAACGAACCGAACTGGTGAGCGAAAGAAGGATCGCACAAACCCATGACGCGTTTGACGTCATAGGTTCGTAGGGGTGCCCCAATGCCCCTGGAAATAGACATCACCGCGACGGTACGGGGATGAGGCGTGCACACAGTGCCCTTCCAGGACCGACAACTCCATTGGTTTTCGAGCACGAAGCGGACGGGAAAATGGACGCTCAGTACGTTGGGCACAGAGTTTTGCTAGAAACTACGAATAACCAGCGTGTTTCTGGATTCATTCAGTCGGTGAATTTGAGAAACAAGAAGATTACTCTCCAGGGAGGTAAAGTGCTTTTGATACATACCATAGAATGTTTTAAATCCAGAAACCAAACTTTGTTCTTCTCTGTTCCGCGTGGCTTCGGTAGGTGTATGCATTCAAAAAATGATGCACCCTCTTGCGGAGTACAGGCAGGCAAAGTTGCAAGTCAAGTAGTATACACGTATGCTATACTGCTTTGCAACATCGCATATATCAGTTTCATTGAAACTTAAATTTTTGTGGGAAGACAAGCGACGAACACACGCAGGCTTCGAAATTCCTTACTGGCAAACCAAAGGAGCAATCCGGACCAACTGAAAAATGTTGCATGCCCGAAGAGAGCACAATATGTATTGCATTAAGCAATCAGTCCAAACTCAGATTGCTCGGTTTTGAGCGGCAAAATACGTGCGAGGAGCAAAAGATGAGAACGTTTGCGCACGGGCACACACACACACGTGTATTTCGAACCCTGATCTATCTGTGACAAAGGGCGCATGGTTTATCAAAGATCCAAACGGGTCGCACTAATAACCGAAAACAACCGATTTACCGAAAACAAGGTCAATTATATTATCGTAATACGGTTAGTAACAGGCTGAAGGAGGCTTGTGGTATTAACCCAATTTGAATGAGGTTTAGAGTAATGGTAAGTAATTCAGGTTAAATGAGCTTTAGCCAATTAGGGCTAGACTTAAAAGTCTGAGGTATCAGGTTAGGGGTTGGAATAAAACCACACACAAATGTAAATAAACATCAGAAGCATGTTTGGCCTTTTCTGAAATTATATACAAAACAAGAAGCAAAAAATAAACCCAAACCCAGTCTCCAACCTGAACCCCTTTATGGCTTTAGACTTCTAGTCCTAAACCTCATTCCATTAGACTTCTAGTCCTAAACCTCATTCCTTTAGACTTCTAGTCCTAAACCTCATTTAATTGATTGCTAACCCCATACCTCATTTAACCGATTGCTAACCCTAAACCTCTTTCATATTGGAATACTAACCAAACCTCCTTCAACCTATGCTATTTGTGTAAACTTGGTAATTAGTGGGATGGTAATTAGTGGGACACTTAATGACTTATTCAATTTCAACAGCAAATAACTTAGACCAGGCTTGTGTACATTCACTCAGCAAGTGTCGTGGCAAAATATAAATTTATGCACAAAATGTGTAAAACTGAACAAAATAAATGCATGAAAACAGAATGATTAGAATTAATAAGATAGTTAAGGAATCTGAAATACACACATTCATCTAGCATCACCTTAAAAATTTCACCTCTGTTGACAGTAACGGACTTGGCTACTGGAAAGACATTGCAGGGCCTGCAGCATTTCTTTAGAGATGAAATCAGAGATGGTAAGTGCTATTTTGCCTATAAATTAGTATAATTATGTAAACTTATAGGTTTGCATACATGTGTTTTAACCTCTGTTGTTGTCATGTCTCCATTGTCCAGTCTGTTCAAGATGTTTTGGGCATTGTCTGTAAACAGTAATTAACATTTAATATTTATAACCAATCAAGTAATTCCATTGTGCATGCTGAGTAAATTATGATTTAAGTCAGGTATCCAAGCGTAATTTAAGGTTACGCACAAAACGGCTTGTAACAGCCAAAACCACAAACTGAGAAAGGAACCACCACAGTTCATAGTCGTATTGTGTACGTCCTGATGTTGAACATCAATGCCATGGTACTGAATTTTTTTTATTAATTCAGGGATGTCACTGGTTCCCGGACACAGGACTATGACCGATAGACATGGCCAAATGTCTGATGAAAAAACTGTCCAGCAGGACAGATGTCCGATTGTTTATTTCAAGAGGAGGTCATATGTCCGATTGCGTTTCTGTTGAACATTTGAATCTTTGATGACACTGACAGCAAGTCAACCAAACAGTATTACCTGAAATGAGTTGATAATTTTTTTTCACTTTTCTTTGACAATAAGTTTATGTCCTTTTGTTATGGTCTTACTAGTCAATAAATCCCCTTTTCCTCAGTGTCTTCCACACTACTTACATGCATGAAGGACACAGTGAGGTAAAGAGTTTAACCCTGACCTGTGTTTATGTGGTTCCTGTTTTACAATGATTGTCGCACGCCAGAATGTCCTATTCATTCCAATTCAGGACAAATGTCCTATTCATCTGCCACCTTCCAGGACATCTGTCCTATAGGTTTCAAGCTCCAGTGACATCCCTGTTAATTGAAGTCATTGTTTCCGAAGGCTATAGGCGCTGACTAGTGGAGAACGAACCTCGAATTGGACAAATTATGCCCTGGCTGACAAAGTATAAAATGTCTGTGCTAAATGTTGGCACTGTGAGTGTGACACACAAATTATTATTATTATTTCTAGGACGTATATAAATTGCTCGTAAGAAAGTAATCGGACAATTTGGAGGTGATATGACGGAGATCTGATGCAGGTATGAAGCCCTGTACATAATTAGTGTAAAGGTTTGTCGGAAGAAGAAAAACTATGGAAATGATCAGTCCACAAATTTTGAAAATAAAGTACACATACAATTCTAAATTCCGAAACATAAACTGCTAAGCTGACTCTTAGTATCATGTGATTGTAATGTGTTCAACTTCAACTTCCAGTGTATTATAAGAGAATGTGTGTGATTCACATGAGCGTGCATGTTGGGTTCAGTTTGAGCCTCTTTGAGTTTTGAGTTTGAGTCAATTCTTGAAATTGTGTAAAGCACCTACGTAGTACACAGTTATTCTTATTATTAAAAACTTCATGGTTTGCTTGTGCCAGCCACTGCAGATTGGTATTGTCTTACTCTTAAGAGAGTTTGCTGTGTGGTATTACTATTAGACTAGTAAATTAGAGTGACATATCAGGGGTCAAAGTGGGGCGGTCGGTGGTCTAGTGGTTAAGAGACTTGTCACCAATGCGAGAGGTCAGGGATTCGAGTCCCACTCAGGGCAGAGAATTTTTCTTTCTCGTATGTGGCACCGTTCATTCAGGCCGATTTTCTGGGGTTTTCTCCGGGTACTCCAGCTTCCTCCCCCTCTGCTTTGGAAATTATGTTAAGCTCACCAAATTTGAAAAATAGATGCAATTCTAAATTCCGAAATTTAAATAGCTGAGCTGACCCTTCGCACCACGTGATTGTAATGCGTTTATGTCCAGTGTGTGAGAGAATGCGTGTGGTTCACGTGAGCGTGCGTGTTGGGTTCAGTTTGCTGCGCTTTGAGCCAATTCACGAAATTGGGTAAAGCGCCTATACAATACTCATTATTATTATCATTATTATTATTATTAAAGTCCCCGGATGCCTGGGCGGAAAAGCTCACTTCTCTAGGCATGGGCACTTAGTCATGCTTGTCTATAGTGCAATGATGCACTAATGATGCATGTCTAATAATGCTTTAAATTAATTTGATTTGCAGTTGAAATTCAGCCAGAGAGAAAAGAGTCGTTGTTACAGCTAAAGGAGGAGAAACCAGCTGCACGGTAATCAGTGCATTTTGCCCTCAGTAACTTGATCAGTTGATACATTGGTCATGCACTCATTGTCATTAATGATTATAATGCAATTTTTAGAACTACCACATAAGATGGCAAAGAGGCCATGATACATTTGAGCAGACTTAACCCATATATATATATATTAATATTATTATTATGTACAGTCTATAGTTTATCGGAGTAACATTATAACAATTAACATGATGAAAGTTGAAACACTGGCATACTGTGAATGTTGGAGTGTATGGTAATTTTATTTTTTACTGGCTGTATGTTCATTTTTCTCTGTGTGCGTTTTCCCAGTAAGCCGGGGCCTAGTATTCAGCACCACAAGGAAACTCCCAGACATCTCCATAAACTGAGAGATCTCAACCATAACAATTTACTGCTGAGTAAAACAGTTTCACCCGCAGGTAAGTTTTCCCAGGTAAAGTTTAGGCCTTGCATTCACAAAGATGTCAGCTAAGAATAAGATGGGAATGTCAGAATTGACATCACCATGATCCAGTCATGTCATTTTGCCCATCAAAGACACTTGAGTCGTGCTGTGTGAAAGCACAAAAATGGAAGTCTATAAAAAGTAGAACTTTACAAAGTTGGCCTGTAATGTAGTGAACGTTGCCTCGTTCATGATACCTCTTCCGCCCGTCGCTGTTCTGCCGTTCAAGTTAGTTTGTGGTTTCAGGTGAGAAGAGCGATGATCAGTCTGGCAGTGGAGACAGTGAGGAGGCTGATACTGGTAACGCCTCTCTTCCCAAGAACTGCACTCTCATTGATGACTGCAAGACTGACCTCTTCAAGGAAGCTGTTAGTTTGTTTGTTTTCTGCCTCCTTATCTTAACCCTCATCTTGAATTAATTTGTCTTATGCTGGAAATGCCATTGAGGTGGCCTGGAATATTCTGGGCTCAACACTACCAGGGGTAAGAACTTTAGTGTTGGTGCTTTAAAAGGACAAAATCTGCATACTGGGTCTTGTTAAAAACTGTATGGTCAACTCTGACACTATTTCACACTCATAGTTCTTGGTGCCTCTCAGACTGCAAAGAAAGACGGACTGTGGCACAGAAAAAAAGCTGCTGTAGAGAATAGACACTATGTCAGTCACCTGTTTGTCACAGCTGTTGAATAATTTCTTTTCCTTCTTTTTCTTTGTAATCGCATTCTTTAGCCTTGGTCGTTTTCATCCTTGTATCAACAGGTGGCCTACCTCCTGCAGCAGTCAGTGCTCGCTGTGTCTTTTGAAGGGGTTCGCCTGGGACGATCTGGGAAACTTTGCTGGATTTTGGTATGGCATACTCTGCTCTTTTTTGTACTTGTGTGTAACAGAGCGTCCTATGTTACATCATTATACTGTATGACAAACATTAACTCTTTCCCATTAACTATCAATGGTAGAAACACCAGACGTGGCAGAACTGCACTTGGTGGCAAGGCCTTGTAAATCAAAGGCCTCTAGTTCAAATCCTGTGAATATGGTACAGAGAAGCTCCAAAAGATTCCATCCAAACAAAACCACATTTTAAAAAAAAGTACAATTTTCTTGTAAAAAATATCCAAGCTTTGTGTAGTTAGTTTGTCTTTCTGTAGATGGCGTCCCGGGAACACACAATGTTTTTTGATGTGCTGACCATGGGGAAGGACTGCATGGAAGCTGGATTGAAGCAGATACTGGAGTCGCCTGCCATTCTTAAGGTAAGTGGTCAGTCGCTGGCAGAAAATTTGTCTCCACCCGTGGTGTATGTAATGCTTATACACGTCATTCAGTGTCAGCTATTAGTTCAACAGGAAGTGCAGCTATACAACTGTGTATGTAATGCTGTTACACGTCATATTAATGTCAGCTATTAGGTCAACAGGAAGTGCAACTAAACAACTGTGTATGTAATGCTGATACACGTCATTCAATGTCAGCTATTAGTTCAACAAGAAGTGCAGATATACAACTGTGTATGTAATGCTGTTACACGTCATATTAATATCAGCTATTAGTTCAACAAGAAGTGCAGATATACAACTGTGTATGTAATGCTGTTACACGTCATATTAATATCAGCTGTTAGTTCAACAAGAAGTGCAGATATACAGCTGTGTATGTTGCAGGTGACACATGACTGCAGGCTGGCCTCGGACATCATGCATCACCAATATGGTGTGAAACTCATGAACATATTTGACACGCAGGTGAGCTTCATTACAAAAAAAAAAGAAACAAAAAGGATGTTGGTATTTGCATTTATTGATAGATTGTAGTTTTAAGACCAACAAAATATCAGGCTGGGGTCATTTCAGGTCTTTTTCAATCCACCTAAACATCTGAGGCATAGTCCAGTACAGGGGATGCAGAAGAAAACGATAAAGCCTTACAGGCTACCGATTTGTTTGTCACTGTCAGAGTGTAATGCATCATTAGGGTGAAATTCCATATTACTGTGCGTGGTGCACACACTCATATGCATATCATATATTATTGGTATGTAATGGCTTCTTCAGAAACAACGCAGAACGATGATGTCCCAGTAAAATGAACGTTAGTACCCTGGAAGTACCCATTTCCTGTTGGTGTTATAACAATTGCATTATCACAGTATTCACACATTAGAACATGAACTAAGAAGGATATTGATGTAATTACCATTTTTTGATAATTTCCAACACTGTTTTGTGTTACTTGTACAGGTGGCGGATGTGATGGTATATCGTCTGGAACATGGCAGCAACTGTTTGCCACGCTATGTTTCAGGGCTGGGGGAGTGTCTTCAGAAATACCTGTCCCTTTCACCAGAGCACATTCACATCATGCTTGTTCGTGAACAGCACCCAGAGGTAGGACAGCCACACTGACAGTGATAGCATTACTGTGAAGGGACTGTGGGTGATGCTGGAATATTTTCATTAATTTTGTGAAGAAAGTCGTCATATCAAACGTTTTTGTTTTTTTTAGTCAGAGCTGCAGATTCATCCACAATTTTTGTGTGTTTTTCAAGTCAGGGTAGCTGTTGAGTCGCAATCACTCTCCGGTTATCCGCCTATCATGTCTGTATAATTTACATTAGTTTTGCTTGTTTGGTAGTGCAGACCTGCCTACCTGCCCGTATTTGGCCGTATTAATACGGAAATTAGACCCTGAGTACGGGAATACGGTCCGAGTCGCTCGAAGTACGGTGAGAGCGCCGAGCGAAGTACGCGCAAATCTGCCAAACTCCGGCGCCGCGTTTCTGCGAAGTTTGAGAGTACGTAGGACGCAGTGCGTGCTTCGGTTTCGCGGCGGAGGCTGACCCAGTTATCGCTTGAAGCTTTAGCCTCGATGCAAATCGACTCCGCCATGCGGAGAAAGACGGCTGGCGGTGATTGGACCAAAGTAAACCTTGAAACTGTGTAAGCCAATGAAATTGCAGCTGCCAAAGACGAACAGCCTTGCTTAGTCTCTCGCAGTCTGATGGTTGCTGCATGTCGCTTCGTGGGGAGTGTTTAGATTGTTTTTCAAAATGAAGAGGACGTATCAACAACATGAAACAGATGATGAAAGCGAAGAACACACGGATACTGCACCTGCTGCCACGAAAAAGGCCAGAAAGCAGAATTTTCGCAAGGAGTACACGCAAACATGGCCCTTCCTCGTGGCATCATCGAATGGAAGCCACTACGTTCATTGTACTATTTGCAATGTACTTCACTTTTCCTGCAGCTCAGGCGGAAGAAACGACTGTGATCGTCATGTGAAGACGAAAACACACCAGTCTTTAAAGACTTCTTCCGAAAAAATGAACAAGATCTCCACAATGTTTGCGGCGAGCGCCGAAGACAAGAAGCTTTCCCTTCAGCGCCAGAGAGCTGCAGCAGTATAGAAAGTGAAGCTGCTCAAAGAAACTGTGTGCAACTCATTTGGTCTGTTTAAGCCAGTTTATTAGAGACACAGTGTCTTCAGTAACCACAGACTAGTTTGACTTGTTACTCTGTCAGTGTATTCAGTAAATACAAACTGTTGGCATTGTTACTGTAACAGTGAGTACCATTCATTTGGTGTGCTGTGATAAACAGTATCTTCAGTAACTGTAAACTGTGTACCATTCATTTGGTCAGTCACTTTGGGTAATATTACTTATTAGTAATAAACAATTTCTCAGTATCTCGTTTGTTCCACTGTTGTTTTGTATGCTTGTTAAAATCTGGTCAAAGAGCCTGGGAATGCCGATACGTCGATAGGTGGAAATACTGGCAGTCACCTGAAAATACTCTTACAGGCAAGTGAGAATACTGGTAGTCAAATTTTGGGGTAGGCAGGTCTGGTAGTGTGACATGATGTTCTAACTTTAACTGCTGTACTGAGCTTCCAGATGTCTGTACATGGACAGAGCAGTAGGTGCCTGCAAAAACCAGGTACAAGTTGAGTGAAACATTCCATTCAAGCAGTTCTTTTCTTGTCTGAACAGAAAGACGAGATGGTCTGGGAATTGCGCCCAGCTAACAGTGATGTTCTCGACGCAGCATACAAACACGTCTGTCACTTACTACCTTTGCGGTGTGTGCTGATGGAGAAGATGCAGACGGAGTTCATTATTGGAGTTGACATCTATCTAAAGAAGGTTCGGGATACTATTGACTCCCAGGCCAAGATGCTGCAGGTATGGTGATGTTACAAGTATGTCATGATAGACAAGTGTCCGTCCTGTATGTCTTACCCCATTCAGTTTCAGTGCAGTCCAGTGTCCACTTGCAATATATGCAGCAGGTCCATGAGAACATTCATATTCGCTGTTTCTTGCATGTACATGTAACACATGCACACACACATTGTGACATGCACATGTATGCGTGCGCGCACACGCTCACACACACACACACACACACATATAGTGTAGTGTAGCAGAGTGGCAATGCCTACATCCCATCTCTGTCTCTCTGTTTTCGATGGTGGTGGTGGTGGTGTTTTCTATGGTTCCTTAAATTTTGATTCGTCAGGGGTCAAAATTCTCTGCGGTTCCGCGTATTTCTGCGTTTTAGACATCCGAAACTGCCGCTGGGAATTCAGCCAGAATAAACTCAAAGATTTGACACTTTGCAAATTGGTAACGCCAGGATGTCACTGTGTGTCGTTTGGAAGTGTGTGTGTGTGCGCGTGTCATTGCCACCGTTACGGTGAGAGAAATAGACTGTGATGCCGCTGGGAATTCAACTGGACTAAACTTGGTGATTTGACACTTTAAAAAGCGGCAACACTGGGATGTCAGTGTACGTCGTTTGGACACGTTATCCATTGCTCAAATTTAGGTAAAGCTGCACAATGTTGATAACTAAAACTAGTAAAAGACTCCACAGAAACACCAAACTATGCTAGTGCTACTGAGTTACATTTATGCATGTCCTAATTACGCCATGATCTCTACGGTTGACATGCGCTCCCAGGGAGGGGTCTGGACACCACCGTGAGTGTCTGTGACTTGGGCGACCAACTCAGTTGCCAAATGAGGCTCTTCTGTAGAAAATATTCTGTTTCGGAGATGTAAATCAGTGTCATGGCTTATTTGAAGTTGAGAGTAGTCTGAATGATGCATGAGTGACCTCAAGCATTGTCATTGTGGGGAACATGCTCTTTCAAGGGTTGTGAGAAACTGACTAAAGACCACAAAAACAAAGTTGTTTGATGGTATAATAAAACAAAGAATAACATATCTTTTCTGAACTTTTTCATCCTGGATTGTGTGCAATTTTGCAGTCAGAATGCACAGATAATTTTCCTCTTTTTTCAACCTGGATCATTTCTACCCCTGATTTGTAAAACAAAGTGATGTGATATGGCAGTATGTTTTAACTATCAGTAAATGCAGTAATGTTTTGTCTTGACAGCAAAAGAGCCACCTCTTGCCTCACGATTTTGTTGACCTACCCAAGGTGGTACAAGCAACTTTCAGAGAGCAGAGGCGCAGGCAATCGCAGACACCTTACAAGTATGTGGCTGGACCGCGAGAGGATCCACATGGGTTGCAGGAAAACTGCAGTGGCGTCAGTCATCCCTCTGTCATTGCTAGTCACGACACCATCTGGCACGAAAGTGGGACAAGTAAGTTGTCAGTGATAGGCCACTTGCTGCTCATCTTTACACTTCTGGAAAAAGAGAAAAGGGAAGCGGTTTGGGTAACACACACACACACCACACCACACACCACCACCACCACCACCACCGCATGAAAAAACAACCAAAAAAAAACCAACAACAACAACCCCGAAACCCCCCAAAAAACCATGCTAGTACAATTGATCTATATAATCAAGACCTGACTAAGAGGGGGGGGGGGGGGGGTGCAGATTGTCCTGCATGTCTCAACTTTTTTTTTTTCTTCCATGAAACAGAAAGAACAGCAAACACTTTCAGAGGGTGAAAATTGGCCTATGGGCTGGAAAAAAAATCATGCCTGAATAGTATGTGATACTGATAAACTGTCCTCCTTGTTCTACATTTACCTTTTTTTTTTTTTTTTTCTTGACCATGGAACATTGGGGATAAAAGATCGGCAGAAATGGGACTAGAGGCAGCGGAATTCTGCCAAATGGTGTTAAAACTCTCATTCCTGGATATGAAGACTTGTTTTGTTTTCGTTTGCCCAGCATGATGATGTTTGTTTCCCTCCCCCTTCTCTTTCAGAAGCTTTGCCAAGACCTCGGACTCGGACGCAGACAAACGTGCAGAAAGGCAGTGTGGGGTTTGACAAGGACAGCAACACCTCGACTGCTGTACAAACGACGGGGGGAGACAGATCAGTGAAGCAAAGCTCCCCTGGTTCCACTGGGAGTGGCAACATACCTCATAAGGAAGCTAATGTGAAATCAGACGATTTCCCACATGAAGGACTAGGGGATGAGGATGACAGCAGAGGTGTAGCCACAAGGCTAACCCTGGACACTCCTACTTCCAGTCCTACTTGTACCACCACTAGTCCCAGCCAAGTACATATAGGTGACAAAGATGTTGATTCATTCAGAGTCAAGCTGAAGGAGTCTCTGGTGGAAAGACCAGGTGGCGGGGGTGGTGATGCAGCTGTGCACGTTGGGAACCATCAATACCCAGGGACCAGCGTTCGGCCACTGCCTGACAGTACAAGTCCAGGCTGTTCAGATACAGAGAGATGTGGGAGGGACATTCTGCGGGAATTCATGCAGTCGCAGATGAACAGCGACAAGGAGGATTCCCTGACCTCCAGATTTGTTCTTCGACCGGCTGGGTCGTTTGCGACGAATGAGAAAAAGAAGAAAAAATCAGTGGTTTGTTTGGGACAGACCAGTACAGTGCCGGCCACTAGTGACCTTGCAGATGACGCCAAACTTGATCCTACATTCAGAGAGGAGCTTGCCGGTAGTGTGAGTGAAAATAGTTTTGACCTGATCCCATCCAAGTCCTGTACCACATACTCTCACCGGCCTTCGTTGCTCGGTTCGAGCATGTTGCACCCTACGCATGAAGACTCTGGTTTCAAGCTGTCCAGTTTTAGTGAGGTGCAGCGACCACCAGTGCAAACTCCCACACCTGGTGGCGATGCTTCACCGAGGAAGGTAGTAAATGCTGCACTCGCAGACATTCTGCCTAGTGTCCCATCGGATTCAAACATAAGTGGCGGCACCCGACTGTTGTCTAGAAACCGCAAGTGTAATGTCTCGGTCCAGCAGACCTCCACAGGACAATGTGCTTCACAAGTGACCTCACCGCAGTGTTCGCAGTCACAACAGGAGAGTGACTTACAACCACTGGTCTCTCTGGCATCAGTAGCTGACTCCCCTGGCCCTGCTGCAACAGGGCCCTCCTTTCAGACATCGGGGTCATCAGGCCGAGTACAGCCGTCTGCCGGTGGTGCTAAATCCCCCACTTCCCTGCTCGCCGCCAAGCAGGGTCAGCCTCAGTCATTGTTACAGATGTTGGGTGTAGCCAAGAGTCCACAGGAACGACTCCTGAAGACTTTGTGCAATGTCTCTAGTAGTTGAGACTGACTTCTTGTTTTTCGATAGCCTCATTTGTTGTTTAACCTTGTTGGTTACCTTTTGTTGTGTGAGGCGATGTGGTGGTGTGTGTTGGTGGTGTCCTCTTACATGCAGTCGTCCAGGCCTCCTCTCACACACACAACAGACCAAGCTATTAGTTTCCTATGAAAATTCTTATTTACCATAGTTGCTTTGTGATGACGGCACCAAAATAATAATTCAGTTTCTTTTCGTAGCTTGTCAGAATATCGCCAAAATTAAATAGTTCAGTTTCTTTTCAGAGCTTGTCAGGATAGTACCAACATAATAGTTCAGTTTCTTTTATGAGTTTCTTGCAAATGTTTTTAAAGAACTTAAGGTCCAACGTTGATTTCAACTTCAAGGCCCAGTGTAGTTTACTAAATCCCTTCCCTAACCAAATGGCATCTTGGTTCCGTTGCACTAAATGCTAAAAGCCTTATACGGGTTATAGTCTCAGCACTGTACCAAGTTGACCAACCTTGATCTCCAGCTGACATAATTTCCCTAATGCATGCTTTCCTCAAAAGCTCGGTGACCGGTCTTACTGACTTACATTTACTAGGGCGAAGGCCATTTGCACGTTATCGAAGTCAAGGACATTTTGCTGGTCAGGGAAGTTGTGTTTATATTTCATTTCAAAAGTTTTCACATTTCCATTTTATCGAATGTGGCGATATTGTAACAACCAAACATTTTTCAATGAAAATGTTAGATTTGTTTTGAAGTAACAGAATGAAGAATACACGTGAACTGAAGACTAAACTGAAAGAATATTGCATAAACTTAAAGAACACAATGAGCATAAAAATTATCAAGGGGGACAAATGGGGAGATAACCGTGTCCCAAATTTAACTTCTTCTAGCATCATGTATGACTTTCAAAGGCATATTTGCACACTAGTTTAGTGGAAATGTCCATCCTGAAGCAGTGGAAATAACATTTGAACCTTGTCATATACATTTTATCAATCAGTGTGCAGATTACCCAAGTCAGTTCCAAAAAAAAAAAAATATTTTGTGATGCTGTGTATGGTTTCTGTTCAGTCCTCCTTTGTACTAGCCGCAAAATAGTCCTTGTTGCTTGCGCGGTGTTAAGCCCAAATAACTAACCTCTTTTGCACTGACCTTGCATGATACTTCACCGGTGTCTTGCCACTCTTCACCAGTCTGTCTATCATACAGGTTTGTTTGCTCTGCAATGACACAAAGTTCAGGAAAAAGCATGCTCACTTTCCTCAACTGGGTTCTTTCAGTGTTTTGTGTTCATCCAAACAGCTGTTAGACTTTGATGCAGCACACACACACACACACACACACACACACACACTCACACACTTTCACTGCGCTGTCTCCCTCTGCCTCTACTCACCCCTCTCCCTCTTTTCCTGGCCTCACCTTACTGTACACATCTGCTGCGGCCACTAGAAGTCGATTAGTGTTGATCGATCACCCCATCGTTCTCATCCTTAGTCATTTTTGGCTCCCTTGTGTAACAATGGGAGTCTATGTAATAGCCCTCCGTCGTCTGTGTGTGTGTGTGTGTGTGTGTGTGTGTGTGTGTGTATACATGTGTGTGTGTCCAGAAAACTTTAACGTTGTCGTTTTCTCAGAAACTACAAACAGCAGAGACACCAAACTTGGCATGCTGATAGACAACCATAAGACCTTTCAAAACATATCATGCTGTCTGTTTGAAAATTTTACATTGGCATTTTCACGGAATCTACAAAGACCAGAGGTTTGAAATTTTGCATGATGATAGACATTGATCAGAACTTTACAGATATACATGTATGCAATGGCCTTGTGTCAAGGTCAAGGCCATACAAGCTATTTTGGGAAACCTTAACATTGGCATTTTCTCAGAAATAACAAACAGCAGAGGCACCAAACTTGGCGTGCTGATAGACAGTGATAAGACCTATGCACACATACCATTTTAAATGACCTTGACCCAAGGTCAAGGTCATTAAAGCAGTCTGTTTGGAAATTTTTACATAAATCTAGAAGAACCAGAAGTATCAAACTTTGCATGATGATAGACATTGGCAACACCTTCACTGACATACCTGTGTTCAGTGACTTTTAGTCAAGGTCAAGGCCATGCAAGCTGTTTTGGGGAAGCTTTAACCATCGCATTTTCTCAGAAACAACAAACAGTTGAGGCACCAAATAGGGCATGATGATAGACTGCAATGAGACCTACCTTTTTAAATGACCTTGACTGAAGGTCAAGGTCATTAACGCTGTCTGTTGTGAATTTTAACATTACCGTTTTCGGAGGAACTACAAATACTAGAGGCGTCAAACTTGGCATAATAATAGACATTGATGTGATCTCATTTTAATGACCTTGACCCAAGGTCAAGGCCATGCAAACTGTTTGGGGGGAAAATTGTAATATTGCCAGGAATTTGGAACACCAGAGACACTTTACTTGTCGTGATGATAGTGATAAGAGCTTTACAAACATACACTTGTGAATGACCTTGACCCTTGTCACAAGGGAGCCATGGAGGCTTTTGCCTCTCTAGTCTTCCAATTCTTCTACATGTGTTATGCTATCAGGAAAACCGCTGTCCAAATCTGTCTCTTTCCACACTCTAATTGTCACTTTCTGCACCATTCCCTGCAATATCGAAGACAATTTGATGGTTATCGTCATCATGTAATGATCGTGCCGCCATCTTGTTGATAAGAATAAATGATGAAACGTGTACATGGAAAACCTGCAAGTACATGTACACACACCCACAGCAATGCCACCAGAAGTGCCCATCTGAAGGTAGAAGGATGTTAAGCAACTGTACTCACTCACCACCAGTAGTACACATCAAAACAACTGTGTATGGAGACGCATTTATTTTTATTTCAAAAAAACGGATTTTACATCCCTTACGATCACAGTTCATGGAATATCTCTGTTTTCCAGCAATCTTTTTCAACAAGTTAGTAATTTTCGTCATTTGTCGAATTCTGTGTGGACAAATACATGAAGTACATACACTTCATGGTGCAGAAAACAATTAACATTCAACAAATTTACATTTAACAATACTGGCAGATCGGCTATTAAGTAAGTGCGTAGAAAATCCTCTGCAAGTACAGGTACATGTACATAAACCCATAAGTGCAGTTGAATTTGCTTGCAAATGTTGTCTGCACAATGTTTCAAAGTGATCGGAGGTCTTCATGCCTGCCATTCTTTGGATGAGGGGAAAAAGAAGAAACAAAATGAACCTTGTCATTCTTCCTGACCGCGAACAAAGCCGCTGACCAAGTCTTCCAACGGAGGAAATTTACTAGACACTGTCAAGTCTGCCAAATGCACAACTGTGCATGTGTTCATCCACTTGACGTCAGATTTTTTCTCCCTATTTTTGAAAAAAAAAAAATTCAACAGTACAATGCAGTACACATCACAGCATACAATTATACAATACACTATCCCTTCAAAGTAAAACAGAATACAGTATTCAACACAATATAATGACATCATGTAGGTAGGACTAAAGTAAATATATGCCATCATCAATATGACGTTTGTAGTCTGCATGTTCTTTTATTTCTACTGTCCTAACACCACCCAGAAGTTCACGCCTGATGCCACACTCACTTTTATATTTTCTAACACAGAGCTCAATCATTGTTTTTGTAGCCTTGGTGGAAGGAAATATAAAAGTTATTAAAACATACATGTTCATGTATAATCGCTTTGTACTCCTGCTATTAGTCTTAGCCACACCCTCCAAATTTCTATTAAAAAAAAATACTCATTTGCTGATGAAAGTTGCATCCGTCTTTGTATTGTGAAATACAATCGTTTTTTTGCAATAAAATGATATTTAACATGTGTGATTGTTTATCTCTCAAGCTTTGTGTACTGTGATTGTATGACTCACCGACGCTGTTTTGATTGAGCAAGAAACAAATGCACCACTGGAACAAAGGTTAAAAAAAAAAAAGTTTCTGACAATACTTTGTTTCTTTTTCTTCCTTGTTATCCTATACAGTAACGGCGCACATGCACACACACACACACACAAATGCATCATAACTACCAACCTGACCAAACCGAGGGCAACAGTTGCAACAAAAACAAAATTTAACCTGCACATCACCAGCAACACGCAGCGCTTGTTTCAGCTTCTTGGCTACTGTACTGACATGAAAGATTTCTCTAAACATATCGCGTCAGGCCACCAAAATGTGTTCAAAACCAGAAACATACATGATGTACATGCAGCATGAAACACAGTCAACAGTTGAGATGTACTTAAAGATCTGTGACCCTCAAGGAAAAAACACCAACAGTGTGCTTTCAAGAACTATCCAACTGTGCAAAACGCATGGTCAACTCTTGCAGAGTTTTCAGCGCTTTGGAGATCCTCATAAAACCAGAGAATGAGTTTGCGGTGACTCTACTGTGCTTTTGGTCAGTGGGGGAGACACATTGCTACAATGCCTAGCAGTTGTTGAATGCTGCATGATAAGACATGCAACTGCGATCTTTCTCACTCGGTGTCAAAGCGTGAACTGTGTTGTGAAATCAGGCTCAACTTCGCTTTCTTAGGGGTTTCAGAGACACAGAAAACTGTAATTGTGACAGAGTTGACTTGACTGCTCTATGCATACTTGGATAGTTTTTTTTTTTTAAAAACACATTGTCTGTGGCTTTTTGAGATTGCAGACCTTTAACGGGTTAGGTCACATGGTCAAATGCAGAGACAAGTTTTGTAGTAAAAATAAAGTGATATTCTTCAATAACGGTAATAATTAGCAGATATCACAGTCTATCACTACTTACTGAGATACAACAGTTTGCAATCACAACCATCGATAAAAAATCATTATCCCCTGTACACATGGCAGCAGTTTTACAGCATGGTTTATCAGACTTCTAAACTGGGCAGGTTTTTCACGCCTGCTGTTCTGCGGATTGGACCTTTCTTAGGGTCAATGATTCTCTGGTCATCTGGGATGTTTCTGAAAAGAAAAAAAAATCACAGACTATAATAAACAATAAACGCACAATCAAGTGTAATTTTCAGTAAGTAATTTCTGTCTTGTGATGGTGCTGAAAATGGAAAAAGGCAGAAGTAATCAAGCCAGGCAGAGACTCTGCAAGAGAGACAACCCATGTGTTCTAAAAGCTCCCATTTACATGGTTATGTCCCTTGTTCAGAAAAAACCAGGAACCAGTAGGCCGATACCCAACCCTGTTCCGGGTCTGTCGCTAACTCTCCGCCCCTGCAACAACAGCCGAATCGGGCTAACCGAGACCGAGCCATGCTAAGTGATACCTAAGAAGGAAAAAAACAAAAATACTCAGTGACAAGGAAAGTGGACAGTTGCGAACAACTTTGAGGTCCCTGTCTTATTTCACAGTGTGCACAGAAGCGGTGAAAAGTGTCGCATTCACCAGCACAGTACATTCTCGTCCTGTTTCAAGATTATTGCCTGCATGAGTTGTCTCCCTTCCTGCAACAAGCACACATTTTTCATGGCAGATCACAAAGCTGCCATGAAAAACGCATGCATGCTGCGGGTCTGTGTATGCACAGGGACAACTCATGCAGGCAATAATCTCGAAACAGGCTGAAAATGTACTGTGCTGGTGAATGTGACAGTTTTCACCACTTCTGTGCACACTGTGAAATAACACAGGGACCTCAAAGTTGTTCGCAACTGTCCACTTTCCTTGTCACCGGGAATTTTTGTTTTTCTTTCTTACGTATCACTTAGCTCGGCTCGGTCTCGGTTAGCCCGACTTGGCCGTCATCGCAGGGGCATGGAGTTAGCGACGGACCCGGAACAGGGTTGGCCGATACCCTTCTTCCTGACCACTGTTCCAGCACTCACCCTGTGTTGTCCCTGTGTGTGCGTGGTGTGGAACCGCCCTCCTGCCCCGGGGCAGTCAGACCTTGGCGCTGTCGATTCTTCATCTCGTTTAACGTCCCCTTGGCCGCGTTGATCTCCAGCACGTACTGCTTGCGTTCATCGTTTGCCTTGTGGTAGGCCTGAAAGCAAAACCCATGGCAGTTTGATTTATGCACTCACTGGAAATGACTCGAGGAAGAAACTGATGTTGAATTGTAAGAATTGGAACGGTCAGGTTATTTCCCTTCGTCTGATAAATAAATGCAGACACATGCTGGGTTGGTGTTCTAGAGTTAAACATCCTTTAAAACACGAATCGGTGATATGAAAGATGGGGCAATGAGAAAAAGGCCCACACAAATATCTGGCCCCAGCTGGGATTTGAACTCACAATCCGAGCTTGTAAAGTCCAACAATCTACCATTCATCCATCCCGGCTCCCGACACATACTGAGGGTGAGAATTAAAGATCTAAGCTCCAACAAAAAGCTTTCCGAAGAGTGAATGAAATTTACAGTCGACCGTGCAAGCACAGTCAACTCTGTCACAGTTGCAGAGTTTTTAGCGCTTCCGGGACCCTTATAAATATAAAACCAGAACACGAGTTTGTCGTGATATTATTTGGCTTTTTGTCAATGAGCGAGACACATCACTACAGTGTCCAGCGGATGTTGAATGCTGCACGATATTTCTCGCTCAGTGTCAAAACGCAAACTGAGCTGTGAAATCAGGCTGCCCTTCGCTTTTATTGGGGTTTCAGGGACGCTGAAAACTCTGCAACTGTGACAGAATTGACTGTGCTTACACGGTCGACTGTAAAACTTTTTCACACTTTGGAAAGCTTTTTGTTGGGAGCTTAGATCTTTAAGCTCTACTGAACACAGATCAAGATTTAAGTAAAACATGCAAGGTGGTATATCTATGGTAATTGTTAAAAGGCCAACTGTAACCTGTCGTCCACTCGAAACAGAAATTCACTTGACAATGACATACACTGATGTGATGGCTGTAATTGACACACACATCTTGTGGCTGAATCTGAGTAGAGTATTATACTCATGGGTTCAAGTGGGAAAAAGTTCTCAATTCAGAAAATTTAATTTTTGAAAGTTCAAAAAGTTCTCATTCCAGAAATCCGGAGTGTTTCAGAAATTGGCACCCTTGCATATTCATAGCCGACCTTTGACTCCTGATCGAGGCGCCACTCCAAGTCCCGCAGCTGGTTGAACAGCAAGTTCTTCTCCCGCTCCAGGGCCTTGATCATCTGCGGACTGGCCTGAGGTCATAAAGATGACAGAAAATTCATGTTCTTCATCCCCTTCACAACTTGCAAGCACGACCCAACAATCCCAAGCAAATGTTTTAACTTTCCAGCACACCCTATCATCTGCACAAAGTATTTCAATTTTCAAGCCCCCCCCCCCCCCCCCCTTCACCCACAAACACACACACACAAGCTTTTGAAAAGTGTCTTTTCTGCAAACACACTGTGTAAAACACACATCTTCTTTAAATAAATACATTGAAAATAAATACAATAAAAATAAATATAATCATTGAAAATAAATACACTGAAAATAAATACATTTAAAATCAAAAGCATGTTGGTTTACCAGCAACTTACATCAGACAAGTCATCAAAGTTCCTGTTGTCACGAGGTGTCTTGTTGGCTGAATGGACATCAACACAAAACATTCAGTTACGAAATAATCAGCCAGTGTGCACGAGTACCTTCATATGAGAGAGGTCAGACAAAGGCAATATGTGTTAATTTCAACAGAGTATGCAGGACTCTAGCAACAGATAACTCCACTCCACAAGCCCTGAGGCCAAACCCCAACCCCTCTTCTCTGCCATGTATTGGCAAACCGCAGTACGTCCATGACATTTTATAGAAAAAGCGGCCATTTCAAGATGAAAGAGACTGATGTCTCCGGTCTTTTCCCTCAAATGACGTCAATGAACTTACTGCTTTTTTTTCCCCATTTTCAGTCGAACTACACATGCTTCCCTGCTTGTAGCGTCTGGCAATAAAGTTTGCCAAACCATGCCATGTACATGTTGTGCTCATTGTGCCGCAGCACACGACAGAAAGAATTCTGGGGGCTTGTCCCCTTTGATTGACAGAGTGGAGACCTCAGTTATTCCTGGTTTCTGTGTTAATGCTATATAATAATAATAAATATTTTATTATTTATTATTATTGGCTCCCTTGTGTAACAATGGGAGTCTATGTATTAACCCTCCGTCGTCTGTCTGTCTGTCTGTCTGTGTGTGTGTGTGTCCAGAAAACTTTAACATTGTCATTTTCTCAGAATCTACAAACAGCAGAGGCACCAAACTTGGCATGCTGATGGACAACCACAAGACCTTTCAAAACATATCATTTTGAATGACCTTGACTCAAGGTCAAGGTCACTAAAGCTCTCTGTTTGAAAATTTTACATTGGCATTTTCTCGTAATCTACAAACACCAGAGGTTTTAAACTTTGCATGATGATAGACATTGATAACAGCTTTACAGGTATACATGTAGTCGGTGGCCTTGTGCCAAGGTCAAGGCCGTACAAGCTATTTTTGTGAAACCTTAACATTGGCATTTTCTCAGAAACAACAAACAGCAGAGGCGCCAAACCTGGCATGCTGATAGACAGTGATAAGACCTATGCACACATACCACCTTAAATGACCTTGACTCAAGGTCAAGGTCATTAAAACAGTGTTGGGAAAATTTACATTTGCATTTTCTCAGAATCCAGAAGAATCAGAAGCATCAAACTATATGTGCAATGACTGACATTAGCAGCACCTTTACAGACATACCTGTGTTCAGTGACTTTTAGTCAAGGTCAAGGTCATGCAAGCGGTTTTTGGGAAACTTTAACCTTGGCATTTTCTCCAAAACAACAAACAGTAGAAGCACCAAACGAGGTATGATGATAGACAGCAATGAGACCTACCTTTCTGAATGACCTTGACTGAAGGTCAAGGTCATTAAAGCTGTCTGTTGTGAAATTTAACATTACTGTTTTCGGAGGAACTACAAAATTAATGCTAGAGGCATCAAACTTGGCATAATGATAGACATTGGTGAGATCTCATTTGAAATTGATGAGATCTCATTTGAATAACCTTGACCCAAGGTCAAGGCCACACAAACTGTTTCAGGGAAAATTGTAATATTGCCTTGAACTCAGAGCGCCAGAGACACTTTACTTGGCATGATAATGGATAGTGATAAGAGCTGTACAAACATACTCTTGTTCATGACCTTGACCTGTGTCACAAGGGAGCCGTGGAGGCTTTTGCCTCTCTAGTTATTAATGCTAAATGAATCTAAAAGTCAAGAACAAATTCTTTTAAAATCTACTTGGTGTCTTTTTTATTTATTTAAGTAATTCAGTTTCATTTGATTAAGTTAGTCTGATGATTTAGTTTTTTCAAACCTTGCTGAGAATCTACAGCCCAGAGTGTTTTACTGACCTTCACGCAAGTTGCGTCGTGCCTCCTCCACCTTGTTCTGCAGAAGGATGATCTGTCGCTCTAGCTGCTGGTTCATCTCTTGCTGTGTCTCAAAGCGCGTCTTCCACTCATTGCCTGCAGCACACTACAAGCTACACATCCCCTGATGACTGGCCAGTACATGCTATAGTACCCTGAGGACGTGGCACTACATGCTATAGTATCACCTGAAGACATGGCACTACACGCTATAGTATTCCCTGAGGACGTGGCACTACAAGCTATAGTATCCCCCAACAACTTGCCAGTACATGCTATAGTATCGCCTGAAGACATGGCATTACACACTATAGTATCCCCTGACGACATGGCATTACACACTATAGTATCCCCTGAAGACATGGTATTACATGCTATAGTATCCCCTGAAGACATGGCACTACATGCTATGGTATCTCCTGAGGATGTGGCACTACATGCCACAATATCCCCTGACAACTTGCCTGCACACGTCATAGTATCCCCTGAAAATGTGGTGCTACACACTACAGCATCCCCCTGACGTTTCAGAACCACAAGATTACCCTTTGACACTGCATATGTACTACTGAACTTACTGAAAGCATGCATGCACATACATGTCATGTATCATGCAGTAACTAAGCAATATGCAACCCCCCCCCCCCCCCCCCACCATCACCACCACCCTCAACACCTTCTTATACTGACTGCACATTACATTTCCGACAGCATATTACACGTCCTCAGAACTACTGGTAACACTATACATATTTTGAAAGCACACTACATGGTACACATTTTTTTTTCTTACAGCACACTACCCACTATAAATTCTCTGATAGCACACTACATGCTACACACCCTTAACAGCAGAGTACATGTACTAGTGTAAACTGAAAGTTCCCTATGAATATTATGGTACAAGCCTGTAGCACACTACAAATACACTACACGACACTTCAACTATCAGTTATGCCAGGCAGACTCTTTGCTACATGCTGCTCAATGCTTTTCTGCTTACAACCTGATACAGTAACCATAAGAACCCACTTGCACGCTATATCTTTCGAAAAAAAACCACACAATAATAGTCTGATATGAAGCTGGTGTATTTCAGCCAGGGTTTCACATCCATAGGGTCAATATTATACATGTAGGACAAATGTCATGGCTCACCTTAACCTTCGCCATACCCCATGGGTAAAAAATCACCCATGCTTCCATTCAAATGAGTGTATCTCAGTCAATTTTTAAGTCTCATCTTTGAAATTGCATGACTTTGTCAATAAAGGTTGTGACTATGTTGGGAAAAAAGACTGTGTCATTTTGTTTATAAACAACAGAGTAAATAAACAACAAAAACAACATTTAAAAGTCTGGGACATTCGTCCGCAATATTGCCCCACTATGGTGCAGAAATTATAGGACATATATGATTATGTCCACCTTAGTAAAAGTAATTGGATATTTCGATGATGAATCGTTTTAAGACTGATGTCCGACCCGGATATGAAGCCCTGTCTAGCCAAAGGTTATGTAGGGAAAAAAGTGGGAAATCCAGTGTGAAGAAAGTTCCACCATCAACAAAAACACCAAGCACGGTGTACAGTGAAAGACAGACAGCTGCCATCTTAAATCATACTTGGTATTGTCGCAGACAGCTGGAAGTTTCATCACGTTAAAGCAGACCCGAAGAAATGACATCAATACTTTATGAGCAGATGGCAGGTTTCAATTTTTTGAATAAATGTTGTACTAGAATATTTGTGAAAATAAACAACTGATTCGGCTCTGTGTGTGTGTGTGTGTGGGGGGGGGGGGGGGGGGGGTGGGGGTGCATGCATACATGTGTTGATATATATATATAGGTGTCCTTGAATCTCAGAGTATGAAACTTCTAAGCACACTAAGTGAGCAGATTACAATTACGAAAGCACAGAATTTCCTCAATAACAGACATACAGCATACTGTGGTTTACATGTTGTGTTTTAAATTCCACTATGTTCATGGATGCAGATAATGCATTACAATTACCTGTGTATAACACTTGGAACTTAATATGAGCAAACCAAGGTACTTAAAAACCAATTTTTCTCAGACAGTGTAAGTGTCACTACGATCTGCTCAAGTACGTGCCATTTCTTCAAGCCCCTGTTCCTTCGAGAGAGAAAATAACGAGAAGTGTAGTGCGGCGTGACTGTGGTAATGCAGTCGAAAGGCGCGCAGAGACACAGAAACAAAGTGTAGGGTAACAGGCACACAACCACCACAAACCTGCTGAAGAGAGCAATCACAACTTTTGAAACATCACATATCGCAACCATGCATGACAAAATCCCAGTCCAGGCCTTGCTGCCCATTTTGACCTCATCCTGCAGGCTCTGTCAAAAGGGTTTTTTTTGTTTTGTTTTTTGTTTTTTGGGGTTTTTGGTGTTGTTGTTGTTTTGGGGGGTGGGGGGCATGGGGCTAGGGGGACAAAGGGGATCTCAGTAAATAAAGAAAAAATATACAGTATACAACCCAAACATGACTTCAATTTGCATGCAAGTGTGTACACTGCATGTGGTCTGTATTTCTCATGTTACGCTGGCATTTTACATAGCAAATCAGAACTGCAATACAAACATAAGTTAACATTTCCCTCATTGTGGTTGGTTTTGTAATTCATTGGAGTTTCGCTTACTCTCATTTCCTAACAGTAGTCATGTGGTTTTCTCATGCATGGTTGTATAAAATTCAGTTTGTATGTAGTACGGATACAGATACAATCATCAGCCAACTGTGAGAAGTGAAAAAAGGTCCTTTTTTATCTAACCATTTATATACATATGTAGGAGGATGACTACCTGGTCTACATAGAAGAAATGGAGAGGGTCGGTGGGTGTGTGTTTGGGAGTTAAACATCTTTCCCCAACACATATGGGTGATATCAAAGACGGGGCAATGCCACAGCCGGGATTCAAACTCACGACCTCAGCACTGAAAGTCCAATGCATTACCATTCAGCTATCCTGGCTCCCCAGGCCAAACGGAGAACCAAACCAGCCAAAACCAAAGGCCGTAAAGATCACACCATGATTTTGTAAACTATGGCCTGAGTTTTCTCTGAAGATAAGGAGACTTTTGGTGAATATTCACAGTACAGCTGCCTGGAACCTTCCTATGCATTTTTAGATAAGACTGTGTTCACAGATAACTGTATCAGTAAAGACATTCGGAGATTAGCAAGAAAGACAGGAAGAAAGAAAACAGTGTACACAAAGACATTCTTGTACCCAGGATGTCTCTTATATACAGTAAGTGTTAGAAGGAATGAGAAAATGATTCCACAACCCATCAGAACATAACTAGTTTTGTCAGAGAGTGAAACAGGTGTTGGTAGACCAATCCCAAGTGAAAAAGAAACCAGACCAGAAACAAGTTGTTTGTGCTGCAAACACTCAGTGAACCATGTGGTGACGCATGTCTTTGTAAACACGTGCAGCACACAAATGTTTGTCCGGTACTGTGTCCCAAACTGGAAACACAAGTATGATACCTTCATTTTCAATGGAGTCAAATCGCTTCTCCAGCTCCTCTATGGTGGCTTTGAGTTCTGCTGCTGACTGGTCCAACATCTCTCTGAAACAAATAAAACAGAAAAATATAAAAAGACTCATGTATTGAGGATGTTTTGACAGTAATGTGTCGGCCTTTTGAGGTTCAACATGTTCTGTCCACTATGAGAATGATTTCAAAGACAGGATTTTTTTTTTTTTTTTTTTTTTTGGGGGGGGGGGGTAGGGGGGGCAGGGGGTGGTGCACTTGAAAAGCCTGTACAAATTTGCGCTCTGCTGGAATTTGAACCCTCGACCGATCTCAAGTAAGACTGGTCAGTTGATAACTTTACCAGTATACTTAGGCAAACACATTTGATGACACCAGTAAGAAAAGGTATGGTGCATGGTCTTTCAAAAATGCAGCGCCAAAACTGTGGAACTCTCTTCCTGAGTCAGTGAAGGAGGCAGTCAGCATCACTGTATTCCAGAAGCGCCTGAAGACTCAACTCTTCAGTGCATCATCCCAGTAATCATCTGCACTTCACTTTTTATCACTATCTGTCTTTTAAAAACCTCTCCCTACGCGCCATGAACACTCAGTTAGGTTGGAGCTGTTCGCTATACCAAGTCTCCATCATCATCATCATCATACTTAAACATGCACATTAGGCTACAGTTAAGCAGTAGTCAACAAAAAGTATTCTTGGAGTGTAACACATCAGTTTTGGTAAATCACTTCCAACACATGTATAATCACCAGTCCAGCAGGTCTAACCTTCCCTTCTCTTTTTCATGCAGCAAAATGGTTTCCCTGGAATGCTGAGGAAGTAATTTAAAATAGTAATCATAATCAAACCAACCTTCCTTATGCTGGCTGTCAAACAAAACTCAAACTGATGATCTCAAAACCTTGTAATGTTTGAACTTTGAATTAGAAACACTCAGCTGGCTACTCTGAACACACGCTGCTGCTGTGAGTAAATGTGGTCGACAGTTCACACCCGTAAGACAAAACCACCAACCCATGACATAAACAAGCCTGTACTCCGGGTGCCAACAAAGTAAATCGGTTTAGTGGATTATGTGCACTGCTTACCGTGCACAACTATGACGTTTTAATTCCATAAGTACGCCAGGGTATTCAGGATGGGCAGGATTTACAGTGGCCTATGGAGCCGTCGGCCAAAGCGTAATAGTGGTTCACGAACCGAAGCGGGAAAAGACACGTTATTTACATTCTGCGCACTCAGTGGCCATTTCTGTCTCTTACGCGTGAACACGTGGAAAACACATAAACAATACTCGAACGACATTATGTATCAACATCCAAGAGATAATTCTGCCAATTTAACTGCTCACTTCATCTGCTTTTCCTGCTGAATTTCAGCCCGTAGCTTCTCCAACTCGAACTCATCCACACTGTCCCCGCCCGCCATTTTGGAAAGGCCTACAACGTTGCTATGTGCTTAGTGACGTCATTCGGGGGAGTTCCCTCCGCGAGGCCGGGGAATCCCTCTTCAGCCAGCCCGTTGCGGCCAAGCTGGCTTAGTGCAAAGGAAAATTCAGCACGCTGGAACTACATGGCACTGCTCAATTCAGTGCTGTTAAATCTCACGCCGATCGATTGAAAGAGTGGCCTGTGGCGAAAATACAAGCGCTTGTGTGTGGCCCGGTCCGCCGGCACACCGGCCGTTTCAATAGCGGTGTAACTGACTTCACTGGGTCATCAAGTTCGTTCTCTGCATTGAGCATATATAAGTATACACGAATCGCTGTTATTATGGAGCTGGGGGTAAACTGACTGAACATGGGGCATATAAAACCCCTGGACTGGCGAGGTGTTCGGGTATTGTAGCCTATATAAATGAAAACTGAGCAGATTTCTTTAGAGTTTCTTACCTTGTTGTTGTGACACTACAGTTTTGTCTGGGAAAAAATAATATGCCGTAGCAATCGTATTTTAAAAGAAAAGAAGGAGGAAAACACACACACACACACACACACACACACACACACACACACACACACACACACACACACACACACACCAAATTTCAAAACACATCAACAAACCTTTCCTATGGTGAAGTACAGAGTTTACAGTAACATTTCGTTTGAACCTGTAGTCACACTGTTTGCAGTTCGTGCTTTTTTGTGCTTTTGATAAACTGTAGTGATGATCATGATCATGATTTTGCCGTTTTGCCTGATCCTGGCAAGGATTGGCTGTGCACAATAAAAGGTTCATCTAAGAAACGTGCCACAGTGTGTGTGTGTGTGTGTGTGTGTGTGTGTGTGTGTGTGTGTGTGTGTGTGTGTGTGTGTGCGTGCGTGTGTGCGTGCATGCGTGCGTGCGTGCGTGCGTGCGTGTGTGTGTGTGTGTGTGTGTGTGAGAGAGAGAGAGAGAGAGAGAGAGAGAGAGACAGACAGACAGTGTCAAAACACTACTCTACATCCACAGTATATGCCCAAAGTTTCGACCGTAGACCTTCGACGCTGAGCACTACACTGCCGCTCTAGCTATCGTCGATGTTCATCTGTCGTGATCGTTCAGTGCATGTGTGTAAAGACAGATCAAAGAGCTATAGAAAATATTCCTCAAATGTCACAGTCACCATAAAAAGTATTTCATGCGCCAGTCGTTAGACTGGCGTCCAAAAGGCGGACTGATCCATAGTAATGATCATATTGACTTGAGATTGACTCTCACTGCAAACTCCCAAACACCTACCCACCCCACCCTCACTGCATTCCGAGTCGGACACTGAGTGTTGGCATTTTCCCAAACCTGTTTACACCTACAGCTGTGCACAATGGAGGTGCTAGTCTATGGCAAAAAGGTTGGGATGCAAAGTAGGAATTGGGTGGTAAACGTGTGGGCTTGTGGCGTAGGGTAAGAGTGTGTGTGTGTGTGTGTGTGTGTGTGTGTGTGTGTGTGTGTGTGTGTGTGTGTGTGTGTGTGTGTGTGTGTGCTTGTGGAGTTGGATAAGAGTGTGTGTGTGTGTGTGTGTGTGTGTGTGTGTGTGTGTGTGTGTGAGAGAGAGAGAGAGAGGGACGGGCGGGCGGGCGGACGGACGGGCGGGCGGACGGGCGGACAGGCAGACAGACAGACAGACGAGCGGTCAGTCAAACGGACTTGTTAAGCAGAGAGAGAGAGAGAGAGAGAGAGAGAGAGAGAGAGAGAGAGAGAGAGACAGACAGACAGACAGACAGACAGACAGACAGACACACACACACACACACACACACACACACACACACACACACACACACACACACACACACACACAAACACACACACTTACTCTTCAGTAAGAAAACGATAATCACGAAAGCTGTCGCTCTCTTCGTTGTCCTCTTCTTCCTCCTCTTCCCTGTCTTCGTACCGATCAAAGTCGCCACCTTTCAGATCCGTGACGTCATCACCTTCGTCACCCGTCCTGATGTCATCCACAGCCTCGCTTTCGTCGATATCAGCCAGAGTTTCGTCCCTTCCTTTACCGCCGCTGGTCTCGTTGAAATCTCGGTTCTCGTATCTGTTACGGTCGCGGCGATTGTCGCTGGTGAAGGTACGGTTGTCGACGTTGTCGCGGTCCTCACCGCTGTAACGCCTATGGGTCTTACGCCTGGACATTCTGGGCTGGAATGGTTCGCGCCTACGCTCGATGTTTGTTCCTCGGACAGTCAGCGGGCTGTGTGAAGGCTGATTATCAGCTAGGGCTACTGCAAACATAAAACACAGCAAATAATAATAATAATAATACACTTGCTGAACGCGGAGTTCTGCTTAGAAAAGCACTCAATGCGCTTTTTGCTCACGCATACACACAACATTCACATGCACACATTTATACACATCAATACACTGAGGCGGTGGAGTTTAAACTTAAAGATTAAAGAGTTTGAAAAGATGTGTTTTGAGTTGTGCTTTAAACTGTAGGAGGGAAGGGATGTTTTTCAGAGAAGATGGCAAGGAGTTCCAAACGAGGGGGGGGGGGGGGGGGACTATAACTGAAAGAACGTTGAAACACAGCAGATTAACAAAATCATAATGAACACAACAAAGTGAAAACACAGCAGATAAACGTTAACTATAATGAACACAACAAAGTGAAAATTCAGCAGATCAACTATTACAAAAAGCAAATAGGAAATAGGAAACCGATAATCATCGTCGTCATCATTATCATCATCATCATCATCATCATCAATGCTTTTCGCAGTTAGAGAGATAATTATGTGCTTTACGGCAGTGTCAAGCAAACATATTCATGACTGTGCAACGTCGGATAACATCAGATCCTTGCAGTCACTTCGCTGATGACACTGTGATAATCAGTATTACACATCAAACGTAGAAGCTGAAAATTGAAGAAGAAACAGAACAAGAAAGTTTCCGCGATAGGCCTTCCACGGGGGTTTAAAGCTGCAGATAAGGTCGACGTCAAAAACTAAGAAAGTAAAAATGTATGCAGAAAGGAAAAAAAACAAAAGCAAAAAACCCCCAGTACTTTCCTCGGTAATCCATGAAACGGCGTCTTGTCTTCAACTGAACAACATGTTTTGCTTTGAGTGTCGGACGTCACAGCGGACAGTGCTGTTCAAGTCAGTGTATATAATCACATCCCAAGTCTAGTCGTTTTCGATCTGTTTAGTTGAGCGTCCTCATCCCCCTGGCAACCTCTAAACACCACGCTTCACTCACAACGCTTGCGCATCCCCAGGTTTCGATTAAGGATGATACGCCGTGCTGTATCCACGATGTTACATGGATACGAGACCAGCACACACACACACCGTCACACACACACACCCACACACACACGCGCGCGTGCACACACACACACACACACACACGCACGCACGCACGCACGCACGCACGCACGCACGCACGCACACACACACACACACACACACACACACACACACACACACGTGCACGCGCATGCAGGCACAAGCAAATTTATGATACTAAATGTTTCAGCAGACGACAAAAACAGGTCGAAGGGAATGGGAAGATCAAAATGGCTGCTTTTTGGTTTTTGTTGGGGTTTTTGTTTTCCTTTTTAAAAAAACGTTTGGGGTCGGCGGGAAAAAAGTGTTCGGTTGGGTTACCGTAAGCACAGTTCTTTGTTGTTGTTGTTGTTTGTTTTTTCTGTTAGCCTAACTGTCTGACATTCGCGGATACAGCAATAGCATCAACACCCTTATCAATGGATAACGTACGCAGCCACTGTTGTGCACTGTTCTCATTAATTACTGAAAACTTTGAAATGATTTCGCATTTGTTTTCACCGCAAGAATCAATAATCTACCGAACGCTTCACTGATCACAACAAAAGAAATGACAACAGTTTCCCAGCCAACAAATAAACGGGCCATTGAGCAGGAAAGAGTTTTACATGAAATACCTTGTTACAGACATACGCTATCAATAATTGAAGGTAGCAAAACACTAGTGTAGCGACGCAGTGTCTTGTGATCAATACGAAAGACAGTGGCGGGGCCTCCATGGCTTACCTTGATAAATTCTTTACCAGTTCAATATCCACCTGAAGTGTGGCAGGTGTCAGCGAAATTTTGACTCAGGCCGGCAGCACAGGTTGACAGTTTTCGTTTGTCTGCGCGGTCACGTTTCCACAATACTCGGTAATAATCTGAGGCTATCTGATCAGCGGTTGTCGGTTCACTTTCAACCCTACCTTTTTCTCTCGAAAAGATCCCTTGTTTGACTTTGCCTCTTTTGGATGGAGTGACGTGGGGACTGAGGAAACTCCGCTTGCTTGTCGTCTGCCGGGTAAAACTTGCCAGGCGAAACTGACGAGCACTGGGCAGATCGAAATATAGCGCAATTGTGCGCATGCGTGACTTCTGCTGTGCATATCGGCCACGCTACAGCATGCGTCTTTTTCGTGCTTTTCCCATCAGACAGGTTTATTTTGCCAGTCTCATTCTCCTGTCACGCGTCACCTCGGAGACGACCTATTTGTTTGAGGAATTATTGATCTCATCTATTTCCGAACCGCTGTTCCGAAATGGAAAATTGTGTTTAACAAACTGCCACTCAGTCTTGCCAGGCCGGTTCCAGTCCCAGTCAGGTCTCTGCGGGAATAGTAATGGAAACAACATCATTGGACGGGCTACATTTTCCACATTCATAGGCAAGCCTC
>JACVVK020000076.1:1545000-1610000 GCA_018292915.2 Batillaria attramentaria
CTGCACACAAGCCGAGCGTTATTCCGCATGGATGTTTGGCTCGTGTTCACAAATCTCAAAATTAAATATTATTTCAATGTAAACTGTAGCGGTTCTTGTGCTCTCGTGTTAAGGGGCAGATAGGGCCAGGCAAAATATCGGACTCACTCTAATCGTGAATTACACTACCACGTCGGCAGCGGATTGAAGCAGCTGCACCTAACTTAAACTTGCTATATAGACGACTCCACTCGCTCATTACTTTAAAAAAAAATGTACAAACTGTCAACAAGAGGTGCATGCTTGTTGATTTTACATATGTTCAGTTGTTGGTGAGCATGAATAAATAACGAAAATTGTGTATATGCATACAGTATCATGTGTGAATGACAAGTGTCTGCCTGAGAGAACGGTAACGCCCAGTTTTTGTCAGATGCGCATGTGTAAGCCTCATCAGCTGACCTACTCAAACCCCCCCCCCCCTTGTTTGGAATGTTTGACGATGAGGGGTAACACGATAATGTACCATTAACTTGAGTTTTACCTTTTTTTTTCCTTGTATTATACTTCAATCAAGTGTTGCTTTGTTGTTATCACAGTTTAATAAATAAATTCTCTGTTTAATAAATAAATTCTCTGTTTAACAAATACATTCTATGTTTTAAAAAAAAAATCCACTCGGCAAGCCCGGAGGCCAAATCCCCGCCACTTTACTCTGTCGTGTGTTTAGTTGGCAAAACAGTTCCAGTTTGAATCGGTCTATAACCAATGTGCGACGTGGATATGAAACGCAACTATTCTCAAGCAAAACTTGTCTTGTTCCCGGGCCTGGTTAATGCCGGGATATTTATGACAGGAAGCGTGGAATGCGGCATTGTCCCGCAGTCCCAAACCACACGGACCTCCATAGCATCATCTTACCATCATCCTCATCTCCATCATCATGCATTTTTTTTTAAATTGCCCCAGCTTCCGAGCCCTCCGTAGATTCCATCCATTACCTGGAAGGAACACCACTGGAACTGGCAAAGAGTTGGGGCAGCAAAAAAACAAAAAACAACACACACACACACACACACACACACACACACACACACACACACACACACACACACACACAACAACAACAACAACAACAACAACAACAACAACAACAAAACCTCTTGTCTTGTGTGAAGCCCCGGAATGTTGGAATAAGCACGCTTAAATGTAGGACGGCAGTAATCGTGGATTACACACAAACACATCCACAGATTAAACAAAGTTTAATTTCACGAGGGGCGTGATAAAACAGTACCCTCCTACACAGCCTGCACACATTGTGGCCACCTTCCAAACGTTTGCAATATCTGTAGAGGAACGGCATTTTCTCGCCTCAAACACGGCGTGATTAGAGACAGTGTCCCTACAGGAAGACTGTCCCTGTTTCCTGGGGGGTAAACCAAGATTGCGATGTTTTCCTGCCGCTACTTCGATTCATTCAGTTTTAACCAGGCTCGCTCTCAGATGAAGCCATGTGTTTGAAATATTATGTATTTGCACAACGTGTTTCCGTGGCAGTAAGCAGTTGAGAACGTTCTGTTCTGGTTCAGTTGATAAACGACCTTCTCTTTCTCACAAACCGAGTTTTTCCCGGGCGTCACAGTGGAGGATGGGTGGGTGGGTGTGTGGGTGTTTGGGAGTTTAATGTCCTTTTCCACCACGTATGGGTGATATCAAAGACGGGGCAACGAGAAAAGGCCGGCACAAATATTTGGCCCCAGCCGAGATTCGAACTCACGACCCGAGCATTGAAAGTCCAACACTCTACCATTCGGTCACCCCGGCTCTCCCCAGTGGAGTGTGGAGTCTGTGATTATTGTACTAAATGTGATGATTAATGTATATTTTAAATGTGTGATAAATGGAAAAGCTACTTTAAATGATGCATATCATTAACACTATGATTATTTTATTGATGTTTAATTAAGGTAAAATCTTTATCTTCATTGTGTCTGTATCGTGCATTTTATGTGTTTCTTTATCTGATGCTGCGTGTATTATGGACTTGTTTCCACCGCACGTGAATTTGCCGCTTCGGATAACAAAGATGTATTTAATTTGCTTTGCTTTACGGACTGTTTTCGGTCCTACTCCGTTACCTAAGAGCGTGAACACTTGGTGCTACAAGTGACACTGATGATTTCCGTTTGTCTGTGTTTAACTCTTTGACGACGAAGCACAATTTCTAACACGCGATTTCCTATAGGAAATCGCGTGTTAGAAATTGTGCTTCGTCGTCAAAGAGTTAAACTAAACATGTATCAACCAGACTACGACTTAAAACGACTTCAAACACTACTACAATCTAAAGACAGTTGAGTGCACGCTCATATTTCAAACATTTGGACCCAGTCATCGTTGTAGCACTTTGTAGAATTGTTGAACACTTTCTACCATCTGCAGAGCTAGACGTCTGGTAACACGGGAAAAGCTCTCCGCCCTTTTGGCTCAAGCCCTTGTTTTAGTTATTCAGTCAGCAAGGAAGAAGCCACAGAGATAGTTCACAGAGCTAGACGTCCTGATTCAACACAGCTCGGGATTGTGTTTGTCTGTGGGCCACGAGCCCTTTGCGAGCCTGGCGATCCAGAAAACGCTAGACGGCGGAAAGGGGAGGGGGGGGGGAGGGGAGGGGGGAGGGGGAGGACAGTCAACAGGGCCCGGAGGATCCCAACTCCCAAAGGGTCCCAGACCACTTAGTTCCGTCTCACTTGTTGTCGTGCGCGTCTAGGACTTTACCCGTGTGTCCGCCTCTTCTGTGTTCCTTGGTGATTATCACGATTTATCACGGTCAGTCTGCCAGCCAAGTTTTTGTCTAGGCTTAAGTGACTGATTGCCAGTTCCATCTTTCCTTTT
This sequence comes from Batillaria attramentaria, assembly GCA_018292915.2. NCBI lineage: Eukaryota > Metazoa > Mollusca > Gastropoda > Batillariidae > Batillaria > Batillaria attramentaria. The sequence goes on from JACVVK020000076.1 coordinate 1,547,875, forward strand.
GCTTTCTTTCTTACTTCTGGTTAACTCATTATCATTAGCACACACACACGCACACAAAATCTTGCAGGAAGGGCAAATCTGATTATATCATCATTGTGCGTTTTGAGAAGTGGTTTGAAAAATAACTTGTAATTATCTTAAGGATTTCTTTCTTGGGGACACTTTGTCCTGAAAGCATTCACGTAACCGGCTAAATGGTTTCCTTTTTTTTTTTCTTAGGGAAACGGTGTTCTGAAAACATGCGAGTAATTCTGCTCTGAAATAGAAACTGCCGGCCTCGCTGAAGTTCATCTTTGTGCGCTTCATAATTTAATTGACTCGTAACGCGAAGTTTGTGGGCCATGCGCATAACGGTCGGAAGAAAATAATTGGATATCAGAAGCAGTTTTGAGGTTTTAATTGGCTCCTCCTTGTCTTCATTACCCGCGCATGAATGGCAAGATTTCCCGTGGCGCCTTCTCTAGGGGTTGCGCTTGATCTGGTCAGGGCAAAGGTGGGCTTTCAATGTCGTGGTTTTGTTTTCAGTTCAAGGCTTCGTTCTGGCTTGGCCACAAAATATTCCGCTTCCTCTCGCGGTTCACTTAAACATGAAAGGAAGTCATCTGGTAAATGGACAGGTTATGGCAAGTTCTTGACTCGGGTAGTTCACGACAAATTAAAGTTTGTGCCGCGAGGGAGCTCGTTTTTGGCTGTGCTGGGAATCATACGCCACGAAACAGACAAACTTGGAAGAAAAACTCTCAGAAAATGAGTCGGTGGTGCTCGTGAGAACGTACAAAGACTGAAAATAACAAAATACTGAGCATAACAAAAGTTAAAAGTCAATAGCCCACTTGCAATAATAATGCACAGGAGCAACGCAAAACAACGTTTTGTCAAGGAAACCAGCAATTCTTGGTCTGGTCTGTTGGTTTCAGAGTTTCAGCACACTCGGACATCTCGGATTATTTTGGTCCCAGGCAATGCTGAAACTGGCTGGAGACGACGTCTTGTGATAGTCGAGTGACCACGCTACTTCGGCTCACATCATGGCTGAAACAATGTTGGATAACTGAAACTGTGTTCATCAGAACGGTAAGTAAGGATTATTCAACAGCGGTCTTAAAGAGAAGTAAAGCTCTGAGTGCGATGAGCCTCTAACGGGCTGCGATTAGGTAATGCCTAATTTACAAGTAAGTGGTTTACGCTGTTCAACGAAGTCCTCCGTACGAAGTCCTGCTAAACATGCTTAGTGTGAGATGCTGCGTGCGTGTTTGTGTGATAGGATGTTGGACACTAGCAAACAATATGACAGCTCACAACGATCTGTCAGCCGAGAAGATGAGGCCGAAAGTTGAGCTTTTTTTCTTCTTTTTTTCTGCCCCACCTCTTTGCCATTTCCAGTGGTATTCTTCCCTGGTAACGGGTGGAATCCACGGAGGGCTCGGAAGCTGGGGCAATTTTTATTATGCATAATGATGGATATGAGGATGATGGTAAGATGATGCTGTGGAGGTCCATGTGGTTTGGGACTGAGGGACAGGGCCGCATTCCACGCTTCCTGTCATAAACTGATATCCCGGCTTTAACCAGGCCCGGGAACTATGGCACCTGCGGTGCCGGCCGTGTAATCATCCTCATCATAAGGCGTGCCATACCAAGGGAAGCACCCCCAAAGTCGCACCCGTGAAGTGGGTGAATCTCGGCTGTGTGGCAACAGCCTCCCCACTGGGCCCATAGCACACCCGCTCTGGATAGGAGCCGAGCTAGGTAGGAAAAAATCCCGCTTGCCTCGGCTGGGATTCGAACCCGGGTCTCCCGGTCCATGGTCCGAAGTGCTAACCACTACACTACGTGGGCCGGTGAAAGTTGAGCTTTTAAAAGACCCAAGTTGTAAGATTTTAGGCTGACAGGTCGCTCTGAGCTTTCATGGTGATGTCTATGATCGTACCACTTAGACACCTGCACAGTGACAGCGTCTCACAGGCAGGCACTGATTCAACAGAATGCTTTACGTGACGAGAATCAGTACCAAGTCAGCTGGTCCTACAATCAACTGCTCAGTAGGAGAATTTGAATTTTCGCCTGTTCACATAGCCGGTGTACGGCAATGTCACACATTCCGAGCTCCGCTAATAATCAAGGTAGCGTATTCTGATTTTTATTTACATTTTATTGATCTGTTTTCCCTTTTGGGGTATGGTGAATACAATAATAATTAAAAAAACACACACACACACAGACCAAGATCACATATAGACAGAAAGACACACACACACACACACACACACACACACACACACACACACACACACACACACACACACACACACACACACACACACACACACACTAACTAACTAACTAATTGTACAGTCCTTCGCTTTTAAAAGTTGTGTTAGAACAAGGGAAACCTTTATGTGTGCATCTGATCGTACAGGTGTAGTCACAAAGACACTGCGCTCCAACCGTAAGTTCACAGACGCCTAGCGAACGTGGAAATAGTGCGCTAAACAAGTGAGAATCTTGAGAGAGAGAGAGAGAGAGAGAGATGATGATGATGAAACGTTTTTTATTCAGGATAGAGCATTTAGGCATTGCTGCCTATCTTACATGCTGTCCTGCTATTCTACATTAAAGGGTATTGAGAAAAAAATCAAAACAAACAAACAAACAATAAAAATGTTTAAAAAAAAGAAAAGTATAAACTATCTAGGGGAAATACAGGAGAGAAAAATACACACGATAAACAAATCAAAACATACGTGGCATGTGCTGATGATACTGGCTGTATGCCAAGTAAGAAATTTACAGTCGTCTCTAATATTGCAAAACATGTATGTAACACATTTCTATATATATCGTCAGATAAGCGTATCGTGTAGAATTTGTTTGAAGTTTATGAATTTGGAAACGTTTTGGATACTCAGTGGTAAAGAGTTCCACATGGATGCCCCTGAGAAAGACAGGCTACTTTTATATATATCAACCCTTGGAGAGAGAGAGAGAGAGAGACAATGACAATGACAATGACAATGACAATCCTTTATTTTCCAACGGTAGAAGATTTTGGCCAAAAGGCCAGTTTACAACCTTGCCGTTGCTAGACTACACTACAAAAGTAAAAGTAAGCTAGGATTATATACATTTTGGACATTAAAACTGAAATACAGGAAGGCGACAAATAAGCATAATAGCTAAAACAGATGATAAAGATAACCAAGAAACAGAAATGATTAAAGTGAATGAAAACTAACATGATTATGTAAATATGTACATGTTGGGTGTTAATAAATGACTACGGTAATAATAATTAGTGAAGACTGGTTTCTTAGTGCGTGTGGACTCCAGGGACATAAATGGGCATAAACTGGCTTTCCAGCTCTATTGAACTGAACGAAAAAAAGTTAAAAAGCCGTTTCTTAAAGGTATAAAGTGAAGGGGATGATCTCACATGGAGAGGCAGAGAATTCCAAAGATCGGGACCAGAGAAGGATAGGCTGGATTTGTACTTGTCAATCCTGGGGCGAGGGATTTTAAACTGGTTGTGGGACCTGGAATAAAGGGACTCTTTTTGTGAAAACAAGGAGCAAAGATATGGCGGAAGATTGTGCTTCCAAGCCTTGTACATTGTTAAACCTTTGTTAAACTGAAACTGTTGTTTTAGTGGTAGCATCTCTAAATTTTGGAGTTTTTGGTCCGTTGACAAGAGGGGATCAGGAAGGATTAATTTCGCTGCCCTACGATGCAAGGAATTCAACCTCTTCATGTGGACTTCCCCTGAACCATCCCACACGGTAGATGCGTAGTCCAAGTGAGACTTTATATGCGCATTATAGAACATTTTGCGGGCATCAACATCGACCATATATCTTAGTTTGGACAACATGTAGAGATTACGAGAGACAGAGAGAGAGAGAGAGAGTCATCATTCTCTTTCATGACTCGCTCTCCATGTCTCGTTATCCGATTCGCAACTCGTTTGATTTATGTTTCCCTTCCTGTTGTTGCCTCCCCTCTCTTGTCGAGTGTTGATCGAGTCATTCACTTATCACTTATATCTCCCCCCGTGTTTGGAATCGCAGATTGCAGGACAAGAAGAGCAACAGGAAATAACTTATATAAATGTCGTGAAAGCATGCTGTACATTATGAGAGTCAAGTGGTCGGTTTGTTTGTACTTGAATCTATGGGGAGCCGGGATAGCCGAATGGTAGAGCGCTGGACTTTCAATGCTCGGATCGTGAGTTCGAATCCCTGCTGGGGCCAAATACTGTGCTGGCCTTTTTTCTCATTGCCCCGTCTTTGATATCACCTTTACGAGGTGGAAAAGGAAGAAGTTAAACTCCCAAACACCCCCCCCCCACCCACCCACCCACCCACTTGAATTTTTGGACAGTCATTGAGGATTGACAATTTTTTCCAGTACTGACTCAGTTTACGTGAATACATTCTAGTCCGCCTCGGCTGTAACAATGTGCACAATGAAGATGCTAAAACAGACGTGAAATTAATAGTAAATTAAGCGCGGCGTAAAACCCTAAATAACTAACTATAGTGAATTAATGATCACGAAAACAAAGTAAGAGGGTCGCCTGTTGACTCGCTCATCTTGGTTTTATCGGAGAGGTTTATGAAATCTACAGGGGAAAAATATGTCTTGCAAGAGTCGACCTTGACTTTGAATTTTTTTTTCAGACGAGAGCTAAACGCAGCCGCAATGTTTCGCTTTGGCTTTATAGATATGAAGAAATGCTTTCTAACGAGTTAATCCCCTCTGGCCTTCACATTGTCCAGTTGCTTCCCCTTGTGTTGACCCGGAAAGAGATTGAGGTCAATCCCCCCTGTCCCTTTGTCTCGTTACGTGCTTCCTTCAACACATGGCGTGGCTGAGGGACGGAGGAGAGTGCATTCACCGCCGCTAAAGTATGTCACCTCCCTATGGTGCTGACATGTCCGCAAGATTTCTACACTTTACACTCATAGGAGACAACTTTTGTTTTAAAACAGCTACGACTGTGAGTGCGGGGTGGGGCGGGTGTCTGTTTGTTTCCAAAAATTCAAGTGGGTGGGTGGGGGTGGGTTTGGGAGTTCAACTTCTTCCTTTTCGACCACGTAAGGGTGATATCAAAGACGGGGTGACGAGAAAAAGCCAGCACAAATATTTGGCCCCGGCCGGGATTCGAACTCACGACCCGAGCATTGAGAGTCCAACTCTCTACCATTCGGCTATCCCGACTCCCCACGATTGTGAGTGCGCATGTCCGCTGGAAAAAGTCTATCAATAATAAGGAGAGCTCTGAGTGCAATACACGGGCGTCTGCTGGCTGTGTGAACAAGACATTCATCGTCCCAAAGCCGTCCTAGCCAACGCGTGCTGTGGCATGCGCAGTGCTTTTCGCCTCGCGTAATGATTTTTGTTGGGTCAGTGCTGGCAATTCTATAACTGCATATGTCTACGTGGTACTATGACAGAAACCATCAAAACAGCTCCAAACGATTTTTTTAAAACCTAAATGTGGAGGGAGGTGGGTTTTTAAATGTTGTGTTTTACTCATACAAATACAACTGATCTCTCTCTCTCTCTCTCTCTCTCTCTCTCTCTCTCTCTCTCTCTCTCTCTCGTAATTCGTTCACCGCCGTTGCAAGGTTGCTTCAGTTGGATTTTTCATTGAGCATGTCATAGGTTCGTCTTGTTTATGCTCAGACTGTTTCTCTGTATTTCCTCCAATGCAACGAAATCAATCTGTTTAAACCAATACAAATACGTCATTGTCCGGAACAAATTACATCGGGACGTGACGTCCTCTGTTCGCTTTGTGTCTCCCATCAGCATCCTTGAGACACATTGCAATCTACTGATGACACTAACCGGGCAGTACAAATACAAAACACGTTCTAAAAATAGCTCTTGGTTCCAACTTCCGGCGCATTGCGTCCCGAGCGAGCAAAATGCCAATGCTCACACCTGTGGCACAGCGGCTGCGTTGGAGTTGGAAGACAACCAGTAGACATTTCAGTTTTTCCCTCCCAGTGTCTTCTTAGAGGACGCTGTATTTGAAAAGAACAAACATTGCAGAGTTTGACCCCAGCAAGCCTCCGTTATGCCAGGGCGGGCAGAGACGACGAGCTGCACAAAGATTATCATTCTTCTCAGCAGAAGCTCGCTCATTGTGAATTACTGACCGGTAGGGGGCAGCACTTCTGGGTTTGTTGAGAGGCGCTGTTTGAGTGCTGCATTTGGCGGTTTGCACAGGAGGTGGGAAGTTGATCCACGAGCTACAGGGATGGGACCTCTAGTGATACAGCGTGAATGGGTAACCGGCCTGTATCAGTATGACATGTCTGGATGAATTTTGTACTATTAGACTTCAAATTCCCACCCCGCCATCTCCACAACAACAACAACAACAACAACAACAACAACAATAATAACAATAATAAAAGAGGAAGCTTATCGCCGTTGTAAAATTAGCAATATTTGTGATTTTATTTTTGCTCTGGGAGCCGGGGTGGCCGAATTGTGGAGCGTTGCACTTTCAATGCTCGGGTCGTGAGTTCGAATCCGGCTGGGGCCAGATATTTGTGCTGGCTTTTTCGTCGTTGCCCCGTCTTTGACACCACTCGTATGTGGTGGAAAAAAGGACGTTAAACTCCTAAGCACCCTATTTTTGCTCTGTTGCCCTTGAGCTGAAAACCTCTGTCGATAAAGATGACCTTTAAGTGTAGATAGTGTGTCGGACCTACAGAAACAACAAACTAAACACAACCGTACATATCCTAACCCCTGGACCAAGCCAATGATAACTGTTGAAGGTACGACCTAGACCTTTAGCCACGTGACTTGGGTTATACATATCCAACCTAACCTCCCCCCACCCCCCACCCCTCACCCCCATCCCGCCCCTTCCCTCACAACAGAAGTAACGAAGTGGAAACATCAAACAAGCAAGCAAAGGGTTTCTGAACTTAGAATTTCTTTTTATTGTACATGTTTTGGGGGCTGAACATTACCAAAGCGGCGGAGGACACTGTAGAGGTGAACAGTCCGACGCCACGAGTATGTGACTCGAGCCCGTAACATCTCAAGTTGTGAAGGTCTCCTACATAGTTTCATAGTATTCTACTGTGGCTGTGCTGGGCATGCGTCTTCTAGGTTTTCAGTTCTAAGGACTAGACTAGTAGACTAGCTCAGGGCCCGAATGTAAAAGTTGAGGTTAATTCAACCCATGGCTACGGGCCTAGCCCAGACTAGGACAAATGAAACCGCTTCCTGATTTAATTTTTTTTTTTTTTTTTTTTTTACCGTAAAGCTAGTTTAGTTCGAGGTTAGACCCTAACCCGGGGCTAAAATCCCTAACCTCGACTTCTACATGCGGAACCTGGTCTTTTATCACTGGCGTTTTTGTGAATAGGTCTGAAATGGTCACAGACTAGTCTTCGCTTACTCATTTCTTTTTTACAGTTTTTTTTTTTTTTTTTTTAGGGCTACGACAGGCATGCGATATTGCACGCCCCCCAGCCGTAAAACGCCCTCCCAGCCAATTAAAATCGGCTTGCCAGGAACACTGACTCGCCCCGCCGTCGGCTCGCCAGTCAATAGAACACGGTCCTATTATTTTCCTCGCCACGCCAGTCAATCGCCGCTGACCGCGCGCTTTCGCTCTTCGTGTATTGTCCTGCACAGTCCGCTCACTGCACGCCCTAGCGTGTGAACTGAAAAGCCGTTCCGCCAGCGTGCAAAATCGCCACGTCTGACGCAGCCGTAGTCTGAGCGTAGTCAGTCTTGTCTCGGACAGCCCTAGTTTCTCTTCGTGCGTGAGACCCCAGGGTCCGTATGTAAAACTCGAGGTTAATTTAACCCACGGCTACGGGTCTAACCCAGACTAGGACAAAAGAAACCCCAAAACAACATAAATTAAAAAAGGAAGCGAAGAAAAAAAGACAAAAATCCTTCTAAAACGGCATAGGCACCTTGCTGGAATGGACCCGCTTCCTGATTTAAAAACAACAACAACAACAACAAAACAAAACCAAAAAAAACCCCCAGAAAATTTAACTCTAGAGCTAGTTTAGTGCGAAGTTAGACTCTAACCCGGGGCTAAACTCCCTAACCCCGACTTTCACATGCGGGCCCAGGAGCTGCCCCTCGTGGTGGCCAGCAGGAGGTCAATATTGGCTGTTGAGATTTGCCAGGGTATCGAACAACGTGTGCAAAGCTTGGGCACACTTCCTCAGCAGGCGAAGCTCGGGTCAGCCCGGGAATTGTTTCTATCAACAATCAAACATTGACCTTTCTCCCTCCTCTGCTTGCCTTCCTTTTGTCTCACGCTGCCTGAACATCTCTCAATAGACAAAGATATTTCACTCAAACTGCGCTGCGCTCTCTGTCTCCCATTGTGGAGGCTGGAGTTGTACTTTTGGTGGGTTAAGCCACATGATTTACTGTCTAACTTAGTTAGAAAAATTCCTAAGACTCCGTGGGCCAATTCGGGGACTGTGAGCGGCTGAAACGATTACTCTGAGTGAATGTTGAAGGCAGCCTGAAATGCGAAAGCCACTGAGTTCTCCGGTATATGGAAAATACTGAACATGTGAAAGATCCACCAGTCGGACATTTCTAGGCATCTGCTAAGACCATGGTGGTTTTGGTGGCGTCTTTCCACCATACCTTTCGGCTTCACTCGCCACCTATCAACCGTCGCGAACCCTCCGGTCGTCGTCCGAGAGGCTTCTCAAAATTCCCAAGCCGGTGCAGTTTGAAATGTTTTTGGCGAGTGCTCTTTCAGTTTTGTCGCACCAACCTTATGGGACTCTCTGCTTGCGAATCTGAGAAATGCGCCCACACTGTCTGTTTTTAGGAGCAATCGCCTTAAACTGTTCCTATTTCGCAAAGCCCTTCAGTAATTTCCTGTGTAACGTGTCAGTTTCACCGGTGTATGTCTGTCCTTATTAATTTTGTAAAATGTGCGTGAGTGTCGGAGAGTGATCGGCGCATTTAGTTTGGTTTTTTTTTTATTCGTTTTTTTTTTTTTTTTTTTTGGGGGGGGGGGGTATATCTGACATAAATACATATAGAACAAACATTCATACTTTGGGTCTTACAAACATACACAGTTATATCATTACATGCAACCATCCCTGGATACGTGGATGTATCATAACTACCATCGGAAAATACTTGAAAAAAAATAAAAATATTACAATTGCAAGAAAGGAACCCCCCCCCCCAAAAAAAAAAAAAGCAACAACAAAAAAATTAAAAAATATAAAAAATAAATCCTCCCCCCCCCCCCAAAAAAACAAACAAACCCAAAAACAAAACAAAACAAAAAAAAACAAAACAAACAAACCGAACAGCCAGAAGCGAAAAACGCACACACACAAAAGCCAGCAAAAACAAACAAATAAAACAAAGCACCATGCAAGCATAGACAGTAGTGGGTACATACACGTAAGTATTCATACATGTATGTGTACAGGATACATGTATTTGAGACTACTCCTAGTAATAGGTTATTTCTCTCTCTCTCTCTCTCTCTCTCTCTCTCTCTCTCTCTCTCTCTCTCTCAATCTCTTCTCTCTCAACCACCTCCACACACACAATTGCCCCTCTACACACACACACACACACACACACACACACACACACACCACACACACACACACACACACACACACACACTGGGTTACCATGCCATCAGTTTATCCGACTAATGACATGTAGGGAGACCAATCTGTTGTGAATCTTGACAAAGTGCATCCAATGGCATTACTGTATTTTTCCACTATTAACCTGTTGTTAAGTATTTTTTTTGACAATTGTGGCATTTGGAAACAGTGTTGTTGTAATTTGCTTTTGTAGATATGGAACTTGCATATTAAAATCAACAAATCTATAACCTTGTCTGTTTGTACATGTTGTTTTACACCAAGGATAATCAAAGTGGCTGACAAAGCCAGATTATCACAATGACTGCGGCAGTTTTATTCTAAAGAAATGCGCCATACAGATATCATTTCCTATCATTATTATTGTTTATTCATTTGGTAACAGCTGTGCATATGAGTTTCGCCATAGGCATGTGCTCTCGGAATAATCTATCTTAAGATTAAGTAGGGCTCAAAATGCAATTCACTGAGTTTTCTGGCCGTACGAAGGAGAAAATGCAATTCACTGAGTTTTCTGGCCGTACGAAGGAGAACTTCAACAGCCCCAAAACTCGCATAGTCATTCGTTTGAAAAAACCGTGGCAGACGCTGTGCGTTTCGGATTTTGTTTCCTCAACGACAGTCCGTGTGAGGCTGTAACTGAGCGTTTGTCTAGCTGCGCGTTGATAGAGACCAGCAGTACAGCTGTGAATGATTCGTGAGCTGAAAAAATGTCTTTAAAACGTGGCAGACAGTCCTTAGCTTAGCGGAAGGCGTCGTTTATCTTCTCATTGTGAAACGTTTGAGTTTTTCACACGGCCTGTTAACACCTGCAAAATTAATCACCCGTTTGCTAAGAGGCGACTCGGAAGAATGTAAACGCGGGATGAAATCAAAATGTTCGCCAGTGTTTCTGGTGCTAGTCCGCATCAAAAATGCCACCGTCAGCACAGAGTGTTTCCAAACATTAGCACCGAGTGTTTCCATTAAAAAAATTGAGTGGCACCGAGTGTTTCCAACAGACTTCGGTGTGTCGTCGTAATTGTGAGAAAGGGGCTGTTTATCCACCAGGCAAAAACTTTGACTAACACGTTAGGGCCCCGTCACACGTGGCGAGTTTCCACGCCTACCAGCGCTAAAATGCACTCCCAGTCAATTAAATCGGCAAGACGGATACCACTTGCTGGGACGACGGGAACAGGTCAAGCTCTTTCGCCTGAGGACTGGACACAATCGCCTTTACCACCACATGCACACAAAATTTCGCATTGGACAGAGTGGGGAGTGCCCTTGTGGTGAGGGGACCAATGACAACCGACCACATCCTTCAAGATTGTACGACGCATGCAGCATCCAGGAGGAAGTACTGGCCGACACCGACAGCAGTGGAAACCAAGCTATACAAGGAGCTGCGACAGACGGCAGCCTTCATCGAGGACACTGGGCTGCTCATCTAACGAGAGGCGGACAAGGAAGAAGAAGAATTAAATCGGCTCGCCAGAGGCACTGAAGCGCCACGCCGTCGGCTTGCCAGTGAATAGAACACGGTCCTAGTTTGTCATCGCCACGCCAGTCAAGTTCCGCTGACCACGCACTTTCGCTCTTTGTGTATTGTCCAGCGCCAGGCCGGCAGCGTAATCAGCTCACAGCACGCTCGTAGCGTGTGAACAAAAGAGCCGTTCGACCAGCGCGCGAAGGCTCCGCAGTCTCTCAGCGTGTGCCGTAGTCTTACTACAACTCAAAGACGAGCGCATGGTCCTATCTGAAACATATGGCTTTCCGTCAGAGCAACCATCGACGAAACTTCTAAAGTGGGGTAGCACCGGAATCACCAGCGCCCATTTTGATTACACCCCTTGGCATTAGCAGCCTGGAGATGCTAACTACACACTTTAAACTAGTTCCCATGTACTCATTCTGTCAGTGAGGAAGGTTTTTAGTCTAGTCGGTGTAGCAATAATCGCGACTGTTGCGGTAACTGTATCTACGTGACACAAGCCGCTGCGAAACATAATGAGGGACTCTGAAAAGGCGCCTAAGAAGCGTCGGACAATGGGATTGAAGCGCCGCGCGTCCCTGTGTGTCATTTCTCTGGTAACGTTACACCTCCCATTTCCTGTCCGTGTTGGCTTGCTCCAAAATGAATATCAGTTTCTCGGCGTTTAAAGGAATATGACCCATTGCATCGATTTCTGTCTTTTTTTCTTTTATCTTGATGATGGTTATGAACAGAACTGCCGGGATTGAGGTGTGGGACAGATTTTAATTACGTGCACGTGCGACCGTGGAGATTCGAGATGACACCTGCCTTCATCAGTCTCTCGTTGTTTTCTATCCCCCCCCCTCCCGCCCCCCTCCCCCCCCCCCTTTTTTTATCAGCTCCACCAATTAGCCCCGCAGAAAAGTAGATGATATGAACGGAGCTGTTTCAAAAACTTGGAGCAGAAGAAAGGGGAAAATGTATAGATGAGCAGAAGAAAGGGGAAAATGTATAGATGAGCAGAAGAAAGGGGAAAATGTATAGATGAGCAGAAGAAAGGGGAAAATGTATAGATGAGCAGAAGAAAGGGGAAAATGTATAGATGTAAGGCACGGGTTTGTTATTTCTTAGTGTTTTTACGACAATTACAGAGACGAAGACGACGATGATGATCAGTGGTGATGACTGACGATCATGATGATGATTTCTAGGCTTCTGGCAAGATGTTCTTTTGGTTTTAACTTATATTCTGAACATATCAGCCAGATGACCAATCAACCAGCTATTCGACCGACCGGCTGTAAAACCACCGAACCAACCAACCAACCAAACGACCGACCGACCGACCGACCGACCGGATGAAAAACCAACCAACTAACCAATTAACCAATCAAACAACTAACCAACCAACCAACCAACCAACCAGCCAACCAACCCACTAGCCAACTAAAACACCAACCAACGAACCAGCAAACCAGCCCGCACCCTCACCCCCCCCCCCCCTACCCCCGCCTCTCCCCCCACCAGTCAACAAACAAACCAGCAAGTCAATCAACAACAAGAACAAAACCCGAAACAAAGTGTTGAAAGATGAAAAGAGTGGGAGGTGTAACCCAACCTTACCCGAGTTCATGCTCATTTAAGTTTGTGAATGAAGTTTAGAGCGGCAGTCAGGTGGCGCTGTCGTGCACTGTTTCACGGCGTCTGACGCCCGCGACTGCTCTACACAGGTCAGTGAACAGTGCAGACACTAGGTCACAACACGCACCTCTTTCGTCTGAATGAATTCAGCTGTTATGTCAGTGCTAGATGGGTTTCTACTGTCTGGGACTGCGTGAAGGGAGAGGACTATAGAAAGAGGCACAGAGCAAGACAAAGAGGGAAACTTCTAGTGGGTGTTTTGATAATGTCAACAATGAAAATGATGTTTGTAATTCAGTGTAATGCTTGCAGTGATGTGTACTTTTTAGGACCTTCAACCTGTCGTTTCAAATTGTAGGTTATCCCAACTGACTGTGTTGACACATAAACATCTGGTACATTGTACAGAAAACTGTTCTGCTGGAGATCCTAACTGTGACTGTGTTGACATCAGGACTTATTGCATCTGGCACATCGTACAGTAAACAGGCCATGCTGTTGGAGATCCTAACTGTGCTGACATCAAGACATATTGCATCTGGCACATCGTACAGTAAACAGGCCATGCTGTTGGAGATCCTAACTGTGCTGACATCAAGACATATTGCATCTGGCACATCGTACAGTAAACAGGCCATGCTGTTGGAGATCCTAACTGTGCTGACATCAAGACATATTGCATCTGGCACATCGTACAGTAAACAGGCCATGCTGTTGGAGATCCTCACTGTGCTGACATCAAGACATATTGCATCTGGCACATCGTACAGTAAACAGGCCATGCTGTTGGAGATCCTCACTTGTGCTGACATCAAGACATATTGCATCTGGCACATCGTACAGTAAACAGGCCATGCTGTTGGAGATCCTCACTGTGCTGACATCAAGACATATTGCATCTGGCACATCGTACAGTAAACAGGCCATGCTGTTGGAGATCCTAACTGTGCTGACATCAAGACATATTGCACAAAACAACTGTACTGCTTTACTTGTTTGCTTGCTGCACTTTTACTGTTTATTCAGCGCCTGTCCCTAACCTGCTTGTTTACACTCTTTTTGCAGATTTTGCTTATTCGCTGGCAATCCACCCGGTTACCTAAACGAACCAGACCAAGTTCTTGTGTTCCTCGGGAAACAGCTTCCATCACCGTTTGTGTCAGGTAGGAACCATTGTCTGTAGTAAAACAAAACACAGATACAGCCTACTGTAGGAGGCAAACCGTCTTTTTTTCATCTTTCTCTTCTTCTTCATTAACCTAAAGCCTCCTCTTTCCTCTGTAATGATTTCCGTGTTATTACGTTAAAGGCCCATCCTAAAGTCTAAGGCAATATCCTCCACCCCGCACCCCCACCCCACCCCCAACACTCCCACCCTCATCTGTCGTCTGATTCCGAGAAGGCCATAAGCGACCGTAACCAGAACCACCCCACCCCCTTCCACATACCTGGCTAGTGCCTGGCGAATAGACTAGGGGTTCATAAAAAGGCCGGGCAGTGCAGATTAGTGTCCAAACAAACAGGCTATTTCCATGGTCCCTGCAGCACTGGACAGATAATTCGCACCTCCACTGTTTATTTGCTTCCACTCAATTACCTTTCTCGGTCCCTCCCGCTCTTTCGTCGCAATGCTCCCCGATGGAGTTGGTCTTGGCACCAGGTTGGGAAAGATGCGCCGCCATTCGCTTATCTATGCGCCCTGCAGATTCGGGGAAGAGATTGTATGAACTGAAATCTCTGAGTGGGATTCTCGTGTGGTTTGGTCGTGCTCTTATTTCACGATTTCTTACCGCAGTTTTGGTCATTGTAAACTCCAGGGGGAGGATACAGTTAGAGGTGAGAGCTTTGAACTCGCATAGGGATTAGCTGGAGTCACAGTCATGAAAGGGGCAAAATCAGTTGTAAAGCCCCACCTTTTAACACCCCCCCCCCCGACACACACACACACACACACACACACACACACACACACACACACACACACACACACACACACACTGTCTCAGTGTCTGTCTGTTTGCCTTTCTTTCCCTCTCTCCCGTCTGAAAAAAGGAAAAGCACTGGGTATAACACCAGAAACTAATACAATGTAATTTTAATGCTTCAGTATAACTGCTCTGCAAACAAAGATTCTAACAACACTCTCAAGTTCAGCCATATTAGGTTTCGTCGGCACTCTGGGGAGCCGGGATAGCCGAATGGTAGAGTGCTGGATTCTCAATGCTCGGGTCGTGAGTTCGATTCCCGGCTGAGGCAAAATATTTGTGCTGGCCGGCCTTTTTCTCGTTGTCCTGTCTTTGATATCACCCTTACGCGGTGGAAAAGGGCGTTAACACTCCCAAACACCCACCCACCCTTCGTCGACACTTTTGTCACACGTAGATGGAATAACTCTTTCACCAGAAAGATTCAAACTCCGCAAGTGACTTTGACGAGCAAGGTGCCAGGTTCGATTTGCGGCGTAGAGTTGTGCAAGGGTTACGTCTTTGCCCCATTACAGAATTCCCGCAATATAACTGACGTACATGTTAGTTTCCGCCTTGCCGATTGAATTAACCAGTTGCCGAACTGATGCGAACGTGGACAGAGATCCCCGGCCGGCAACACTGTACGCATAATGCGCCCCGGGTCAGTGCAACTTCATCCGCTCTAAGCTGGAAGTGCCCCAAAGCCACAAGTGGTGCGGTAGAGTTCGTTTTGTGTGTTACACCTTTCTAGGTATATGTAGGCTGACTTACAAGAAAGTTACGAACTGCTGACGTCACTTTTCCCGCCTTGCTAAAGTTAGCAAACTGCTCCGAAAATTCACTGACAAGGTCGATAACTACCACCAACGCTTCTCCGCCATTTGCTCCGAGTCTTGAAGATGTTGGCAGCAACGAGAAGTTATCCCCCCGTGGGGAACTCTTGGGGAAGAGTAGTAGAGAGGCAAATTAATGCCTGCTGTGAATCGCTGCTGATGGGAGAGATTTATCTTAATCCGCTTATCTCCCCTACACGGTTGAACGCACCGTTATTTGTGGCCGGCAGGTACGGAAAGTCAGACCTCCCGGGGTACACATGTGGCGGGGACGTTAGACGAAGACAGAATTTTAGAACAAACTAGAAAGTTAGAAGTGTGTATCAGTTTGTCACCGTGCAAACTGACTACGAAGGGACCGAAATTTCATAAAATTTTTAACCAACCGAAAGTTGGTTTTGTCACAGTTGTTGTTGTTGTTTAATGCTGATAATCTGATTACTGGCTTTGAGTCTGGTTTCTCGACGTGAATACTTAGTAAACCCATATTGTATTGTATTGTATTGTATTGTATTGTATTGTATTGTATTGTATTGTGCTGTGCTGTGCTGTGCTGTGCTGTGCTGTGCTGTAACTGTCGTCTTCATTCTGTTATGATGTTTCTTTGCTGGTCACATTGCGACTAGAGTTATGGACAGTCCTTTTCACAATCTCTCTTCTATGCATCGCAAAACCTTGGTAATGCTGTCACGTATCAATCAGTTCACGGAGCGAATGCACTTAAGCCTTTTTTCCAGACGACACTTCGGGTTGTAAAGTTGCGCTGTGGTTTCAGTGCTGCTCAAATAACCAATACAACCCTGGAACAAATACAAGTGTAACCGCAAGCTAACAAGTGTCATGTGACATTGCACTTACTGGTGAACATGATCGCCACACACACACACACACACACACGCACACACACACGCACACACACACGCACACACACGCACACACACACACACACACAGCCTCGTGTGTTCGGATCGACTTGTCGAGTCACACGGAGTTAACTTACTGGGAGCCGTGACACTGGTTCAGCTGTCGAGTGCTACAATAGGATTAACTTACTGTTTATCTGTCCGCCAGGTTTACATGGCGTGTTCACGAGTTCATAATATGCTGTCATGTGTAGTGTGCCGTTTTCTGCATTTCCTTGGACAAGCTTTAAAACAACAACAACAACAACAACAACAAAAACAACAACAACAACAACAACAACGACAACAAAAACACGTTATCAGCATAGAATTGAAAACATTTCAATTCAAGTATGGTGACATGGAACTGAATGTAAATACAAACGTTTGGCGATCGGTATAGTTGTTACAACAGGATATTGAAATGTTGCATGGATCTGCTCAGTCAGTTATGTCAAAGTAAAATCCCACCCATTCCCATGCGGGGTCTTCATGTCACTAAAACTGTACAATGACCAAATCGGCAACAATAAGACGGCTACATTCCGTTTCGGGTCACGCACTCTTGTCTGCTTTTGGGAGACGTACACCTGTCCCGCTAATACAGGCTACACACAGTATAGATATGGATTTCAAAGGAAAGGCTCTAATTATATTCCTATTACACATAATGCAACGCATGAGACCCTAGTATTGTTTTAAAATTCATCAAAAAATAACAAAAATCCAACAGTCAAAGACTCATTTGTAGAATTAATTTAAACAACTTCCAATATTCCACTTTTTTGCAATGCTAGGAGCGACCACCTACCCCCTCATTCCTCTCAGTGTCGTCTGTTAGCTCTTGTGCCAGCCGCGCATGAATACAAAATAAAATTTATAGTCTACATGCCAGGCTCATTTTCGCTGTTTTCGCTAGCACCTGGCATGAAACGTGTTTACAAAGCCAACAAACAGCCCCAGACTGCCATTTTTTTTTATACTCTGCACACAAATTTAATAAAGGGGCAAAAATTCTGTACTATAGTACTATACTAGTCCTACATGCCCCGGAATCTGTTGGTGACGTGTAACCTAACACGCCCTGCACACGCCTTCTGCACAAGGGTGCAGAGCACGAGTGGCAATAGCCCTCGTTCATTAATATCCGCATGACGTGCAAATAGCCAGACTCCTGCCACTTGCACTAACGACATCACTTCAGTGTAAGGGACTGGGTACAGAGGCGCAGGAAGCGTGCATGCAGAATGTCGATGTGATCCCATCTGTCTGCCTGTCAACGGCCTAATGCCATTGGGAGCGCCGCAAGTCCCTGTGGTCACTCAGCCCTAGACCCCTGGGACTCTGTCTGGAGATTTCCACCTCACCAAATCGAGTCAATATCACGTGCAGACTCGTCTACGGTGCCTTCAGTGCCTTCCCTCATCAGTGTATACACGCATGCATAAATGTATAAAGTGCCGTGCTGCTGAAAATTCTTTTTCCAGTGTAGGAACTAAACCGGCCGAAAAGTCAACCTCAGCCGTGAGGTATCCTGCACACTGTGCCTGTGCACCGAAACTGAAGCACATGAATTTTCGGCTTAGTCCCACCTAAGACTGTTTCCAACAGCGGATTGGAAAACACATTTAGGAAACAAGCGTGCAGGGGTCTGACCGTTCTCAGTTGCAGGAAACTCCCTAGGCACAGAGAACGAACGAACGAACGAACGAACGAAACTTTATTTTACAAGGATAAAAGATTAGGCACGCAGACCTCTCTGAGAGAGAGAGAGAGAGAGAGAGAAGAGAGAGAGGACATTTTCTTATCTCCGGTTATATTGTATATAACCTGATTACCACGTCGCCGCTGTACAAGGCCCTTTTCAGCAACCGCCGTGCTCGGGTCAGTCTACAGCTGCACTAATTACGTCAACTCACTCAATCCAGACCAGCCTACAGCACGCGGCGGAGTTTGTCACACAGGGGCCTGACCAGTGTTTACTGACAAGCTACAGCGGTCAATAGAAGCGTGGCTGGTGGTTGAGCTCCGTGTGATTGTCCGTTCCATCTGGCCGGGACACAGGGCTAACGGACCGTTATTGCGGTCAAGCCAGCTGCCTGGCACCATGATCCCTAATCGAATGACCGGCGGTCATCAGGGGGCAGGTGGAATCACTCCCACATCTCCCGGGGGTCAGTCAACCCCTTTGGAAGTTCCTGCAGGGATTTTGTGGCGAATAAATTCTCTGGAGGATCGGTGTTTTCTTCGCGACTGCCTGTCCTTTTTTTTTTCTTTTTTTCTCCGGGGGGGGGGGGGGGTGTCTTTATTATCATCAGCGTCATATCTATGCACAACACAGTGGAAATATGAATACGGGACATTATCACGACGTTTTATTCATTTCATTTTGTTTAAGCATGGGGAAAGGGAGGTGGTCTGTACTAAGTGTGAACCTGAAAGCAATTCTAACCCAGGATTCTAACTACACCCCCCCCCCCCACACACACACACACAAAACAAGACAAAACCAACAACAACAACAACCCCAGGAGGAGTGTAATATCAGAGGAGCCATGCCCTACCTGCAGGTGGACGACGGACGAATGAATCACGGGTATCCTCAGGAATGGTTTCGAGAAGAGTTCTCTCCTTTTGGCATGACTCTCAAAGCGGCCAGTTCCTATAGGTTTGGGCAATTATGAGAGTGTCTGACGGGAGAGATCTTGTTTTGCAAGTGGAGAATTCTCTGCCTACGTGCAGAGCCGCTGGATAAATCTGAAAACTTTCAGGAGAATTTAAGGAGCTTTCATCCTCCCCCCCCCCTTTTTTTTTTACATGGGCATTGTAAACTTTGCAAAGAGGTTCCACGAAAGTCAAGCCAGCAAAACATCTTTGCAACCCTTGTTCAGGATACTGTTGCTCGGTCTGTCTCAGATGCCTTACTGCAGTGAAAGACGGTTCTACCACAACACGCAACCCACAATCAAACGCACACGCCACACCCCGCCAACCCCATCCTCACCGTCATAACCACAAGCGGCAGTGGACAAAAGGTTTATTTACAGACCAGAGGCCGGATTAATTTCCAACTTGCCTCTCTCTGTTGACAGCACAAGCAATTTCCAACTCTCTGGCGCATTGTCCTATCGCCTGATTAGCCGGCCGCCTGGCCGATTCTGACAGCGGGGCTGACAGTGCCGAGTTACCGGCACCCAGAATGAGAGTAATATCAATCTACCGGGGACCCGCCTGTCAATTGGCTAATGGACACGTAGTAGGGTTTGGGCAGGGGACGGGAGGAGGAGGAGGGTGAGGGGTAACATGGGAGGATGGAGTGGTCATCGAGGCTCAGTGTGTAGCGCCTGAATTGCATAGGCAAAAAACAAAACAAAAACAAAAACCTTTTTTTTCAATGTTATTCTGTTGGCGAAATGATATTGCAAGTTTTTTTTTTTTTTTCAACGAACAGGCAAAGGCTTTGTATCCGGTGCGACTGAATAGCAAACAATATATAGATCGTGTGTGTGTGTGTGTGTGTGTGTGTGTGTGTGTGTGTGTGTGTGTGTGTGTGTGTGTGTGTGAGGAACAAAGCCTTTACCCAGAAACCCCATACGCGTTCAGTTGAAACTCTAGTTGACGTACAAGGAAATGGTGTTTAGTACGGTAAGCGATAGGGTTGTCTTGGCCGTAGCGGGACACTGACGTTTCACCGGAATTTCTCTACCTCTTGATGGGGTTTCTGCGTAAAGTCGATGCCTTGTTTTCAATGAGATGCCAGTAGAAACTGGATTTTTCTGTTTAATTCTGTGTTCTCTACTCTACATTATGAAGCCATGTGTTTGAAATTTGAGCTTGCCGCACATTTTTACATTGTAGCAGCGTTTCAAGTCGCTTTCTCATTCATAAACTGCCTTGGAAATATACAGCCCACAAAATTTGAAAATAAATGCAACTCTAAATTTCGAAGCTTAAATTGCTGAGTTGACCCTTCGCTCCACGTGATTGTAATGTGTTCATGTCCAGTGTGTGAGAGAGCGCGTGTAGTTCACGTGAGCGTGCGTGTTTGGTTCAGCTCGCGGCGCTTTGAGTCAGTTAAAGAAATTGGGTAAAGCGCCTACACACAACACTCAGTTATTCTCATATTATAAACGCCCCCCTCACTTTCCGCCCGGCACATAAACCGAAATCCAGAAAAAAAAAGTAGCAGCAAGTGTTTCCATTTTCAAATGTTCCTGTCACTCGAAACGACATGCTTGGATTTCAGTTTGTCAGTGTAAACGAACGGGAGGGTCTATCAGTCAGGTTTTTTTGTGTTTTGTTTTTGAAGCTACCACAATATAAATACGGCTGTACGTTCATATTTCAAATACATGGCTTGCCTAAGAGGAAACAAAACTGAATCGTGGTACCACCCGAAAAAACTCTCCGCAATTTTAACTAACCCCCGTGATGTCTGCGACACCAAAGTGACACTGACCACAGACGGAACAGGTCGTTCGATTTAGCGCTACAGTCCCCGTGGTCAGTGAGTGGACTATGGCACCACTCTCTCTCTCCGACCATTCACGATTCAGTTCTCGGCCGGTGCAGCGCGGGCTGCACGCTATCGGTGCATGGGAGGCCGGGCGGTGCATGAAAGCGCGGTGCATCTTGTGTGATGTGTCGGCCGATTGAAGGCGACGTGGATGTGCCGATGGTCGGAGGTTACGATTGTCGTAAAGTGGCCTTTCATCTCTTGGGCGGCGCGTGCAGCTTGTAACGGTACAGGTGAGGGATGAGTTTGCTAACTGTAACCTCCAGGTAGGTCAGGTAGTCCTGATTTGCTGATTTGCTAATGACACGGGGGGGGGGGGGGGGGGGGGCTTCAACATGTTTTGGTACTGGACATTTCATGGACGTCCCTGTTCTTGTATGTCAACGACTTTTGGAAAATCACGGCTTCAGTTTGCTTTTAAGTTCAGGAACTCAGTATTCAAGTTCGTATAGGACAGCCCCCCCCCCCTCCACCCGTTCCCCTCTCACCACCACAACCACGCACACAACCTTACAATTGATTAGTAAGTGTTTGTTTTCGTTTTCGTTTTAGGCAAGTACTTTAAAAATTATTATCCGATCTTGTGAATTAAAATAGGGTACCCACGTCTCTCTCTCTCTCTCTGTTTTCAGAGACATACATAACATTATATGTTATGAATGTCTCTGCTGTTTTGTAGACAGAGATTACATTGTTTTGTACTGATTTTGCAGTTCAGACAGTTTCAACATGTCAATATTTTCCCATCCCATAAAGTTGTTTCTCCAAATTTCATGTCATTTTATCTGTTTTGTTGTTTGTTGTTGTTGTTTTCAGTTGTTCTTTTTCTTTCTCTCTTCAAGTGTATAAGACCTACCAAAGACACTAGACCCGCTACTCTATAGTGGATCTAGAATGTAATTCCGTGAATTGAACATTTGACGTCAGCCTCACTGACGCAGGTCGTCTGACACAGTGACAGACGAGACGGGATGCATGTTCATGTCGTTTAGTTTCCCTCTTGGTGTTGTGACTTCCCTGACTGAATTAATTTTTACACAAAATCTGGACGATCTAGAGGGATGTAAAATGTCGCAGTCAGCGACGTCACCGTGTTCGTGAAAGTATGTATTGGCTTAAAAAAAAAAGTCACAGTCTTGTTTTTTATCACTGAAACTTGCTGCTGCGCACAGCGAAATCTGCCCCATCCCATAAAAAACAACAACAAAAACCCACGTGTCATTCAGTGCATACTCTCTAACGCCTGGAGGCGGCATGATTCACTGCCCGCCACAACACAATATGACCAGTCAGTGTTTGTTGTGAAGAACGTGATTCTCGTGCAAAAAGTCTGGACCTTATTGGGGACACCGTTCCATGAAAGCGTCCGTGCAAGCTGTCTGAAATTAATGACAGTGTTTGTTAGGCGCCTCCCGCAGTGCATCCAGTACATACGTCTGCTGTACTTCTGACCGACCTGGTTCCTTTGGTAAGCACATGATGTTTTCTTGGTCCATCCGCCTTTTGCGGCCATCTTTGAAGAGAAGGGAACAGGTTTTTTTGTTGTTGTTGTTGTTGTTGTATACTATCTCCGGAACTCTAGTGTAAGTCCGTTCCTCCTTGTGAAGCGGGGGGCCGGGACAGCCGAATGGTAGAGCGTTGAACTTTCACTGCTCGGGTCGTGCGTTCGAATCCCGGCTGGGGCCAAATATTTGTGCTGGCCTTTTACTCGTTGCCCCGTCTTTGATGTCACCTATACGTGGTGGAGACGGACGTTAATCTCTCACGCCCACCCACCCACTCACCTCCCCACCTCGTGAAGCCTTCATACGGTATGCAAACAGATAACACGTATAGTCTTCGCGATGTCTGGTTGGTTGTAGCTGGGTTTAACGTCCTTTTCCCCCATATAAAAGAGATATTAAAGAATGGAGCAACGAAGCAAAAGCTAGTATTACTGTATCTCGATTTGTAAGAATGCAATGTGACAGTTCATCACTTTTGCCATCTCAAGAGATGGTAATACTGGCTTTTTCCACGTTGCTCCATTCTTTGATATCTCGGTTATGTTTCTTCGTTTTCTGGTTTCTTTATCACCATCCCCCGCAGGATGTTTGTTTATAAATACAAGCTGTAGGAAGAAACTCCGATTTGTTTCCGGGGGTAGTTCCATCCCCGTAAAAAGTTAGAAGTTGACTAGAGAGGCAGGGAACGATAACCTTATCCCCCGCATACGACATTTACAGTATCTCCGGTTGATAACCTCTCCCTAACGGCAGCTCTTTCAGATAGCAGCCAGGGGGAAGACGCATCACACAGACGTCCTTTTCAGGGAGGGTCAGGAATGCATGGTCTTCTAATTTGTCTTTGGGGAAAAGCCGGTGGGCATTTTCGCGCACGCGGCGCACACGCACACACGCACACGCACACACACACACACACACACTTGTAGTATTTGTATGTGTAAGTGAAGGCAGTCACAAATTCTTTGCGGTGAATCAGTCTCTCTCTCTCTCTGTATTGATCAAGATTAAGCTTATACACAGATGTGTTGACTGTACCCCCACATGTGAGCAGTATGGACTCACTTGAAAAAGATTGCCGTGTGTGTGTGTGTGTGTGTGTGTGTGTGTGTGTGTGTGTGTGTGTGTGTGTGTGTGTGTTCATTGACTTTAAATTATGTAACTTGTTTCTACACTTCGGGCTTTTTTTCCCCTTCTTCTTCATATTCCTGTAGCTTTTAGATTTACCTCTTTTCGCTCATATTTTCCTAGTTTAGCAACGGCAAGTTTGAATATGGTATTTCTGCCAAAACTTTCACCGTTGGAAAATAAAGAGTATTCTCTCTCTCTCTCTCTCTTGGAGGAAGCTGAACTGGTAGAACGTCAGGTTTGGAGTGCCAACATTCGGGTTGTGAGTTCCAATCTCGGTTTGGATTAAAAGCATTTGTGCTGACTTTCTGAGTTTTTCCGTCGTTGCCTCATCTTCGCCGATAATATGTTTTTATGTTGTGGAAAAAGGATGTTGAACTCGAAAACAACCATCTCAGTCACTCTGTCTGAGAGTTTAGAAATCCACCTCTTTGTACTAAGACGAAACGTCATTCCTGTGGTAGTTTTTAAGGAAACTTGCAAGTGGTATTTTCTTGCTGTAGGTGTGAAAACTGGAATATCTCAATTTGAGTTCTGTGTTCAGCCAGAGGGCCGCGGCCGGCACTGAGTGTTACTGCTCAACTGAACTGGAATCTTGATCAGCTGTGTACGCTATCTCAGTTTCGTCCACTCTGGAAGCAGTTTGGACCACAATTACCCTTGTTGAATGTTCACAATACAGCCGGGGGTCAACTGTTCTGACCCTCTGAAGTCAAATCTGCTCTGTTTGCTTTCGTCCTCTCACAAACTGATCAAAAGTTGCCGCCGCGTCCAGTCCCCGCATTGTCTCCCCTTTACCAGCTCTCTAGTCGTCTTCTTGATTCCGTAGTTATCGCCCTTGACTCACGGATCATGCACGGTGGGTTTGGAGTCAGCCACGCTCTAGTGTGTTGCTGATAAGGTGATGGTCCTTCAGTAATCGTTATGTTACCCAGTGTTAGAGGGGTGGCCTTTCAGAAGTACTCACAACACTGTATGAAAACACAGGGATCACGATTGAAGATGATGTTCAGGTTTTACTACTCAGAAACCAAAGTCGTAAACAGTCACTTCCCGAGTATTCAGTCAATGTCTGAGCCGTGACTGACGGGGGCTTCAGGGATTTGTTATCACTATAATGGGTTTTAATACTAGCGTTGGTTTAACACGTACTGAGCTACTGAATGGCTTCGGGCTGGGTTTTACATTTACTGCTATCATAATTGTCTGTCAGTATCAACCTGAGCAGACCAACTGAACGCAGGTTTTTGTGTGTAGGTTTTTTTTTCCTCAGTCCGAGGCTCCCTGTGTCCGCGACGGCCAAAGTCAGTACGCACAGCCATGATCGTGTTCATGTGACGTGGAAACACGTGACCATCCATCACAAAATGAGTTGTTTTGTACCCTGACCTCATTTGGCAAGGAGCCAAAAACAGGCCGTACAAAATAATGTTGAGATTCACTTGGTTTGGATTCTTCAACTTTTTTTTTTCTGTCATGAGCTTTAATGTTAAAGTGTAAGATGTCTTTTTGTTTGTTTATTGTTGTTATTCAGTGTTGTTGTTTTTGCCTGAGACTGCTTGCTGAAGAGAATTACCTTTTTTAAACAGTGGTTTCTCGTGTTTGTTCTCGTTTCCGGCAAGTTCAGGAAAAAAGTGACCTGGGGGTATCTGTCCAAGAGTTACTGTAACTCCGCCTGAAATCGCCGTTAAGAAAACTAAGAACTGATACCAATTATTCAAATTGAAAAAGCATTTCCTCTACTTTCTGTCAATCGAGACCAGTATCTAAAACTGAATCCAAAACGTGACTTCCGACTCATACCGTGGTCAGTGTGCAGTCACATGATTATAACATGATGATGATGGTCACTGATGATGACGAAGGCCGGCTCACGGCGCGTAGGGAGAGGTTTTGAAAGAATGGCAAAAACAAATTTACACTGAACAAACAAATAAACAACAACTAAAAACCAAAATGCAGTTGATAAATGGAGTAATGCGTTGAATAGACGAGTCTCGAGTCAGTCGCCTCCGCATGACAATAGTTATGATATTGAATGCCTCTTTCACAGACTCAGGAAGAGAGTTCCACAGTTTGGTGGCTGCATTCTGGAAGGACCGTGCACCAGGCCGCTAGCTCATGAACTGACGCAACTCTTTCTCGCTTTGCGGCTCAGTGGGAGCCAAATATTCGTGCTGGTTTTTTTCCCTCGTTGCCCAGTCTTTGATATAAATAATAATAATAATACATAGCTTTTATAGAGCGCTGCTCTCCAACTTCCAAAGACTCGCCGGCTGCGCTTAAAGCACGCGCGCGTGCGCGCGCACACACACACACACACACACACACACACACACACACACACACACACACACACACACACACACACACACACACACACACACACACACGCTATTTACATCCCCTCAGTCTTACACACAATTTGGCAGTACAACGAACTCATGGTGCACACAGACAGACTTAACAGAGGTTTCACTATCAAAGGCCTGGTGGAAGTGAAAGGTTTTCAGATGGGATTTAAACAGGGGCAGTGAGGTCTGAAGGCGGAGTTCGGTTGTCAAGGAGTTCCAGGCAGTCAGTCGGGAACATATTACCCGTATGTAGTGGGAAAAGGACGTTAAACCCCAAAACACCCAGCCAGTCAACCTTTGCTTTCATTTCAATTGTGTATGAAGACACGGGGCGGCCGGTGGTCTAGTGGTTAAGTGACTTGTCACCAATGCGAGAGATCAGGTGTTCGAGTCCCACTCGGGGCAAAGATTTTTTCCTTCTCCGGCGTATGTGACACCGTTCATTCGGGCCGATCGTCGGGGGTTCTCTCCGGGTACTCCGGCTTCCTCTCCCTCTGCCGCTTTGTTCAGCCCACCAAATTCGAAAAAGAAATGCAATTCTAAATTCCGCAATTTAAATAGCTGAGCTGACCCTTCGCACCACGTGATTGTAATGTGTTTATGTCCAGTGTGTGAGGAATGCGTGTGATTCACGTGAGCGTGCGTGTTGGGTTCAGCCGGTTCGCGGCGCTTTGAGCCGATTCTTGAACTTGGGTAAAGCGCCTGAATGATATTCATTTTATCATTATCATCATCATTATCATCATCAAGACCGTGGCCATGCATGTCATGAGTCCTCACTGGTACGATCAGTCCCAGTGTCCCCTATCAAGCTCTTTACACTTTACTGACGCTGCTGCCGGGACTAATAAGCCGAATATGCCAGCTGAGCAGATAGAGAATCCCCCGGAAAGAAAATAAGACCTCCCTTGGGGTATATCAATATTTACAGGCACTCCCTTGGCTCTCACCGACAAACTAGCCAGTCCTGTCCGATAGCCGAGCATTCCCGATGGTAAATCAGTTTTCGTGCCGTTTCTCTCTCTCTCTCTCTCTTTCTTTCTTCTGCGGTGTCTGGATCGATTGCTACAGTTGTATGCGTATGGTTCGGCGACTTGTCATTGATAAGATTCTGATGAATCAGTCACAGTTAGTATTGAAAATCGATCATCAGTGAAATGGTATCACAGTCAGACTTCCGTCAGTGAAGTTTCGTTTCCAGTCAGTAACAAAAGTCACGGACGCCGCTGACAATATTTTCGTGTCACTGGCAGACACACACAAAACTTACACAATGTACATGACCTGATGCCGATTTGTCCTAGAACGCCGGAAGATTTTGACGGACTGATTCAGTTTAAGTGCGAATAACTGAAGGCATCCGACATTTTCAAGTCGTTCGTACGACTGATGATGCAGGCATGAATAAGGTTTGTTACAGCTTGCAATAATTATAATGCCGATGCCGTAACTATGAGCATAAATTATATAAATAGACAGCGGTCGGAGGTCCCCCCCCCCCCCCCCCCGATTTTAATGAAATGACCGGTTCAGCCCTACACATAGAAAATGTCCCGAACACGATGCAAGAAGGGGTATGTCCAAGACACTAAAACAGCAATGTGGCACTGATTTGGGTGAGTCGTCCGCGTTCTGGTTGTAACTAGCGGGCCCTTTAACAAGGGGTCGTCAGGGACCCGTACAGCAGCCCCGCCAGATCTCCCAGCGTCCAAGGATAGCTAGAGCTCTCTGTTTGGCTTGTAGCTCCGCCCACCGTGACCTTGACAGACGGATGGGGCGGGGCTTGTGAGACCAGCGGGCGTCTCGTGGCGCGCTGGAGCGGCGTGCGCGGTTGCCTCCCTTGCATGGCTGCGTGCTTACCGTGGGTTGCACCTTTCCTCTGTGCGTCTGTACGGCGCCGTGTGCCTGTGTGCGTTGTGTACCGATTGGCGAGGACAGCTTGATTTGTGCCTGATTGCTTTGCCTGAGGAAACCTTGCAATAGTACACCCAATCAGGCAGCACGGTTAGTCTTTGATGGCGACACCTCTAAATGGTCATCAAACCGCATGTTTTTTTTCTTGGACGGTTTGAAATCGTTAGAACTACTGTCAGCACTGAGCGGCAGAAAAGCGTGGGTTGTCCTGGTTTCTTGTGTTGACAGCACCGACGCACCACCACGATGCCGGGTGGCGGGAGAGAGGAATGAGTGAGTGAATGGAAGGAAAAAGGGAAGGAGGTGTAGACTGCACGGTGTGAAGCGAGACAGGTGGGAGCCGACAGGAAGTTGTAGGTTGGGCTTATAGCACTGACGGCGCGTGGCCGTTTGGTGGTTGTGTTTCTCCTACCTGGTGAGGCGGCGGCTTTCCAAGGAACTGTGCTCCGTGTATTCCAGTCAGTGTTTTAGGAGCGGATTCCACACTTGTTTGGGACTTCGGCTGCTGCTGCTGCAGTTGCAACTGAGTGCATTCAAAGAACCAAGCGGCAGCCACCTAGCATTTTTAGGAACCGATTCAGTGGAAGAGTTACCTTTGCACAGGTAAGACTCAAGTTTGCTGTCAGATATGTTTATAAGGACAGATGTCTTTTGCTTTCTTTATTCCATGTACATCGTTTGCCTCCACAAAAACGACAGTGGTTGCAGCATCCTATCTGGGTGTGATGGACTGGATCTTGTTTCATTTTTGACCATGAGCCGGGTATTATTAAGAGTCTGATGAGTTCAGGTAGCCGTGCCGACGACTGTACCTGGCTTTTGCCCTATCACAACATTTCACTTTCTTCACGATAGTAGTCGTACTAAAGTTTTCCATTCAGTTTTAGCAGTGTTTGATATAATTATTGTCTGTCTGTAGTCACGTTTGAATGTTCATTCTTGGTATTGTGAAGAAATGCAGTGGCACCTGACCTCTCTCTCTCTCTGACTTAGTGTCACAGACACACACACACACACACACACACACACACACACACACACACACACACACACACACACACACACTATATCGTCTTATGTGCATTTAATAGAAATAGAATGGTGCGCGAGTTTCTTGAGTCGTGTAGAGATTTCCCCACTGCCACATTCTCAACATTTTAACGGTCTGTGTATGGACCGGGACGACACTATGCTGCTCAGTGACAATGATAACTGTCACCAGTGAATCAGTCAGTTTTGCCCAATACACACAGCGTTGTGACATTTTGGGTGTGTGTGTGTGTGTGTAATTGATCCGTTGAGTCGTTGACTGACTACGCGAAAACTACCAGCAATATTGATCCATAGTCCTGTTTCAACCTTTCCGCACTATATACATGTACCCCCCCTCCTCCCCCATCAGCATCCCCCTCTCAGGCAGTTATACCCATTTTCTCCCTCCACCCCGCTCATCACCACCCCCCGCCCCGCCCCGCCCCAGCACCATTAATTGTCATTTTTTTTGTTGTTGATATTGACTAGGGACGGGGTGGGCGTTGGGGGGGTGGGGGGGGGGGGTAGTACTGAGATGAAGGTAGGTTAAGACCTTTTGAAGTAAATTTTTGCCGGCACTCGAGATGAAGATTTTTCTGATACCAAGAACAAGAAAAACGACAGGTAGCAACCCCCCCCCCCCCCCGACACAAACACACACACAGACACACTCTACGCACAACAAAACAAAATAGAACACTCTGATTTTAAAGAGGTTTGTGCGAATGAAAATACCCAACAAAAATATCACTCGTCATCTTGGTCATCTCGGATCGAACATTCTGTTTCATGCATTTCTCTGCCGCCCTGATCACGACCATTACGTTACAACACACACACACACACACACACACACACACACACACACACACACACACACACACACACACACACACTACGTTCTCATACGAAATCATTAGATATGTATCGTTCATTGGCGCATTATACAGCTGAGAGGCTCCAAAACTGATACAGCAGGAGGGTGGTAGGTGGAGGGGAGGGGGGGGGGAGGAGGTGTTAGAGCAGGAGAAGGGGGTGAGGGGTGGGGGCAAGGACGTATCAACCGCCTGAGGTCAGTCAACTGAGGATCTTCGTGAGCTGAACTGTCTCCGATAGTCGGGCCCGATAACTCAATGACATGTTAATGATCCGCCTACAGATTGGGGGACACGTCCTAATCTATCGCCTGTGGTGATTTCCACACTAGCGATGAGGATGTTGGAACAGGTATAAGGAGGGGCCATCATGAAAATGCTATTGTTGCTCGTGTCCTAGGCTTGCAGTTATTCGGTTTTATATTTCAGACGTTTGTATAATCGTAGAGTTATACGATACGATTATACGATTCAGAAAACAACAACAAAAAAAGACCTCTCTCTCTCTCTCTCTCTCTCTCACACACACACACACACACACACACACACACACACACACACACACACACACACACACACCCTACGGGTGGGGGTGGGATGGAGAGAGAGAGAGAGAGAGAGAGAGAGAGAGAGTTTTTCCCACATAATTACGAACTTGTTAGAACCGAGGCTGAAAATGTTAGGTTGCCATTTTGACGAGTGCTTTCCACCAATTATTTCAATTTGGCACGCAGCTGGTGTGCAGGCGTGCTGGCTATATAAAAGACATGACGCACGCGCGCGCGCGCGCACGCGCGCACACACACACACACACACACACACACACACACACACACACACACACACTGGCACACACACATACCCTTACACACACCACCACCACCAGCACAACACCACCACCACCAAAAATAACAACACCGCAAGCTTCTGACATAAACTATATAAAATACGTTACTGACGAAACTGTGCAAACTGTGCCCCCCCCCCCCTCCGCCATTCCCTAACTGGTCCCTTCCCCGTTGGTCATGCATAGCCATATCAAGGTGAGATCTGTGGCTGGACTGACTTTACGGCGAAAACATCACACCTACTATTTTCCACCAATACCAAGATCTAAACTCCTGACGTAATGTCCTTCGCGTCACACACCAGATGACGTCGAGTGACGCATGAGATCGTGAAGTGGGTGTCGGTAGCTGCTGAGTCCATCTGGTTTCTGTTTCCCCTGACATATGGCCGCCGGCCTTTGTCTTCGTTACACCCTCCGTGGTACAGGAACTGGCCGAGACACGATCCGACATTACACTTATTGACAGATTAGCGGCCGTTTACAAGACCAGACACACACAACACGTGTGTCTCTGACAAAGCCGCCTGCGCTCCGTAGCGTTGAGAGTGGTAGGTCACGTGACGGGACAAGATCGGCACTGTTTTATGTGGTGGTATGGCAGTTGCGGGGTGGGTGTTTGGGAGTTTAACGGGTATGTTGCGGTACTGCCGGTTGGGTGGTTGGTTGGTTGGCCGGTTGGTTGGTTCCGGTTTTGGTTTAAACAGGTTTGTTGCAATACAAGTCGTTGAAGTAAACAAATAGTGAGCATAAACAAGCACCGCTTATGCTAATCCTCAGACTAAACTGGTAAGTAATTATGGCAGACTAAACTGGTAAGTAATTATGATAGATTAAAACTACAGAAGAGAGAGAAAGAAAGAGGGGTGTTCTGTGTGTACTCACAGCATCGGGGGAAAAAAACAAACAAACAAAAAAAACCCCTCCCTTTAGGTTGGGTAACTGGAGTTTAACGTTCCCGCCACAAGTCAAGTGAAATTGGAGACAGCCCTAAGAGCAGGTCACTGGACTGAAGAAGGGACAGCTGATGTCTGTAGTCAGTGATCAGTCCATCTGAACACTATTCACTTTCCACTGCAGCAGTCTTTCCACCACGTACTCATGGTCACGGGGGAGAACGTCGGTACAAATGTTTGGCTCCCAGTCGGGATTCGAACCCACTATCCGAGAATTGACAGTCCAAAGCTATACCCGGTCGGCTATGCTGGTCTCCCATGCGGCACAGCATGCAGTAGTGGTGACGAAAAGATATTCATTGAGATGTCTCAGATAATATTTAAACTCTAAGTGATTAGCATTTAATTTACCGTAATGTTTTGACCTGAAACCTAAAGACAGAACTTGGGATGCAGCTGGCAATCTTGCTTTGTAATGGTGAGACTGCAAAATGATAATTACATTCGCGTAACACGATACTTACGACCTTTAGATCTGAACATGATCCGCATCTCTAACGAGTGCTAGGAGGAAGCGTTTAGAACTGAGGAAAAAATCGTGTGCGTGCGATTGTGAAAACGAAACAACAAATAGATTTTTTTTTCTTCTTCTTCTTCTGACTCAATTTTGTTAAAAGTCAGTATAATTCATTTCACCTAAGCTACTACTGTAGTAGTAGCAAGGTTTCACTGAGTTCCCTTTGCCGCGCTGCTATAGTTGTAACAGACAGAAAATATTTGTGTCTATTTGTATGCTTTTCTCCTTCTCCTACGGTCGATTTGACTGGTTGCGTCAGATCTGCAGCCCGGTCGCCATGCCGAATCCCACGGTCTTCTCCAGGTCATGATGGCCAAAGCTGCACCTGCTCCATGACACGTTTGAGGACTAGTAGCACTGCGCCCTCTGGCCAGGTTGGACGTCGTAGAGCATCATGGGCAGGGCAGTACTGAAGGATGTGGGGTCTGGGATCCGTCAGTGTGGGCAATCATGAGTAGGTTGAGGTGGCTCAGTAGTCTGCAGTGGCCAGTCCTCAGTCTGAAGAGGATTGTCTGCTGGTACCTCTGGAGCTGGTGGGTAGGGAGACGAATTACTTCCTTAGAAACGGTTTCTCTCTCTTTGTTTTTACGTTTGTTACCGTTGAGTACGTTTTTTGTGCGTCAAGTTTTATGATATAGAGCTTACATGATTAGTTCGAGTGTAGCTACGCGAACAGTCGAACCATCTTGGGGTTAGTCTTTCGCCATAAACCACTCGAACTAATCATGTAAGCTGTTTATACGACTAGTATTCAGACTCTTACCTCTACTGCTCCAGTCGCATACATTTTCTGCGACATTTTATTTTTCTGGTGGGCTGACTAGTGACTTTTGTACCACCTCAAATTCTGCGCACTGACTTGTGAGGAAATGATGCGTAGGGCAGTTGAAATTGCTTGATTTTAAGAAGAATATCATTCAAAGCAGGCGCTCATGTACTGACATTCAAAAGTGCACTCGCAAATACTTCACAGAGATTTTTCTGTGCAATTTTTTTTAATATTTTTTTTTTTTACGTGATCCAATGAAAATAAAATCCCCCCCCCCCCCCCCTTAGTGAGCAAAATAACTGTGCACTGACCGGCCGTGACGTGGTAGTTCCAAATGTTTGAAATGATGCACTTTCTGATTGATTACGTAACTGGAGTGTGTTTTTGTGAGCTCGTAAACCACAGAATGGGTTATGGAAAGTTGTAACTCACACTTTCGCTCTCTGTTTCCTTACTATATAGTTAACTCACTGAAAGTCAGTTTGCACTGGCGAGTGGTGTAAACGATGGTAGGGTAGTGTTTGAAAATGCAAGTCGTGTAGATTTCATGTTGGTAAAGTTGTTTTCAGAAAAACATAACATGTTTTCAGAAAATGAAAGTACAGCAGCAGTGCCTGACTACCCGACAGTGTTAGCAAGGGAAGCCACGAGGAGATGGAATGAGTGATGAATAATTAATCAGGTTGTGGCTGCTGATGTGATGTTGGTGTGGATCCCAGCTATCCACATGTTGACAACTAGTCCCAGGGGAGTCTCTATCGCACGACACGGGGCTTAAAAAACTATGTTCCTTGGTGATCGTATACTACTTAATTTGAAGATGTGGGGAGGGAGGGGGCGAGGGAGATGGGGGCAAAGGAGAGAGAGAGAGAGAGAGAGGGGGGGGGGGCAGGGAGAAGAGTGGTGTCGCATTATGTCGATGGGTAAAAGTGATTATGCTGGATTCGCGTGAAAGCATGATCAGCCTCTGTCTCTTGAGCCTGTGTCTCTGTCTCTTTCTGTCTGTCTCTGAGAGATGCTTTCACTTAGTTTTAGAAGTAGCGTACACGCAGCAAGGACAAGACTGGGACATAGTCTGTGACTTTGATCAAGAAAGATTCATTACCTCTGTGTGTGTGTGTGTGTGTGTGTGTGTGTGTGTGTGAGAGAGAGAGAGAGAGAGAGAGAGAGAGAGAGTTATGGATACTGCTCGAGAGACTGAAGTGGTCCACCTAGGTGACGCTGTATTACGCATGCGCTGTATCGACACCAACAGATGGCCATGACAACTTGATGAGGACATATTGTGTACAGAGCACGTGCGACTCGCACTTATGACGGAAATGGCCAATCACTATGAGTTACCATACGGTTTATATGCACTGTATCACCCCCGTGAACCGTCAGAACTGTACCCTGATCATGAACCCGGACTGAAGCTTCTCAAACCCATTGTACTTAGAATCCCACTACTTTCTAGGTAACAGCAGAATTCGGCTACACATGTGTGTTCAAGTCTCTCTCTCTCTCTCTCTCTCTCTCTCTGTGAGGGTGTTTGTGTGTGTGTGTGTGTGTGTGTGTGTGTGTGTGTGTGTGTGTGTGTGTGTGTGTTGGGGGGTTTGGGGAGGTGAGGAGGATCTCCTGATCGTTCAACATTTTTGAAACTAAAGTGTAACGTCCCTGAATTCATCAGTGAAACATATTGCTTAGAATCGAAACAGCAAGTTAACTTAAGGCTTTTCACGAGATTCAAGTGGATGATTTCATGCTGGCCCTATGCCAACGCAAAAACAGTCCAACCTCACATTGTGGGTTTTAAAAGATCAAAGAGTCGACCTGTCCGAATCCGTATTATATTAAAAGACTTGATGAGAATATTCATAAACGTGTGAGGAAAAAACTGCCTCCTGCCACTTGATCAGTGATTAAGATGATGAGGGATTGATTGCATTCGAATACTAATAACTGATTAATTTACTGATATGAATACGTTTAATTTCAGTACTTTAGGCGAAGACACTGTGTAAGTCTGAAACACAAACTTGATGGCGAAAGGGGTCACAGTTTTTATAGATCCCCCCAGCGAATACAGCGACACTGCTCTTGAGCTGCTCTTTTTAGTGCGTTGCTTCTAGCCACTTCACAGAGCTTCGCCGAGGTTTTTGGGTTCGCTGTATGTGGATAAAAAAAAGCCTTTATTGCTAATTGACAAAGGTGTTTCGGAGTGGCACAAGCGATTCCTCTTTGACTGTGCTCAGGGTTCGTTTGGGGGCACCTAGGTTTTATTGAACGGTGTAGTGAAAGGCCGCAAAGGGCTATCGGGCTGATCTTTTCTGCTAAACGCCAGGCTGTGAAGGGCAATTGTGATGTATGAATTGCAGGTGTGTGCACAAACTGGGGGTAAACGATACACGTCAGACGTAACTGAAAAGAAAGAGACACTTTTCTGTCAGTTTGTGCGCAGTTTTTTTTCACCTTAGATTAATACTTAAGCTGTAAGAGAAGACGGAACGATTTCATATAACGATTCAAATACTTTTGTCAGTTTTGTGCATACGTGTTTGATTTTTTTTTCACGGCTGCACAGCTTAATATAAGAAGTCAGATATTTGAAATTGCGGCATGTTCAAAGTGCAGTGATCAATAGCGCAGCGTTTAGTCTGTGATGATCACACACACACACACACACACACACACACACACACACACACACACACACACACATACACGCACGCACGCACTGACGCGCACACACACACACACACACACACACACACACAGAGAGAGAGAGAGAGAGAGAGAGAGAGAGAGAGAGAGAGAGCGCAATATGGGGTATAGCGTGACACACCGGTTATTTTTTAAATATATTCAAACAACACGATGACCCTTCTCTTAATTTTACGCCATGTATGACTCATATGGTCGGCATTGTCAGTGTTGTTTATCAAACACTCTTTTTCCTATCAAATATAGGATTTATAACTGAAGTCCAACATCGCCAGGCACAGTGTTTATCTGATGAACAGCTGTGTACTTGACTTGTCACGAGACAGAAGTATCTTTTGAAGTATTGTCTTCTGGTGTTTTAGCTCCTCAGTTCGGCCTGGTTTGTTGGTTGAGTCATCAGCTAGTTAACGGCCGGTCAGAGCGCGCTCAGTGTGTGTGTGTGTGTGTGTGTGTGTGTGTGTGACTGAGAGAGAGAGAGTGTGTGTGTGTGTGTGTGTGTGTGTGTGTGTGTGTGTGTGCTGGACATCTTGCCACATCTTTGAAATCACCCATACATGATGGAAAAGGACGTTAAACTTCCAGACACCCACCCAAACACCCACCCTGGAGCCCCGCCCACCTAAATTCGCGTGTCAGCTGCCGATGTGTGCTTACTTCACATGAGGCTGCACCGTTTAACCGCCGTACGCTTGTGTCCCCGCATATCCCAAACCCCAACATCTTTTCAGTCCATTCGCCTCCGTCTTTCTGTTGAGTGAAAGGTTGGAGTCCCTGGTTAGGCCCGAATTAGACTGATGTGTTTAGGGGTTAAGTACAGGCTGGTAGCGCAAAGACCGCATTGTTTGCTTCT
Organism: Batillaria attramentaria; assembly: GCA_018292915.2. Taxonomy (NCBI): domain Eukaryota; kingdom Metazoa; phylum Mollusca; class Gastropoda; family Batillariidae; genus Batillaria; species Batillaria attramentaria. The sequence continues at coordinate 1,584,293 of JACVVK020000076.1, forward strand.
TCGTCGCCCGCACATCGTCAGGTCGTGGGACCGGCCGTCCGATTCAATAAGCAAAAACGCAGAGTGCATATCGGCGTGGATCAGTTTGAAGTGAGGCCTTTATGCTCTTTTGACCTGCGTCTGTGTTTGCGCGGGAGTTGTACTGTGAGAGAGAGAGCAGGCGTGTAAGCTTCAGTTTCAATTCACTATAACGCATTCAGCGGTGAACTTCCGATCGGGTGCGTTTTATTGTGGGTGAACAGTTCGGGAAAGGTCAAGAAAGTATGAAACGGCCCATTAATGATTGATTGAGATCGATTGCCCAGCTGGAAGAGAAGTGTAAGGATTAACGAGCGAAGTTCCAGATGACCCACGTGCTAGTGTGCGCGCGTGTTTGTGTGAACATCAACTCTCGATGCAGACGGCTTAATTTGCCGCTCAGGAACTTGGAAACTTTTGACTGGAATGACTTTTCTTGTTATCGTTGTTGTTGACTAAACTGAGATTTTGAGAATATAGTGATGTCTTAATTAAATTTTGTTTCCAAGTTCGTATTCGACTCGACAAAGACCTAAAGTCGAGCACTAGGAGTCTACACAACAGCGGCTTAAAGAATCAAGTTAAACTTAATTTAACCGAGCATCATAATAATAATAATAAGAAGAAGAAGACACAATTAAAGTAGGTAAGAAAAAAATCATATATTCAGAATTGTGACGAGCAAAATAGACGCGTAAAATGAGATATCCCCTTCCACATGAATAACTCTGCGGTGGCAGGTGAAGTTCCCTGCGGCGGAGATTATGATAAGGGAATTATGAGTGAAAGCTCATACTGGCTCTCATATTCGTCGCACGGTACACTGGCTGATACTGGGGTCCTGTCCGCGTCAATACCCGGGTGTTGCTTAAGGCTGTTTAACCCCTGTCAATTGAGCCGTGAAATCATGGGGACGTAGATGCCCTTATCAGCGGCTCCCCGAAGCAACACCGGTCCCGTGTGGGTAAACCCCAACCTAAGTGTTCAGTGCGCCATCTTGATAACTCACCCCCCCCCCCCCCACCCCCCCCCGTCCCCCCCCCCCCCCGGACGCAGGCTTTCTTTTCCCGCGTGAATTCTGTCCACGGACCTTTAGTACAGTCAACGGAGATACGCACTGGCGCCATCAACGGTTCATGGGTAGCTTACAATAAGTTGACTGCTTAAGTTTTCTTGATCTTCTACACACACTGAATGCATTTCCATAATTCCATTTTTTTTCCAACAGAGACAGTGAAATAGTGTAGTGTGGTGCTGACCTATCTTTTCGGTGAAAACGAGAGTAACCTGTTAGTGCGTGAAGTGTACCACGTGCTTTTATAGAGGGCGGTATTCACTGATTCACGATGATTCCATTTGCTACATGCCTTTATCATCGCGTCATCTGTGGTGCCTTAGACAGAAGTCGAGCGGGAAAAGAAACGGTGCGGCCCGGACAAATGCATGGTTTCAAGAAACTGCTGATGTTGCTGCCCCCCCCCCCCCCTCGTTTGCCCCTCCCCCTCCCGCTCCCAAAGGTGCCAACTAGTAAGGACTGGCTGTATTATTTTCCGCTTAACTCAATTAAATACGGAAATACGGTTTAGTCGCTAAGAATACTGAGGAGACAAATTTCACTGAAATATTTCAAACGGATCATTAGGAAGTACAGCTGTACTTGAACCGAAAACGACAGAATAAGTGTGAGTGCACCACCTTTTAGTTCTAACTTGGATGGCGTAATGCGTGTGTGTGTGTGTGTGTGTGTGTGTGTGTGTGTGTGTGTGTGTGTGTGTGTGTGTGTGTGTGTGCGCGGGTGCGCGCTCTCACACTTTAGCGCTGAAACTATAAGCGATATATACTTTCTGTTTATTCTTTTTTTTTCCCCCCTTTATATGGCAGAATACTGACGTGCTGGAAAATACTGACATTCGTTTGAAATATGTGGTGGAAAAGCACGTTAACCCCCCCCCACACACACACACACACACACACACACACACACACACACACACACACACACACACACACACACACACACACCCTCGTGTGAAATAGTATTGACGGGCGAACACTTTTGGGGATTGGCACCTCTGCACTCCCTCCCTTCGCCTGTACGCTAATTATCCGGCCATCTGATGCTTATTTCGTGATTACCTACCTGGCTAATGCCCGTTACTTACGTTGGGCGCTCATCCTGTAGGGTATTTGATAGCGCCTGGAAGCATGGTATCTTCTCTTTACTCCTCCCCCATTTAAAAACAGCTGTCATTTTTCCCCCCTCCCGCTGTTTCAGAACGGGTAGCAATCAGTAAAAACGGCCTATGGTTAATCTGGATAATGCACCTGGGGTTTTAAACTGCTGTGTGTCTGATCACGGGGGTGTAATCAAAATGGACGCCGTGTTTCTGGTGCTGTTCTGCTTCAGAACGTTCTGATGATGACTGCTCCCATGTAAAGCATTACGTTTGAAATAATTATGAGCATAGATCTAGATAGATAGATAGATAGATAGACGTCTTTTTATAGAAGTAACACGTTGTTCAAAGTCGTTGTCTGGCTGATACACCATCCCTTTCTCAGTTTCAAGCCGACAGATCGAAGTCCGCTGATGTGGGGTGAGCGGTGGTCTAATAGGTAGCACGTCGGACATAGCCGCTGCGCTACTGAACGGCCGTCACCAATGTCACGGCGATGAAGCGTGGGTTCGAGATTGTGATATGTGATACCGGTTTTTCCTGGCTACCGGGCTGCTCATCGGTGGTCTCCGGGTTATCCGACTTTCCTCCCCCAGCAAAATTGAAGAATAGGATAGGTATTGGGTGGCGCTGCACCGCGGCGACGCGCTTCCCCCAGGAGAAGCAGCCCGAGTTTCTCGAAAAAGGATAATGAAGTAGTAAAAAAAAAAAAAAAAAAATCGGTGTGGAAATAGTCTGACCTATTGAAGAGTAGTAGCACTAGAAACACTCACGTCCATTTTGTTTGCACCCCGTGTTGACGGGAGAGCTCGGTAGTATATGAGATGAGTTGCACGCAGGTGGCTTTTTCCTTCGGTCTGTACTCTAATGGATAGTGGAGTGGCTAATCATTACGGCCTTCCCGGCGGTAAAGACACAATTTGAATGCTTAATAGCGGCTGTTGGTGGCAAATGTAAGGCCTTTTAAAAAGCTGTCAAAAGTTGCCACTTCCGTAGGCTGGATAAAACCATCGCCATGGCGATTTCAGCCCTAGTATTGTCGTGGTTCGCGGCCATTGTCACTGTGTCTGAGGATGAAGACTGAACAGCAAGCGAGACAGGTTGTTTTTTTTTGTGTGTGTGTCTGGGTGTGTCATCTTTTGCGGAGTGGTTCGGTTCGTCTCTCGGGAAAGGAACACCCACCTATTTTGCCAGTGGCATCAAAAGAAGAAAATGCGTATTGTCTCCGTGATTTGGGATTGTCCCGGCTTTTACAATCGTGACTTTCATATTAACCTTTGCGTCGCGGCGCGGTTTAGTTTTAAAATTGTGCGTAGGTAGCAACAAAACATTTGTCTGCATTGTTATTTTTGTCTTGCTGTTTCACATTTCAACTATTACTTTTGTTTTCTTCGTAATGCCAAGCAGATGCTTTTTGCATGACTAGCTAAAACTTCATTCCTCCGTAACTGTGCATTTTTTTACATTGTTGTTTTGATCCGTGTAACGACTCCATATCCCATAGTTTTCCCCTTAGGCTCAACACTGATGTAATTTCTTGTCTGAAGCCTTGTTTTTCTCCATTTTCAGTTTGTTACCACGGCAACCGCGAGTAAGCCTTTTGATCTCCTGTGCTTTTGTCGACAACAGTTTTGCCTTGTTTGTCTTGTTTCATGGATCGTGACTTTAAAAAAAAAAAAACAATCCGGTGACGAAATTACTGCTTGACTTCCGACATGCCTGACATATGTTATGTTATGCGTAGTTCAAGGCATCGATTTAGTCACAAACACTGTATGTTTTACTTACAAAATCGATGTCGGCTTTGTTCTTGTGAAATCTTGACGTTGTGCGAAGCATACGACTTGTGTACCATGCAGCGAAGGAAGAAGTTCCCGGAAGGACAAGAGAGAGAGAGAGAGAGAGAGAGAGAGAGAGAGAGAGAGAGAGAGAGAAACACTCATGTTCAAGACACACGAGCAGTTTTAGGCATTTTCATATGATTCTGTGCCAGAACGTGGTCCTCACATTCAGACCAAAATACGCATTCTACTTCCCGAGTTTTATCCTTAAAAACAAAGCGTTCAATGTACACATTAATGGTTTTAAAAAGATATTTGATGAAAAGGTTTCCAAGAAATAGAGAGACAGTTGAAGGCGGCCATAAGACTACAGTGGGGCGTAACGTTGGACACAGTGAACACAGGTACAGTATGAGAACTTCAAGTGAGAAGTGCCTGAAAACTATCTTTATGGAGGATTTGAGAAGTGAATGAAACATATTTATTTATTGGTTTTAATAACCAAGATTGATGTGTTGGATTTGTTGTTTTTTCTTTTACTTCTGCGTCCGACAAAACACATATAAACATGTTTGACTGAAAGTTCGCGCGTACGAAGTCAAACACGAGCGCGTTTGAAGTCAAATATGATCTCGTGTGAAGTCAAATACGAGCGCGCGTGAGGTCAAATACAAGCGCGTGTGAAGTCAAGCACAAACGCGTATGAAGTCAGATAGGAGCGCATGTGAAGTCAGATGTAAACGCGTGTGAAGTCAAACTGATGTGAACACGTATTAAGTCAAATACGAGCGCGTGTGGAGTCAAATACGAACGTGTGAAGTTAAATATGAGCGCGTATGAAGTCAGATTTGTGTGTTACGGCGAATAGAAAGTCGCATTCCGCCTGAAGCCGTTCACAGTACATAATAAAGGGTGGACATCGAAAGTCAGTGAGTGGACCTGATCTCGCGTTGCCCATGGGTCGGGACGCATCATTGGCTAATCTGTTCCGCCGGGGTCGCATCAGTCAACTTAACTCTCAGATCAACCGGAGATTGCTGTTTGCGGACAAGAGGCTTTTTTGGCCGCAGGAGATGCGACTTCTGTAGATTACGATCGGCGAACTGTGTCTCCCAGCCGGGCGTCACACGGGTTGCGTCATCACTGATGTGACCAATGGGAGTCTGCCTTTCATGTGCGCTGGTCCCGATCTACTGCGTCTTTTGCTGTCTGTCTTCAGAAACAGTGATTTCTGACCGAAAACAAACAGACAAACAAGGAAACAACATCATCAACACAGAACAGTGTTTTGTAAATGAGTATATTGATGTCCGGCTTTAACTTCCGGGAGTAGGGGTGGTAGGGGGTAAGGGGTGGGAGGGGGGGGGGTGTTGTTGTTACAGCATGTGGCGAATCCTCTCGCTCTGTGTCTGTCTGTCTCTGACTGTCTGTCTGTCTGTCTGTCTCTCTCTCTCTCTCTCTCTCTCTCTCTCACACACACACACACACACACACACACACACACACACACACACACACACACAGAGGGAGAGAGAGACAGTCACGGTTGGCTGAACACGATATCTTCTGCCCCGCATCGTTTCCCATGGTTGCGTTTTTTTGTGTGTGTGTGTGTGTGTGTCGTGTGAAAGGTGACGACAACAGCTCGACTGTTTTTAACCCTCTCTTTCCCTCCCTTCTTCTCCAACCTTAACGTTCACATCCAATACACTATATAATTCTTCTATGTGGGCCACTTACGCCAATTTTTCCCACACTCCCCTGTCGCAAAGAGTCGACGGAGCGGAAAATGTGACTCGCCAAGTCTGCCCTTTGCCAGCGTTGCTTCGTTGTTTTGTTTGATTTATGTCAGTGCACAAAAGCGAGTGGAAAGTGTGCAGAAATAGTGATTGCGTATACGGCGTATTGTGTCCTTCTTGTGGAGGGAGGGGGGGGGGGAGGGAGAGATGAAATGAAATGAACCTTTATTTTCCAACGGTGGAAGTTTTTGGTCCGCAAACCAGTATTACAACTTGCCGTTGCTACAATTACAAAGGATAAAAAGTACACTCATAAAGAGAGAGAGAGAGAGAGAGAGAGAGAGAGAGAGAGAGAGAGATGATGATGATGATGATGATGTTGATGTTGAAACGTTTTTAGTCAGGATAGAGCACTTAGGCATTGCTCCCTATCTTACAAACTGTCCTGCTATTCTACATTCAAGGATACTAAACAACAAACTACAAACTGATATTTAAAAAAAGGAGAGAGAGAGAGAGAGAGAGAGAGAGATGATGATGATGATGATGATGGAGAGGATGATGATGATGTTGAAACGTTTTTGGTCAGAATAGAGCATTTAGGCATTGCTGCCGACCCTACAGACTGTCCTGCTATTCTACATTCAAGGATACTAAACTACAAACTGTCATTAAACCAGAATGAGCGAGCGAGAGAGAGAGAGAGAGTCTCAGAATAGACTTGAGATGACGTCTTAAGGTATAGCATGCGGAACATGGATGCCTGATGTTGGATTATGCCTGGCTTTCTTCTCGTGGGGAAATTCACTGTGGCACGCGTTAAAACATGCTTCTGACTACAGCATAATCGTTTTGAAGATAGCAGGCGATACCTGGATATCTGATTCGTTTTGGTGGTTGATGTTGTGTGTACAGGGTACATGACTTTGTGTTTGTTATTGTAGAGAAAGCGAGTTCTTGTGGTAACATGCGCCGGACTCACAGAACTAGAGGCTTTTAATAGCTCTGTGACCAGACTACTGTACGAGTGTCTTGTGTGTTGTTGCAGTGTTGCGGTCACAGACTTTGCGGATTGGTAGTACCTGTGTGACGAAGAAGCGTCGTATCTTTCATCTGCCAGGGTGAGTACTCAACTTTTTTTTTGTCTTCTTGTAATGAATTAACTTTTTGTTTACATTTTGCGTTCGAAAAGCATAATTCGCATACCAGTGTCATGTGGAAATAACTCCCGGTTGCAGCCAAATATTTGTGCTGGCTTTTTCATCGTTTCTCCGTCTTTGATATCACCCGTATGTGGTGGAAAAGAACGTTAAACCCCCAAACACCCACCCACCCGCCTCTCTCTCTCTTAACCATGCCTACGCCTGTTTCGTCATACCTAACTGTCAGAAACAAAACCTGTGTCACTGGAACGCGCCAAACCCGTTCACCCCCACAGACACAGCCCAGGCGCCGAGACCACAAAGCACATCACATCCACATTTTCAGACTCCTTTTTCGGAGAGCGATCACTGTCAGCGGTCGATAGTCTCCCTCTGTCTTGGCGGACAGTGTCATTATTTCGCGCCTTGTACACTTCGCACATGATGTATGACCAAGTTAAGCTCTGATTTGGGTGATGGATCGAGACTCAGTTGGGGGGTCCCGAAAAAAGGAAGATGATCGGACTACCGTTTGTCTTCTTGTAGAAAGCATCTCCCCCCCCCCTTTACCCACCATTACTCACAGCCTCAACTCCCACAAAGTCGCGTCGGCAGAGAAAAATGGTTTTATAATAGTGCTTCAGACAGTCGTATCCTTCTCTTGTGAGATCAGCTGAAGATCAGCGCTGACGGAGGAACTACAGGAAAGACAGTGGCTATCGATGTGCCTTGGGGGAGTTGAGGCTTTTGTCTGTGCGTAGTTCGTGCTAATTTTGGCGTGTTTCCAGGCTGCTAATCTTCTTACTTTTTTGTGGTTTCCATTTGTGACAACTGGATTGGTGCTAGACGCTTGATCTTTTGATTACTTTGTCAGCATTACAACCGATTTTTCAACGTAAGGGCGACCGATTTTTTCGGGGACAAGGATGGGGTGCTGGTATTGAGGAGTGGGGGTGGGGGTGGTACCAAAAACGTCGACTCATGGAGAGGTGTGTGTGTGTGTGTGTGTGTGTGTGTGTGTGTGTGTGTGTGTGTGTGTGTGAGAGAGAGAGAGAGAGAGAGAGAGAGAGAGAGAGAGAGAGAGAGATCAGATTCAACTCAAACTCCGATTAAATTCTCGTTAGCGTTTTTGGTTTCCTGTAGAAGACTAGAAATTGCTGTAGGGAGACTCCGGACACGCGATAAGACCGTGCCAAGAGAAAGAGATGTTGCAAGAGGGCGGGAGGTGGGCGAGGCTAGGGGCAGACAACTAAATCTTGACACGCACCCCAATAACCAAGCATCAAACCGATCATTACTTGCACACTTCATTGGGACCCAGCGCCACAAAACTCTCCAGCCCTTCAGTGCTTCCGCGACCAAACACCAAGGTGTGTAATCAAAATAGACCGAAGTGTTACCGATGCTGCTGCTCTTCATAAGTTTCGACGATGGTCGCTCACATGCAGTCACATGTTTGAAATATGAGCAAAGATTCAAAGATTCGATTTTCTTTGGCCTGCACAGGGGCATAGAGGAACAATATAAACAAACAAGAAATGCAAATGACAAGCTAGTGTTAGGTAAAAAGTTAATGTAAACAGAGACAAATCAGTTGAGGGCCAATAAGCAAAACCGGTGATCAATATTGTCATCACAAACTGCATGAAATGAAGCTAACATACACTTACGGCAATTTCTAAGAATAGAAAAACGTGTTAAGTAAAGAGAATGTGGTTAATGACTCAACTGCTTCGTTCTACACAACTTTTCTTCCTAAAAAATTTAGCATGCACGTGTGCTTTCAATGTAACGACGCGTTGGACTTTCAATGGTTGGGTTATGAGTTCGAATCCCGGCTGGGGCCAGACAATAAATTGTACCGATCTTTTTCTCGTCGCCCTGTCTTTGACATCCCCCGTATGTGACGGAAAAATAGACGTTAAACACCCAAACACCCACCCACGCACCCGCTACTGTTTGGAAACACTCTGAATTGGTGGTGGTCATTGTGAAACCGGGTAACACCGGAAATACTGGCGTCCATTTTGACTGCAACCCGGAGCCATTTTTCATTGGGCAACACTGTGACACCTTGCGTTGCCAATAGAAGTAATCTCTTCCAGCCACATCACGTAGTAATTGGTGACCCCCTGGCCCCATTTATCTTGCCGCTGTCTCGATGTTGCCGGGGATTCTGTCTTGTCGTGTGCGGATCAGGAAGGCAGGCCAATACGCCAGTAGCCGGTACGAGAGCGCTGCACGGCTTTGGCCACCTTTTGTGTCACAGTATCATCTTGCCAGCGGCCCCGCAAAGTCCTAGCTTAGCTTTTGTTCAATAGTATATGTCCAATTTGATAGGACAGTGATTTTTTTTTTTTTGTCTGTTTGATACAATTTGGTTGCCTGAGTCAAGTCAACTAAGATTTGCTTCCAGCCCCATAGGGCGTAAGGGAGCCCGGAGTAACTGTAACGTAGAGAAGCGCGGGACGAAATTTGGTTGTCTACAGAATCAGGCAGCGATCCAGGGCGATAACTTTTGATTGGGAGGTAATCTGGACTTCCTGCGTGCCTTATCGTAGAACTGATCGTAGGAGCAAAGTTAAACGTTGCTCTCTTACAGGATTTGAGTTATTGGCGTGTCGAAAATACCCTCGCAACCCCTCTGAAGCCTGGACTAAATGCAGGGTGTATTTACGCTGGTATAGCGGTGACTGGTTTTGGAGTTTGTAAGTTCTTTCCTGCTTTTGCTTGTGTTCTTATGCGGTGGAAACGTAAGTAAAATCCACAGAAACCAACCAGTTCTTCTTAGTGTTTTCTTCTTCTTCCTCTGCACGCGTCTCCTGCATGTCCTAGGTTTATACTGCCCCGTAGATCAGTTTGCATCGTTTGTCCAACGTTACATTTTTGGCTTTTTTCACGTAGTGCAGACACACTTAGCCGCAAATTAGTCTTTGTGACTTGCGCGGCGTTAAGCCTCAAAAACGCACGCACTCTTCTTCTTCTTCTGCACACCTTTGCTTTGCCATAACCGACAGAAAAGTAATATGCAGGGTCTCCTTGGACAGACATCGGACATGCCTTCTCGTGGAATACCTGTGAACAAAACGGAAAGAAAAGGCAGAAAGAAAGGCTGTAGTCAGAGTAGCACATTCATCATTAGCGTTTGGATTTCTTCCACACTCACAGTGGTCATCCGTTAATTCCCGTCTCAAGCCGGAAATCTAATAGCGGTTAATATACACGTGTCTGGGACCACCTCGCCCCCCTGTCCCTCCCCCTACAGGTACAGCGACCAAGTGACTACAGTAGCCGCTGACCACGACAACAGGTAACGCTGACCACGGGGCGTTTTCCGCTGTCACGTATTGATGGATAGATCGGCCAGATTCTGATCTCATCATTGTCAGGGGGGATAACGAGGCGAGACGCGTCCTCTGTGACATGTCTAGATTTTGAAACTTGATCAGCGCGATAGCTCAAAGGGTGATAGTCGGTCTTTTTCTTCTGCTCGACTCTTCCTTTGAATAACTTTGTGTTTGACTGACGTGGCTGGTTTTACTAGGGTTGAGGGGCCCTTTGGTAGATGAAGATTACTGTACGGGTTTGTTCTACTACAGTGTACTTTAAAATGGGGGCGTGGGGGAGGGGGAAGGGGGTTAACATGTCGCTATTTGAAGCTTGGTCTCCAAGATATCCCAAAGGAACTACAATGCTTGGGTCGTGAGTTCGAATTGCAGCTGGGAGCCAAAAATCAGTTTGTGCTAACTTTCCTCGTTGATAATAATAATTATAATCCATTTGAATGTGACGCTTGTCCCTCAGTAGAAGTGCCAGGCGCCATTACAATAGGAGGTAAAAACAAGACAAAGTTGACCAGGTATTACTTCTTTGGCATCAGCCGTATGCAGTTGAAAAAGATGTTGAACACCCAAACACGGCCGTCCCCGAAAGAGACTGTTCCCACACGTAAGTTGTTGTTGTTGTTGTTGTTGTTGTTGTTGTTGTGTGTGTGTGTGTGTGTGTGTGTGTGTGTGTGTGTGTGTGTGTGTGTGTGTGTGTGTGTGTGTGCGCCTTTTGGTTGTAACGTATTAAGGCTGGTGGCTACATCTCAATACCGTTCAGCCAGTGTTTTTATTAGGGCGCTGTACAGTGCACACAAATGAGTGTAGTGGGGAGTGAACTGTGGGACACCCAAACTGCCGTTTAAAGACTGACAAAGCAGGAAGGCACAGAAGTGTAATAAAGCGTCCTTTCTTCCAATAGTCCCCGCGTATTTATCTCCCTGCCATATAAACATTCGTGTAGGTTTGAATAGACCCGAGGGGGCTGTATTGCCACCATGGACGGTTGGAGCGAGTAGGTGTTCGTGAGTTCGAATGTACTTGTGACGTTTTGCGGTGGTGGGAGACCGGACTTTTGAAAGACGGTGAATCAAATAGGTTTTTCTTTAATAGTATGGGTACCAAACACACGTGTACTGCTTGAATACGCGAGGGACAATAGTGTTTTGAGAACGTCGTGAATCAAACAGGTTTTTCTTTAATAGTATGGGTACCAAACACACGTGTACTGCTTGAATACGCGAGGGACAATAGTGTTTTGAGAACGTCGGAGGACTGCTCTGTATTGGTCGTTTTCACACACACACACACACACACACACACACACACACACACACACACACACACACACACACACACACACACACGTGTCACTGACCCTACCCACATTATCCCGTTAAACCGCAGCCGAATGCGTGTGCATGCTTTCAGATTGAAATCGTATCAGTAATGATTGATCGCTTTCCTGTGTCAACACACGCATGATTTAGATAATCATCAAGAAAATAAAATGCATACTCACATAGCACGCTCTCGGCATTATATATACATGTAGAAGTTTAACCTTGAGGACTCGCAGAATGCATTACGATGGGTGGTTCATGTTGTGTTTACACTGCACATTGCAGAATAGTTAATGCATACCGGCCTTGCGTAGATACAGGCGTGCGTTTGAGTGACTATTCTTGCAAAACTTGTGACCAATTTGGAGAGTACCTGTGAAGAATGGCACGGTATCTTCCAGGAATTAAACTCCCATTAAAGCGGCTAATGCTACCATTTTCATGCACACAGATCGCTCTCAGCTGTTTTTTCGTGGTACAGTATCTGTCATAACACCACTGAGACACCTGATGACATGTCTGTGATGCTGGCACTGAGCCAACAGAAGCGTACTCGATGACGCCGCGATCACACTGAGCGCTCCAATAGCACAACAACAGTCGTAGGATTTGAATGTCGCGCAAAATGTCAACGTTGTAGCAACCTATGAACCGTAACATTGACTGTGATGTCCATCTTTTTCATAAGTAAATTGTGACTTTCCTCGCAGGAATGGTAGGGCTTCTAAAATTAATGGTGAAACTATATGATATCGTAGACACAACCTACATTTGTGGTCAATGGATGAGAGACTCGAAATACCACATAAGAACTAACCAAACAATCACTGAAACTACCACACGGAAACTTGGCTTACTCCGTACTTCTCCGTGTTCCCACAAACTTATCATAATTGCATAGAGCACGCCTGCACTTTCTTGGGTATCGTTTTCTGTAGACGTAAGCTTATAATATGTCTCAACTCGTGTGAATCAGAGAACTAACATCACCTTGGAAGCCCGTACTTACAAATGAAGCCGGACTTTGTCCAGTAAGTTTACCCTGGGATCAGCAGATATAAAGTGTGTGATATGATTGTGAGGAGGTCTGCTGTGTATATTCGTGCAACACACGTTCCCGTTGCCTGTGAATGGTCACAGGTAGAAATGGATACATTTGTATGTCTGTATTTGTGGACACACTGTATATGCAATGGACACACTGTATATGCAATGAAGTTAGGATAATGCTATCTTCGCGAAATCGAATTTAAAGGCTTAAATGTCGTCTAGTAGGTATAGTATGTGTTGTTGATGTTGTTGTTTTTACCCCACCACAGACATTTCTTTTGTAGTGATTAGGTTAAAGGACGTTAGATACTCTCCCTTACGTGTAATTAGCTCAATTCTTTGCAAGTCACAGTGAGTTTGGGGTTGTGCACAGTGCCCCCCCCCCCCAAAAAAAAAAAAAAAAAAAAATCATACTTAATTTGTGTTTGCATGGATTTAAATTTGGTTCAATGGGAGTGTTTGATTATACTCATGTTTGCTGCAATAAGAATCGTTAAGGAACCGTTAATCTTGCCTGATTTTCGCATACAGGACCCAAACCGAAAAAGACTAAAAACACGCGGGATACTTATGCGCGGTACAAAGTGTGTAAAGTCACCTGTGTGGGAGGAAGGGAGGGAGGGGGAGTTGTTGACCGGGTGTGTGTGTGGGGGGGGGGGGGGGAGGCGGTGAGGGGGTGCTTGCGTTTTTATTCTGAGACAAAAATACAAACTGGCAGTTTTTTTCCTTCTCTGTTTTCTGGTTGCTGTGCTTTTTCCTTTTAACCAGCGGCAACTCTTTATTTAGACGGATCGCATTGTTCATGAAAAATGCATCAGCTACCAACAGTAAAAAGGCGATCGATCCTATACATATTTGGAGCTAACTGTCCAGGCTTTTAAAACGACTCCGTGGTTTGTGGTATATGCTGTGCTTTTACTAAACCACACAGACGCCATTGTGTGAACAGTCGCTTACGTGCTATTATGAAAGCGGTTTTTGAGCGAAACACTTACCGGGTAAACTACCCTGAAAGCATGCGTCCGCCGGCAAACAAAAGTCCATTTCTCCTTCCTGTAAAAACCACTGGCCTGAAATTGATCAACCCCTTTTCTCTCTCTCTCTCTCTCTCTCTCTCTCTTTTCCTAAATGTGCATGGTAGTCTAGCACACATGAATCACCGTTTGTTCTTGATCTGTTGACGAGAACAAAGATAGTGATTGGTGAGTAGTTTTTGCAGCAACTCTAGTGTCGAGTTTCGGGTGTCGTGTTCCGTGTGTCCGTGAAACTGTCGGGTTCACTGCGAGTAATCCGGACAGGCCCGAAATGAATAATTGAGTTAGTGTAAATAGATTTGGTTGCCGGTAATCTCGTGCGCGTGGTCAACGCACGTGAGGGAACGAGATTGATGGCTGACAGTGAAATGAACGGGATTTTTTTTTGTCCCTGCTATGCGCGGGCGAACATTATTGGTTAGTGTGTCAGTCACGTCGACTTCCGTTGCGCAAAACAATGCGGCTATCCGAATTTCATGACTGGCCTATCTCTTTGTTGACTTTTTTGATTTACTCAGAGAGAGAGAGAGAGAGGTAGTTTCAGAACTTTGATTGCATGTTTCTGTGTTTTGCTTTTACCAAGAACTATTGCTTCAAGTTGATAAAGTCAAGTTTGTAAAACTTCATTTGAACAACGTTTCCTCTCACCCCCACCCCCCCCCCACCCCCCTCCTTTTTTGGTATTATGGCGTCAGTGAGGGCCCAGTGCAATATCTTTGATAACTTGCCTTGTAATTCCACGGTGTTAACCTTTTATCATGGTTTACCCTCGACCACTTGATATTAAGCTTGTCTTCCTGTTATACTGTTCCAGGAGGGGGGGGGGGGAGAAGTAAACTTGTCTAGGTTTTACCGTATGAGCCCCAGACAAACTGCGTTACAACTGTTAAAACATTCTGTTTCAGAGACGAAAGTGAGGGTTGTTTTCTTTCAAGAAGTGAACCGTTTGCTTATCTTCAGATCATCGTGACCATCCTGACAAAATGATTACTCTCTCTCTCTCTCTCTCACACACACACACACACACACACACACACACACACACACACACACACACACACACACACACACACACACACACACACACACACACACACACACACACACCCCAACACACACACTATTGCATGTGGTGTAAATGTGTAATTATCAAACTTAGACTCTGACTTCTGCTCGTGACACTGTCACAAAAGATCTCGACTTGACCCGCAACGGAAACGCGGTTGGGAAGACGCTAACAATTCCTCCGTTGCCTCCCAGTTGTACGCCGGCAACCCTTCTGTTCATACACACGGCACGTGCGGCCGGTGTCAATATTTAATGGATGTCTTTTGTCGTATGTTTTAGGGCGCTCGCAGCACCGAGACCCGGACCCGACTGTGGAACAAAGGACGGTTCTTGTCGCTTAGCGTCGGTTAAGGAACGCCGAGTGTTTTCCGAGTTTGAAAAGGTGGGAGGGTTGTGAAAATTAGTTTCATAGGCTGCCTTTGTGCTAAAACACAAAAGGAAAGCAGCGTTTGTTTCTAAGAGTTTTCAGCCGACCCTTCCCTAAACCAGCGTGAGAACGACAGTTTCAGCGGATAGGATCAATTGATGGTTTCTTTATGGGGTTTGATGCCGTTCGAAAAGAGGTTACACAAGGCATAGATGAAACTGCTCTGTTTCCTTGGCAACGCGGCTTTTTGGAGCTGCACGAGGAGCGGCGGAGCGTGAGAAAATGTAACGTTGCAAGCTGCACGAGCGCATTAATTTTTTAATTGAAAAGCTGGCGTTACTTGGTGGCGCCGGTTGAAAAGTCCACCTGCAAATCATGGGGAACTGTATTGTGTAGCATCGTGCCACTTACACACAGTCCTGCGTAGTTAGGCCAACAGCTCCCCGCGCGCTGGTGTTGAGCAAACAAAAACCGAAACGCACAGCGTCTGCCGCAGTCTTGTTACACGGCTGACCAGTAAAGTTTCGGGTCGTTGAAGTTCCTCTCGTTCGTTGAGGTGGTGTGATGATAGATACGAGGGAAACGGAGCTGACTGTGAGCATACAAATAGTAGCATTAGCTCCTGTTAAAGAAAGACTGACAATGTCCATCGTACAGTCATATTCCAACACAAAGCTTTCTTCTGAGACGTGAAAATGTGGTATTTTGGGTTGTCTTCGTCTTCAAGTGTTTTGAAGTGCAACAGATTTTGTTTCCGCATTAGGCCCTTTTGCAAATAGATGGGCAGCACAAAGACCTTAGATATCTACGGTCTTTGGGCGGCATTATTTTTAGAATAATCTGGTATTCACAAGAGTGACCAGTTTGACCAAATATAGACGTGATTTCACTTTGGCCGTCATCAATGCGCCCGCGCGATATACACGGACACTGTGGTTTCCCCCTCAGATGATGATGATGTTTACTGACGATTCAGGGATCCATGTATATGTAGGATGGGATGTAGCCATCAGCTATGTACCCACCGACCGCCTCCAAAATAACACGCTTTTCAGAAGGCCGGGTGTTTTCGCAGGCAGGGACTGGGCGAGGCAGAAACAAAGAGAACTGCGCGGAAGTTAAATCACGACTGGATATGAGTGATCAATACAGCGTGTGGTCCCAGCGGTACTGAGATACGTGCGAGTGCTATACACACAGTTGGCTGGGTTCGCAGTTTCTTCAGCATCGAACAGTTTTAGTCTGGAAAGTCCGGCAAGACGGAGGAAAGTCACAGAGTGGGTAACCGTAATGGCGGCAGGGAAACGACGTGTTCCTGGTAAAAAATCTCACCACCAAAAATTCGTCTTACTCGCGTAAACATCATTCACGTGTGCATGTTAAACATCTGATTCCGTGCCGTTTACTAGTTGTCGTTACTAGATGTAAAAATTGGTCAAAGTAGCTGAAAGGGGTACGCCGGCAGGCATGTTAAGTGGAACTTCGTACGGGGGACTTCGCTGAGCAGTGTAACCTATTTACATGTGAATCATTCGCATTCTCTCACACACTGGACATAAACACATTACAATCACGTGGTGCCAAGGGTCAGCTCAGCTATTTAAATTTCGGAATTTAGGTTTGCATTTTTTTTTTTTTCAAATTTGGTGGGCAGAACATTTCCAAAGCAGAGGGGGAGGAAGCCGGAGTACCCGGAGAGAACCCCCGACGATCGGCCCGAATAAACAGTGCCACATAGCAGCGCGTTAGCCGCTCGCGGCCTCTGCCTTGTAACGCTACTCAGCGAAGTCCTCCTTACGAAGTCCTACTAAACATGCCAACTCTTTAACAAGACCGTTCTACGCGACCACTCAGTGGTAGCATTAGCACACGGTTTCTCCGTCGTCGTGACAGTTACCCACCTCGTTATCCAGAGAAACTGTGCCTGAGAGCAGCGCAGGTGGGGGAGAGGGTGAAATCAGTGAATGTAATCTGCCGGCCGTCGTCATTCAATCGCTTGTTGATTCGGTTTTGTGTTTACTGTCGCGGGCAGCCAGCTCACAGAACACGCGGTTTGTTGGCTGACTTTTTTTTTTTTTGTTCGAGGATTTTTTCCCCTCCCGCACACATCCGTTTTATGTTCCAGTTTTAGACAACGCTTCTTCGCTTCCTCGCGTCTCCGGCGTTTCAGTGGCATCAGGCACAAGTGCTGAAGCTTTCAGACGGCCATCGACGAACATCGGACTTAACGGCTTAAAGCGGCTTTGCTGCGGGAAAATTACGCCCGAGCTGCTTACGTTGGCTTTGTGTGGGCTTAAACGTGGACGGAACTTTTGACTTGACGGAGCCGTCGGTGTGTAATTGAAGCATGCAGTTATCGAACTGACTCGTTTTTGGACATTCAAGTATCGGAGGAGTTTTCACAGCCGTGGCGGGGAGCCGGGGTGGTCGAGTGGTAGAGCGTTGGACTTCTAATGCTCGGGTCGTGAGTTCGATCCCGGCTGGGGCCAAATATTTGTGCTGGCTTTTTCATCGTTGCCCCGTCTTTGATATCACCCTATGTGGTGGAAAAGGACGTTAAACCCCCAAACACACACCCCCCCACCCCACAGCCGTAGCATTGGTCGCAATAGTTGTGGCAATGGCTCACGTAAAGTGCATTTTAAAATGCGGTTGTAAGGCTGCGTAAAAAAACTGAAAGTGCATTTTGATAATGATTAGATAGGTGATATGGCGCCACACTGAGGCGACATGCTTCCCTCAGGTGTGAAAGCGACCTGATTCTGTTTAACCGGGCTAATTCCGTCTTTGCTAAGCCAGCTTCTGTTTGGGAACAGTTTCGCTCGCGAGTACGCCTGTACGCTCGAAACTGATACTCTATCTTGATGATTAGTACAGTTCGTAGTGCGATACAATGTTGTTGACACTTTGCGCGAGCGGTCGAACATTATTCTGACTTTCTGTCTCGCTTCCTGTAATTCTGCTGGCGTTATTACAGGCAACGTGAACCGCGAGAAGTGGTGTCAAAAAATGTCAAAGGGCATGGCGCATGCGTAGTTTGAAAGGTGACTGTTTCGACGCGGGCGTGTTGCAATCGGAACTTTAGTTACACTACTGGAGGAATCAGTGTGGTCACCGCGTCATCGAGTACGCTTCTGTTGGCTCAGTACCAGCACTACACACGCTGCCGCTGTCCAGATGTCTAAGTGATGTGATGATAGATACCACGAAGACAGCTCACGACGATCTGTGAGTATAAACATGGTAGCATCAGCCCTATCAAATGGACAAAGCGTACAACGTCAGAGGAACCGAGCATTTCGGGACAAATTTTTGCTCTGGCCAGAACTCGGGTCACGTGTCGTCGAACCCACCACCATAGAGCGAGCCCAAGGGGGATAAACTGTAATGCGGGCGCCTGGGGATATCGATAATAATTGTCCATGGCAGTTGTAGGTGAAATGTGACACGTTACAACCTATGGGACTCGTAGGGACACCCGCCCGCTCGTCCCGCCAATCACACGCTAGCCGCTATCTCTCCAGTTGTTTGTTTTGGGACTTTATTGTCACGTGTCTTTCCCTAGGGTGAGTGTGAGTATTTAGGCGTCGTTTTGGCACGGCCTCCCCCCCCCCCCCCCCCCCGCCCTTGTCCTCAAACTTGGCAGGTTTGCTTTTCATTTTAACGAGCCCTGTCACGGGTTAAAGTAACGGAACAATATTTTGACCAGATGTCTGTCACTAAACCGGCAGAGATCAGGGCCCGCATGCAGAACTCGAGGTTAATTTCACCCAAGGCTACGTGCCTTACCCAGACTAGGAGAAAAGAAACCCCAAAATAAAATTAAATTTAAAAAAAAGGAAGCGAAGAAAAGTAGGAAAAAATCCTTCTCTAACGGCTCAGGCACCATGGTGGAATGGACCCGCTTCCTGGTTTAAAAAAAAAAAAATTACCCTAGAAGTGGTTCAGTTCGAGGTTAGACTTTAACCCGGGGCTAAAATCCCTAACCTCGAATTTTACATGCGGGCCCAGCGATTGTCAGTACGGACCGCATGGTGCAGATTTTCTCGCTGGTGTCGTGTGTACTTGGAAATTCTAGTACAGGTAACTTTTCCTTGTTGTGTCGTGTTTCGGCGGTCAGTTCGCTTTTGACTCTTCGCCGTGTTGAATCAACGCTGCTGTGTTGCTAAGCAGTGACGCTTGAGAAAACTGAACTGTTTCACGCGTTCAGGGAAAAGATGTCAAAACAACGCAATAATTTTGGCGGCGTCAAGGAAAATAAAACACATTAAAAAAAAAGTTTTGTGATTGAGTACATATGTACCAAAGACCCTGTGTCCTGTTCACTAAATGACCCTGAATTGGTAGTACAGCAAAAGTCAACCCGGCAGCGGTTACTGTCAGCTTGACGACTAAATTGTGCAGCAGTTGGGGGGGGGGGGGGGGGGGGGGGGTGCGGGGGGACGGGGTAAGTGTGTTTGGAAAGAGGGGGGGGGGGGGGGGGGGGGGTAGGGGGACTGAGTAGATATTGACTTTCTGTCTCGCTTCCTCTAATTCTGCTGGCGTTATAACAGGCAACGTGAACCACGAGAAGTGTTGTTAAAAAAAAATGTCAAAGGGCATGGCGCATGCGTAGATTGAAAGGTGGCCGTTTCGACGTGTGCACGTTTCGATCGGAAATAACAGAGCTACGGACTTGTAAGGCTGTGGTTTTTTGTGTATCTATTTCTGTGAAGAACGCAAATAATACAGAGCGTAACTGTGTATTGTTCACCTTTAGAGGTAGCAGTTTCACAGCCAAAGGGCAGTCAGTCCAGCTTGACAAATTTGTCTAGGTCAGTGATTGGACATTCGACTACATATCATGGAAGCATAAGAAAGTAATGTTGATTAGTTTCAGCGTCGTCATTCATTCAGGAAGTCAGTCAACAACATTCAGGAAGTCAGTGAACAGATTTTAGTTGTATTTCAAACGGTACAAACTTCTATCATTGAATCAGGTCGCTTTGACTGATCAATAGCTGTATGTTCCGATGCCGTCACTCGCTCGCTCAGTCCACCGTGAACGCCATTTAGAGAGCACTGTTGGTTTTTCTTTTCTCTTCTCATATTATTTGTTCTATGTATCCTACTCATTGTACGTGGTGTATGTGTGAAATATTGTCTCCGCCATAACTCGTCTTTTTCTCATGGACACTTGACATAAGCTTATAGCTTGTTGTGTCCCACGATAGTAGAGTATGTATGGTTCTTGTATATGGAAATAAACAAAATAAAAAAAGTTTAAAACAGGAAGTCAGCCAATGATTAATCATTTCTAAATGTTTTTCCTCTTTTTCTCGAGTTCAGTTAAAACGCCCTTTTCATGGAGTCTGACAGGCTGTGTAAGACTGCATACTGTTGTGTGAATTCCGTGTGCACTGTTTCTGTGAGGGATTCATTCCGCGAGACCAGATGGTGGATGGAGTTAGTGACAAGCCGACCGTTACGATTAGTGTGGCTTGTTGACGTGAAAGTCGATAAGAGGGCCAAACAAGAGACTTAATATTTCGCTTATCAGACCCCAGGGGACATATCGGTCTTTACTCCATAATGATCGACTGGTAGAAACAATCCCCGTGTTGATTGGCTCTCAGGCCCCGCCGCAGCTGGTGACGCCATCACGTAGTTATAAGCCTCCACTTGGTCAGTTCAAAAGGTTTGATGTGATGAATGGAACTTGCGGCGGAGTTGGATTGGGTTGTATTGCGATAGTGTGGCCAGGCAGACGCACAGATGCGGTCAGCTGGACCGGCCAGACAAACAGAACACTGAATTGCACAGTGTCAGTAATGCTTCTGCAATCGGAATGCATGAATGTAGACTTGTTACTGTTATGATCATCATACTTGTATTATGCCGTACGGAAAACACATGGACCCCAGCGAAGCTTGCTCTGGATCAGATTTTTGCGATGAGGGCGTCTGAGGCGGCTTTGTCAACAACAGCAACAATCACAACAATATCAACATTACACACACACACACACACACACACACACACACACACACACACACACACACACACACACACACACTGACCACGCCTACGATGAATCAGTGCAATCAGTGAAATAAAAGACGAGATATGTCCACCTAGGGTTTCTGTGACTTACAACAGTATTCCCTAAGCCCCGTCCACCACTGTCCCTCTGTTTCTGCTTCGTCCGCTTCTGGGATTTCGGTAATCAGTCACTGATTGCTCTGGCAGCGCCCTCCGGTGGCTATCGCTGTCACCTTTTTTTCTCGCCCACTTAGCAAGTCGTTGAGAAAAGAATGGAGCTGTCATCAGCCTCTCACCCAGACTGCCACACTTTCACAGCCGCGCCCTCTATTGGCTGGATTAGGAGAGAAAGAAAGGGCGACAATCTTGTTAGTGTGGTCACTCTCCACCCGTAATTACGCCGGGAGTGGGTGAAGACAGGTTGGAAGGGGTCAAAGTTTTGCTGTTGTAGTTTCACGACATGATGGGTTTTGCTTGGACTGTTTGTGAAGTGAGAGCAGATAACAGTTTGACAGTTGGTGTTGTGCTTGGAGTGTCGACGACAGAAGCACGGAAGCGGAACATCAGTGGTGAGGAAACGGTTCGTTTTGTGTTCAGTACTGAGTTGTTCTGGTTGAAGAGTTAAGTCCCAGTGATACGTATCATATACTGTACCTGTGGAATACATTACGTCGCGTACATGTACAACTTTTGTCTTAATTATGACATTTAGACATGGCATGTCTAATGTAAGAGTCCAGAGGAAGGTTTGATTTGTGAGTGCTTTTTTGTGAGTCGCGAATTAGTCTTTGTTGTTTGCGTGGCGTAAAGCCCTAAAAACTCGCTCACCTTAGTGAGTGGGGATTTTTCTTTCCCCCATGCTCTCTCCTTTTCTGGTGTTTTTTTTTTTTTTTGGGGGGGGTGGTTGTTGTCGTCGTTGTTGGAGGGAGGGCTTGATGGAACCCGCTGTTCTAGGCGTGAATAAAATTGTTAAAGTTTTCTGCATGTTCAGTTGAAAATTGAAAATTTTAGACTTTTTGGTGAGTTACCAGATATGAAAAATGGACAAACTCTGGGAGAAATGCCACTGGATCTGGCAAAGAGTTGGGACACACACATCCAAAAAAGTTCAAACTAGCAAGCACACAGGAGTATGACTCGACTCTTCAGTGCTAGGCATACATACCGTTTCATGCACAATATCTGTCTTCTGAAACGGACGACAACCGCTTCTCCGATCTGTTAGAACCTTAACATTGCGACACCCAACCGACCAACCAGCCGTGTAACCAGCCAAGCGTGACATTGACATTGTGTCCCACCGTGCGATGACATTCGTCGCTACACGCTCACTGGTCGATGGAGGTGTTCGGGGGGACGGCGTGTCGCCGCTGGGCAGCGGCCACTGAGCACCACTTGAGTATTTACCCTGTACTTTGCCGCGTCTGAAGAGGATTGTTGACTGCT
The DNA here is from genome assembly GCA_018292915.2 of Batillaria attramentaria. NCBI lineage: Eukaryota > Metazoa > Mollusca > Gastropoda > Batillariidae > Batillaria > Batillaria attramentaria. The sequence continues at coordinate 1,606,802 of JACVVK020000076.1, forward strand.
TGCAATCAGCTCCTGTGTCACACGGCACGGGCTCGAGCCTTGCAGCTGGACGATCATACTGATGCTGGGGGAACTTGGATCAGGTGTAATCAGCCGCGTTGTTCTGTGCGGATCGCGTGTTTCAGTGCAGCAAATTACATCTTGGATAGTTTTACCCATGGATGCTTCCAAAATGGTACGTACGTGCTTAAGTTCTGTGTTGTGTCTGGCAGTTTTTGAGTTTAAGCGTCATTTTGCAACTTTGTTATTTTGTACAGTACATCTTTTTAGCGTGGGAAGGGGAGTTTCCGGAATTCCGGATGCTTCCCCTGCGGGAAGCGAGTCACTAGTCATACACTGATACAGCGCCGCCCGGCCATTCTCTCCCGTTTTTCCCGTCATGCGTGGTGTGTGCTTGTTTACCATTCCGGATGGTATGGGTCTATGGGATCTTTAACGTGCACGTACATTTGATCAGGCGTGCGTCACGAGTAAGGCGCGAGTTTTTTTGTTTTTGTTTTTTTTGTTCTCTCTCTTTTTGTTTTTTTTGTTTGGGTTTTGTTGTTGTTTGTGTTTTGTTTTTGTGGTATAAGACTGTGATTTGCACAGTGAGCGTGCTAAATGCGATGACCGTAGGTGATTATCTTGCGGTAAATAGATACTCGTCACAGGCAACTAAAGTATATATGAGAAAGTTTAGACGCGGAACTATTGTATGTTACCATTCTTGTTCATAGATCGTTCGGTTTTCAGTGGTCGGGTCTTGATTTCGAATCCCGTATCGGAGCCCAAACTTTGTGATACATGTAGCCTTTTCCTCTTTGCCCCGTCTTTGATTTCACCATTTCCGTGTCCTTGAAGTAGATGTGAAACAACCAACCAACCACCCACCCAGCCAGAGCACGGACATATGCAGACATATGCACGGACATGTAATTATCTGTAAGAGTCTTTGCGTACAGGATTCACCGCGTTACAGATCTGTCTAAAACTCACCCCGGTTTACAGGAAAGCTCTTGTCGAAGCGGCACGGATGTCAAGTTTACGTTGGTAAGAGAGTCCAGTGCTTGCTTTCGGCAGTAAAACCAAAAGCCGAGTCTCCGGGGACCACAGCGATTTGTTTCTAATTGCTTCTCGATGGCCCTCCCAGGAGCGAGCAAGACTCCGTCAAGCGGTAAGAGAGACGCCACTTGAGCAGGAAAAGGCTGGAGCAGACGTTTGTTCTCTTTGTCGTAATCCGCCTCTCTACTTGTCACGGAAACCGCGGTAACTGCACTGTCCTTTGGGAGCACCCCCCAGTCGATTGGAAACACGTTTGTTTCTTACTAGGTTGTGGCCCCTTCGGGTTCGTTTGACACGGGGGTGGCAGGTTTTTAATTTACCGCCGAATTCGCTGTTGATTAGTTTATTGGCCCCTCTACAGGCCCCAACGCCGTCTGTCGGCTGCGGGCGAAACGACAAAGGGAGGTGAGCGCGTGTTCGCTTGCGTCATTTTTGTGTACAGTTACCCCGCTAGGTGGCGGCGTGTGCAGCTGCTGATCACAGGAAAGTGATTGGGTGTCGGAGGCCGCACCGTCCTTGGATGTGCATCAACAGACTTGAAAAGAGGACGGCGCCAGTTCTGATGTAGCTTGTGTCAGACTGGAAATAGCGTCGTCAAACATCATTGGTAAAACGTATTTTCGGATGTGGCAAAGTCAGTGCTCAGGAAAACAGTGCAACTATCAAGTCAAGATAGGATGCTACTCGTGTGAAACTGGATATACAGCGTCGTTAAAACCCGTCCGTGAAAGAATGCTAGTTCAGTTTCGCGGCAAGTATGTCAAGTCGGTCATTGCTCAAAAGAAGAATCCACGATTAAGTCAAGATTGGATGTTACTTGTGTGATATAGGAAGAAAAGTCGGCAAGAATCATCCTTGTACACATTTTCGTGGCAAAGATCTAGAGTGACACATACAACTACATTGTATCGAGTCAAAATTGGATGATACTTGTGCGGTGACACTGGAGATGGCGTAATTCGTTAAAAGATACACACTTTTTTGTGGCAAAGAGGTAACAAGCAAACCACTCGTCAGGTGTAAGATACAAAGATTGCTTGGTGAAATGTCCGTGTGCAAACGCTGGATTATCAAACATCACCAAGCGAATGTCGTGGATGGTGTGAGTTATATCCAGGATGATGGCTCCAGTTTCCAGAATTTCGGTAGCTTCAGGTGGGTTTTGTCATCTCATGATTTGAGTATGCTTGGTTTTTGTTTTTTGTTTTTGTTTTTTCTATTCATGAAATGAACCTTTACTGACCTTTATACTGTGGCTCACGATTTATTTGAAAAAAGTAAGACTTGAATTTCAGTGACTGTGCAATATATGACAATGCATGATCGTCACACTGAAGTGATTTTGCGCCAGCAGGGGAAGACGGATGCCCTGTGGCGGTCTGCTGACCATCGGTTAATCCGAAACACAAGCTCAGTGGACTCGTCATTTTGATACCCGTGTGATCGGAAAGACATCGTCTAATGAACAGTATTTAAGTCCTCAGACCAGTGTACCCGAACACCCAGTGGTCACAGCGAAACACGGGCGGTGGGGGATGAGGGCGTTTGGTCACAGTGACGAGGGACGGTGTCAAAATGGTCAGTCAGCTGTTGTTAAACATCAAAGAGCGGCTTGCGGTGGGAAGGGGGCGGGGGGTGTTCAGGCCTGAGGATGTGTGAAAGGAGACAGTTTGTACGACAGTCCGTCAACAAGACCAACAAGACAATCGCCACCATTAGACAGAAGCTGTAAAAATGAAAGGAGTCGATTTCTCGGTTGAGATTCGAATTTTGTGGCCTTCCTCGCGCTGGCTTTGTATCGGCCGCGTCAAATTTGCGGGTAATGCAGTGCCGAGACGCGTTTATGCCTGTTTTGTAGTATCTGCTTGTTGGGTCTAATTACAACGGCTGCTTGGTCTAAGTGAGCGATGGAACACCAGAAGTTGCTGTATAAAACAGACGTGTCAATCGATCTATCAAATCGTTCCCTCGGTCTGCTGGGTACTTTGACTTACACCGCGCTAATGGAGTGTCAGGTCGTCGGTGCTGGAAATAGACAGTTGAGAGCTTAATTCTCTTTTCTGACACACGTTCGCATGATTCGTATCTATACTGAAGGTAATTATTGTCAGACAGAATCGCTTCACAGCCATGTTGGCAACACCAAAGCGATTCATGC